>CAJOBZ010000005.1:270000-332500 GCA_905332375.1 Pieris macdunnoughi | reverse complement strand
TATATTGATCGTTAACATACCTCTAAAGGCAAGTACAGCAAAGCCAGACAGCTCGGCTACCAACGATAAAATGTCGCACACTTGTGGGACTCTCGTTTTTGCTAGAAACAATCTCGTTCGGAATAATTACCCGCCATCTTGCTAATAGTGCGAGCCTACATACTTGTGTAATTGTATAAATACGTACTGGGAAATTAGTTTCCTTATACAACTTTAGAAAATGTTAGTCACATACTGGATAAAGCATAGTATTCCAGATTGAAACAAATTTTAAATGTTTGAGCAGGTTTTAAATAAATGTTATCATGCAAAATTGGTGTTGATTAATCTCGTAATTACGCACCTCGCCTCTTCTGCACCATAAAGATCGAGCAGGACAAAGCATTAGCTAAATATTATAGGCATTATTTCTAGAAACGTCTATAGATATAAAAGCATAGTAAACACTTCTCGCTGATCTACCAACAGTAATAATGAAATCCATCGTAAAACAAGTATGTTATGACTTTTATCAAAAGCTGACATTTCTAGTAGAGGTTTAATGCTAAGTGAGCTCAAAACATAATAAAATCTTATCGTGTACATATGAACCCTTTTATAGCTGTGTTAATGTGACATAGAAATCGAGTAAAACCTGTGTAGTGCGCCGCAAATGAAACGGATAAAATCCAAAGCTTCGCGTTCAATAAAATTGAGGTGCCTGAACATAACTATCAGTGGATGTCATAAACCCATTGAATTTATAATACATATTTACAAACTGAAAATCATTTTGCTATTCGTGTATACTGTGTGATGCGATGTTTTCTTAAATGTTAATTAGCTAGGTTCATTCAATTATCATTTGCAGTCAAAGTTATGAGCCATATAGATAATCTATAAGGCTTTCAAATTAATTTCTTTATTTTATATTTGTATTATAATTTCGAAAAATATCAAGTGGTATGTATAATAAAAATAATATCAGAATTCTCATTTTAAACTAGTATTTAATTAATGTTGAATTCTGTTCTAATCTTGTAATTTCGTCATTTATTATCAAATTTTCTAATTTTCAGAATTGATAAGTTAATTTAAACGTAATTTATTAATAACTTTAACACAAATGTATTCTTGGAATAATCTCTTATCTGCGACCTAATTAAATATTATCTAGGCGCGTGATCACGAAGGTATTAAAACATTTGCCCACAGATTAATTTACAACGTAGTGTGTTGACATCTTAGATCAAATTAATTAGTGATTGCACAATAATAATTACTAGTGGTTATAAATACAAAGGAATGACGTGTGACTAAATTCACGCAAGCCCTTGAATTGACTCCTTTAAGAAATTCCAGCTCAGACTTTTTTGTGGCTCTTTTGTTAGAAGTATGCGATAAAAATGGAAATCAAAAATACGTAGATATAAATGTTGATAAGACGTAGGATTTAAACTACTATTCTGCAGAGATTAAAGACATTTTAGTAGAATTTTGTGATATAGGGAAAACTTTGCCCAGAGAAAGATTTTCATAGAATATTCTACGACTTATACTTCAGATATAGATTAAGCTAAGTGACACTAGAACTAAGGTCGAGCAGCAGATTTTTAAAAATGGAACGCTGAAGTCTACGTTTCTATGGTATTAGGAATTGCGTTAATTATAAGCAAGAATTTCGTGCTGATAGGCCCAAGAGGCTTGGTCGATGGCGTGATCACTGTTCACCAATGGGCATCAATTAGACACGTGCGTGTATGTAGGTCAGAGCGGAATTACTACGTACGTCACAAAACTTTAAGAAATTCAAATTGCATAAACGCGTTCACCTCGAAATTCCTGCAACTTTTATTACGTATTGCGCAGAATTTGTCCAGATCCGTGATTAATATTTACTTGAGTGCCTTGTTCTAATAAAATTGCACAAGAAAAATATTACCTATAGCATATAATAATATCTAACGGTTGCAGTTTATAAATCAAAAGAACGAACGAAGAGAAAAGGGAACGAACGAAGATAGATGTAACATTATGATTAAGGTATAAACACTTTTCTTTGTTTATTGTAATATTTTTTATATATATGTATTACGATGTAATATATTCGTATTAATTGTATATTTTCTACTCTTTAGCTTATGCCTTAGTGGTTTTTTTGGTGTTTTCTGTACTTTTAGTTTATACTTATATATTAAGCAATAATAAATTTAAAAAAAAACTTTTTATGTAATAAACACGTATTATAAAATAATTTGATTAGTGTTATTAGCATTTCGCATTAAATTTCGGTACGGTACGGCAAGCAAAAGTAACAATACTTGAGTTAGATGAAAATGTAACCTGCAATAATGTATGCTAGAAGTGAAGCCAAGATGCAAAGCACTTATCTAGTTGCCTACAGTGCGCGCCTCGCTGTCTGCTTAAAGCTACTCACACACGCACATCTATTTTACGCAACATAATGTCGCTTTTTACTTAAATTATATAAGGACTAACATTCAGCTAGAATATGCGGTTTGACTATAAATGTACATTTGTAAGTAATTGCTTTTGAATAATGTAATTTTTATTGCTAGAAAAACGATGTGAAGAAACGCGATTTCAATTTCATGAAAATAAGGTTTATCCGGGTGTTTGAATAGGTTATTGGAGACTATTGTGTACTTACCACGTACGACAATATTTTAAGACGATTATTGCTGCAGGTGTCTTTTGAAATTTATTTGTGTTCGAATAGAATGCCAGTGTATCGTGATGTGCATATCTATGCATATGCTATGGCGGATTTATGTAAAATACAGATCCTGGATTTTGTTAAGTACTGAGAATTCCATTTTTGGGTAAATTGATGAAACGGACCGACGCGTAGGAACGTACACCACAATCAAGCGATGCGAATTCAAAAATATAGACAAAACGACAGCGCGTTTTGCTTGTTTGTGATTGGCTAATAGAATCTTCAGTCAAATGACGCACACGCGACCCGTTCCGTCATTCCATTTGACCAATAACAATCGAGCGAACATCGTGATAGTCTCGTCATTTATATGCAGATCACAGGCTACCATAGATAATAATTACGACTTCAGATAATAATTATTGCCACAGTTAATAAAGTTACAACTTACTTTTCGTCCTTGATCTATGCACACCATGCCGCAATTGCAAAGTCTTGCGTTAATATAACAGGAAATTATAAAAGTTGGGTTAAGTATTAGAAAATTCTCGCCAACCCGTTGGTCAGGAAAGCGTCGAACAGTCTAGATTTGCGTCGTAATATAAAGCCTAGTGCGTTAGTTGCGACAGACAAACTGACTAGCGAAGTACGGAGCAATCATCAATAATTGGCCGCAATTATGTTGCATTCATTACTCATGATTGAGTAAGGAACTATTAATTAATATCGCAAAATATGAACTAGTTTTGAAAAGGGCTTTCAATCTGGAAAATTCTTGTATTACTTTATTCATATATTGAACATTCCATATTTAGTATGAAGTCTTGAAAATATTTGAATTTCTGAACCTACTTGAGGTAATCACTTTAGTTTATGACGTTAGTTAATATCCCGAAAACTTAAAGGCAAATTGGTAAAAACTAAAAAAAACTTTTATTAAAAACACGCACTGATTAAAAACAGACAATAATAATGCAAAATAAAATAAATTTCGTTAAACTAAACTCATGTTTGTCAGTATAAAATTTACCTTCAAGATAAAAAAGTCATCCTGCATGCTATTAAAATAGACCTAAATTACCGCTTTCCGGTTCGCAAGAGCACAGCAGACTTATTAGTCTTAATACTATGCTGTCAATGAATACAAGCATGTATTAATCTGTCCGCCCGGGCTATCTTTACCTGTGGTGTGGTCGCCCACCCTGCGAGCTAAAAAATGACATCGACATTCGCGATCTCCTGCTCGATTGTTGAACTAGATTAAAAAAAACACTATAATCTATGGTACTGCTGCTAATATTATTAAGGTTTAAAATCGTATGATAAATTGGCATAAATTTATGTTGGACGGTTAAAATAACCAGACAGACTGGTCTAGTGGCGTTGAACTGCACAGGTGGTTGGATAACAAGATAAATTTAATTCAGTATAATAATAGAGTCTTTAGCGAGTGACGACACTTGAAATTATGAAAACGAGAGTTCGTTCGTGAGTTTTGAATTACCATATCAAATATTTGATTTAATTTATATGTACATTTTAGTTACGGTTAGATTGCGTAGAATTCAGTTAGAATGTTAAACTAAGTTATTTTTGAATTAGTGATAACGCTGACTGTTGTCTATAGTAAAAATGAATAAAAGTTAAATCTTTTTTATATAGAACAGGGGGCAAACGGGCAGGAGGCTCACCTGATGTTAAGTGATACCGACACTCACATTGCCAGAGGGCTCGCAAGTGCGTTGTCGGCCTTTTAATAATTGGTACGCTCTTTTCTTGAAGGACCCTAAGTCGAATTGGTTCGCAAATACTTCAATGGGCAGCTGGTTCCACATAGCGGTGGTGCGCGGCAAAAACTGCTAGAATCCGAATGATTGACAATTGAGTTAGAAAAGTGTTTTCCCAATGAAAAAAGAGTGGCGGAGAGTTTATTGCCAGTTCGTCTATTCCGTTCTACGCCCTTGATTTGAGAACTGGCAGTAAATGTAAAATTAGAAGCATTTAATGTATATTTCTTTATTCACGTTCATTGTGTTACCTACATGAATAAATGATTTTTGACTTTGACTAAAGTTTTATCTGTATCTACCGTACCGTACCTATACTCGTTGACACTAAAACTTGTGTGTTGCCTGTTTAAAACTCTGATTATAATAATTTTAAAAGCCAAACTAAAAAAAATACATTAAATATGCAATTATATATCCTTATTATTTGTATGTACAATGATACTTCAATTATTCTGCGTAAAAATACTCCTTTCCTTCCTTTCCAATATAAATACTTTATGACTAATCGAGTACCAATTACGTTGTAACGTAACAATAATTAATAACATTTTCCTACAACAAAAATGAATGAGTTAATTCAATATAATTATTTATTTTACTACGTAACAGGCAAGGATATTCTTTGCCTATTTTGATATATACGAAACCATGCATATAATTTGTTTGTCCTATAAGGTAAATAGTACATAATATATAATTGAAACGTCAACGTCACTTGTAACTTGGAAGTTTTCAGCATTTTATACTCATGAAACAAAACAAAGTAGCGCTGTTTTATGTTGACTTAAAACGTACGTAATTGTGAGCAGTGTTGGCCTAGTGGCTTCAGCGTGCGACTCTCATCTATGAGATTGTAGGTTCCATCCCCGGCTGTACACTAATGGACTTCAGCCTATGTGCACATTTAACATTCGCTCGAATGGTGAGGCAAGCCGCCTTAGACCCAAAAAGTCGACGGCGTGGTGCACATAAGGCTGATCACCTACTTGCCTATTAGATTCATAATTGATCATGAAACAGGGACAGAAATGTGAGGCCCAGAGCTAAAAAGGTTGGAGCGCCACTGATTTTATTAAAAGTACGTAATAATGCCGCACCAATATGGTTATTGTTTAATTGTATGTATATATTATGTGTTTATTTCAATTCATAATTGCTTATGTAATTCAATACGTCACATATTTATTTAACAATTGTCATCCTGATACCACAAATTGTAAATATTATGCTAAGTATGGCATGTTATAAAAAAGTTGATTATTTATGATTCACTCTTATTTGAGTTTTTCCGAATGGCTATTTTTGCTGCTACAAAACTAAACGTCATGAGGAAGGTGTTGAATGTTTTAAAGGAAAAATTGTAATAGAAAATTTATAATATTTATTTTAATTAAATATAAGATCACATTCTCCCCTTTTTTTTTTAACTAATAAAAAAGTTATGAAATTTATATTTAATCCGAAAACGCACAAATGTACAGTATTTACAATTTTCTTAACCTACATAGTAATCATAATAATAAATAAAAATTTATAAATAGAGAAACCAAATTTAAAAAGTTTGGTCCCTGTGGCAGTGTAATTTAACGGCTGGGAGCATTTCCTCGCTGTATTGCGATACTTATTCGTTGAGCGAAAAAAAAACCCCCCCGGGGGGGGCCCGGAAAAACCCCCCCGCCCCCCCCAAAAACCCTCTGGGGGGTGCCCGCGTTTATAAAAAATCGTTCCTAAACTGTATTTTTGTAGCTAATGTGATATTCACTCACTAGCATTATACTTACTAAACGTGTCACGGGTATTCCAACACGATTTCATAAAACTAACCAAAAAGCATTTGACATTAATTTCTTCACAAAATTGATCGCAGCCGTAACATTCAGTTTAATTTTTTTTCGATACAAATATTTTTTTAAAACTATTATTTTCAATCGATTCTTTACAAACTGAGTCACCGCATTTATAGCGGTTAACAATCGTTATGAGCTTAGTTCAAACGTTTTATAGTCACTTATCATTTACGTGTACGTCTAACGTTTTATTACGTTATGACGTAGAAACCAGTTTAATGTCACTGACCTAAATGATCACCGTGGACCTTGGTACGTGAGGATATTATATGCTAATGAATTATTTAATTTCTTATGTAATAATGCCACGAGTAGCGATTCTGCTTTTGATTCCCAAAAAAATAAGGTCGTCGACTTCTACGTCATCGTTTTGTCTAAATTATTCAAGTTCGTTATGTAACATTTATAAATAGCTAATAAATTTAACGATTTTCTGTGAATAAAATCTGTAAATAGAGTTTTAAATATTTAAACGTAAGTTTGTTTATACAAAGTGCCTTAATATACCTATTGAGTACTTCTTTATTAAGTGTAATCTAAGGGATAGCAGTTAATAAAGAAGTTTATTTATAATTAGTTCACCGTTGATCTAATGAGAAGATAAAAACCTATTTAATTTGATTAAAAAACACAATTGTTCGCAATGCGCAATACCTTCGTAATGATTTTATGGATGGTTGTCAAATACAGAATAATATAAATTGTTCCAATATATGTTAAAAAATGTGAAATCTAACAAATTCCGCACTAAACGCTTGGGTGTTCACGAAGACAATATAAGTCTATATTGTGGACTGTATGTATATTTTAAATGTAAAATCCACAGGCCAATCGATTACAAAGATAAAAATATTACAACCATAAATTAATGCGAGCAACGTAAATTTAAATGGTGGTAAGTGATATTACTCGTTTTTTTTTCCACTTACATTAAACAGTCTGGCAGCGATGTAAAATTGTCAACGCCGTCTGGGCAGTGAAATTAAATTCTTATTTATTAGCAAATGATCCCTGAATGTTCTCAGAGATTTTAAGGTTGGCAACACTCCAAACGATCGTTGACAGACACGTACTTTATCTCATTCACGCATTAGTATAAGCAACTTCATTGACAGTGAAGAAAATTCTCGACCCAGACGGCCACTAGGGTAGAAGGACTCCTTTCTCCGCAATTAGACTCGTGGTTGGTCCGTTGTGCGTACCAGACGGCCACTATAAAACTCGCGAAATTTTTATCAGTCCGCGCTCTGAAAAGTACAGTAATGGTGACTCACGAACTTGATTCTAGGGCAGTATCTTTTTCTGCAGCTATGACGCCTCTTTGTGCTATTTACAGGAAAAAGGTTTTACTATTTCTCTTATTTACACTTAAAGTATATAAAATTTTCTTGCATGTGAGAAATGTGATATTCCAAACGCAATGGTGAATATATGTAATATCCGCGGATTAATTTATGAGTGTTACGTTAGAGATCGGATCTCGTGTAGCTTTTAATTAAAGTAATGCGCAATTTATTTTTTACACACATGACTCAAACGGCGCCGAACTTTGACAGTTTTATAATGCTACAAAAAATATAGACAATAATGAAACACAGTCAATATTTCTTGACGTATTTTTTATCTACCATGATATTTGTAGAATGGGCAACTAAATAATTAATCAACGGTCATTAATCTCTTGCCAAGGTGTGTTATATTTCAGTAACGTTCACTTCCTGTAGGCTTCAATGTCGCCGCTATTTGGCAGATATAATGACCTAGCGTCATTTTATTTCGTGTATTATTCCAAACGAAATTAATATTACCCTTGGCAACAGACGCAGCAGTGAAAAATGTGGTTTCGCTTTGATCACAAGTGCATACAATTATAAGAGAAGTGTCTGAATGAACATATGGTTTAAATATAGGTGCATTTGTTTATGGAAGGGCCTCGAGACAGCGCGGGTCACCGTTCGTTCGAGGTTGAGGCTCCTCTTGACCGCAGTATACGTGGCAGCTCAGATTAAACACCATTTTAGCTATTTTATTAAATATTTGCTAGTTTCGTATGTTTGGTAACATTTTCTAAAATATAGTCTATGGATATGTGTGATAATGGCTGTAATTGACAGTCGGACACAAGTGCGAAATTCTTCGAAAGAGTAAATGTAAGGTTCTCCGAAACCAGAATTAAGACTTTGAAGTTTGACATTTACACAAGACGATACTCTTTTGTTTTTCTATTTTGAATACGTACTTTTAATGTCACCCGACGAGGAAATGCCAACGCCGCTGAACAGAAAGATGTAAACATTTATTAAAAATGAAGTTAAACAATAAAACAGATTTTTAATGTTTATTTTGAATTGATAGAAGATCGTTTTCTCCGTGTAAGAAAAAAATAAAAACATTTTCAAATATTTAAAAATATTAAATAATTAATATACTACTCGTATGTCGCCCAGTGTACAATTGGAGGTTAACCGCTTTATACATAAGAAAAAATACAACAGTACATTGAAAATTACGTTGTTATTACTAGAATTACACTTTAAGTTCACAATTTAGACAAAACCATTCCTACAATGAAAATTGCTCGTAATGTCAACAAAAACACCACGGCATGTCTTAGACCCGAAAATCGGCGAGAAGTCCAATCAAAGAGTCCATCCATAGACCATATACTATTCGAAGCTACAGGACTTCATCCTAATACTACATGCCTTTTCTTTACCTTATCAAGAGGAAAGATTTCTACTTCTGTAACGAATACACTCCAAAACTCCGGGAGTTTTTCTCCGATTTCTATTAGAGCTATATTATCTTTAACATAGATGTACTATATTTATTTCCAAATGTGTAACAAAAAGTCCAGTATTACAGAGCTGTTTATAATTAATATTAACTCCTTATCTAAATTGAAAATAATTTTGCCGTCATCATATCAAAACGCACAAATATTTCAGTGTATTTAGTGATTGTTAAAGACAGTGTGGCCCCATTGCAAATTCATCCATTAAACTTTCTCGCTTGTTCATTTGTCTTGTCTGTATGTTTCGAAATGCATACCAGAACAAATTGAGCCGCCATCTCGGTGAAGTACAATGTTAATCAAATGGCGGCAATTGTATTGTTTATGTTTATAACTTGCACTTAATTTGAGTGACATTTTTATCGTCTTACTTGGTGTTGCCAGTAACTAAAGTTAAATTGTTTTAAATGCTTACACAAAAGATATTTTTGGAACGCGATTATTAAATGAATCTAGAACATACTCGCACAAAGATGGTACAAAGTAATGGTCGCTTAATAAATTTAGCAAATATTAAAGTTATATCAAAAGCAAAAAATATTTTTTATTGGTGTTTGATTCCTCGAATCCGTCATTTAATGAGTGAGTGATATTCTATAGATATCTATTATCTATTTATTTATTAGCAATTTATTTGTATATTGAATTGAGATCCAAAACTTTTACAGACGTGGACAAATCTTTAAATATAAATAAATAATGCGAGGAGTCAAATTAGGGTGAACCGATATATGGGCCGATATAGGACCGTCTCGAGGGTACGATACGAAATACGATTCACGCTAAAAATATTCAGTGCAGATATTTATTGCACTATTCACGATAAAATTAACTAGACAGTGAATTACTGTCGAAGCTTTACAAATCTCTACTTTCAGCTGAAGAGCGGTGAGTTTATCAAATATACTTTCGTACTGTGTTTTAATTAGTACACATTTATAATACACATTTCTACGTCTATTATTTATAGACCAGGGTCGATAATTTTTGAAACCTAAAAAAATAATAGTAGGATGAAACCCATTGGAAAAAGAGGAGAATATTATAAAAATTAAAGGAAAAATAATTAACGGGCGATCTGAGGTCGGGAAGGGGAGGGGGGGAGTTTTAAGGGTAAAAAACGGTTTATCTCGATTTCCGGCAAAACTATGTCCGGTCCTATGGAAAAAAGTCAATGGCCAAAGTTGTAGGTAATAAAAAGATCTAAAACTTTTGTATTTACACATTTTTCACATAACCTCAAAATTTATATGAAAAATTCAAAAAAATCAAGTTTTTGGTTTTTAATTTTTATCTTTTACAAAATTTATATTTTTCTCACGAAATTTGGTGAAAACTTCCTCTTTTATGTCTTTAATACGCTGTAATTTATTTGATTTGACTTTTTTCCATAGGACTTTTAGTTTTGCCGGAAATCGAGATAAACCGTTTTTACCCTTAAAACTCTTCCCCCTACCCTTCCCGACCTCAGATCGCCCGTAAATTATTTTTCCTTTAATTTTTATAATATTCTCCTCCCTTTCCAATAGGTTTCATCCTACAATTTTTTTTTTTCACTTTTTATTTTTTTAAAGGCTTCTACCCTGGTCTGTTATCTTTATAAGCAAGTATATCTCCTAGAAATGTATTTACGTGTTCAGCAAGATTCGAATTTAACTATATATTTGCTATTTTTCCTTGTATTCAATTTTCAGCTGTAAACGACTAACTCAAAGCAGGCTTGCAGATGTATTTATAGTTAAAGAGCGCCATTATTTTAATTTAAATGGCGTGTATAATCTCAGATTGTAATCGTAGATGACGTATTCAGGTCAGTGCATGGATATTTAATATTACAGATAAATCGCAAGGGCAGATCGCTTCACTTGACAGATAGCCGTGGGATGATTACTAACGATTAAACTTGCGTAGTGGCAGTACTGTCAGCAAAATACAGAAGCTCCAGAGATATACCGTTTGATGAAAGCGTATATAAATACGCAAACGATTTAAGTTTTAGAGAATTGGAAGGGTGGAAATACGTTTGATCACAGATCTATGAAAATTTCTTTCGTCGTGTTAGTATTACTGATAGAGTCCTCACGAAGCTGGTAAATTTTAATTAAGTATATTTTTAGTTTGATAGAGTGAATATATATATATAATAACTGAGACACATCTTTCACATTAAAACGTGAATCTTGTTGCGAAACTTTCTATTTATATGAATTTGAATAAAGGAAATTATTTTTCCATAATAGTTATTTTTAATAATCAAGAATAATTTTAAATATTGCTGTGTGCAAAAAAGTATAAATAAATAATGACATTTTCTATATAATATGAAAGGTATATGCAATACCGTTCTTTAAATATATATATATATATATATATATTATAGTTAAAGTAACACTTAAGTCTATACGAGCATTCACATCGAACGTGCACAGAATTCGAGTTAGGGACAAAATTACCATTGATTACATGCATACAGTACACACTGTCTATGTGTGTGTGACAGTGCGTATACGCCGCGGCAGACTTCTTGGCAACGAGCGCTATAAGGGCCTCTCCATATTGAACCACTTTTTCCCTTAATAATAGTCTATAATGACCATTAACCCCCTTAAAGTAACTAGTTTTTGTGTAATTGCGGTAAGGAACTTCTTGTACGGGATAATAGGAAAATTATTAGCAGTATTTGTGTTAGAACATATATTGCACATAGAGAGACAGCGCTGTTTCTTAAAGAGTCTTGGTAATATTTAATAAATTAGAGAAAATATTTCAGCGTCCTCAAATCCATAAACACCACTTTACTTTAATTTAATACCATAGGGGGAATTTGTATGGCCTATTATATATTGAACGTATCTTCTATTTATAATAAGTAAGACCAACTTATAATGTATCTTTAAACGTATATCAAAGATATATACGATCGGATACCGCAGCCGATAAACAAAATTGAAACAAAAGAGCATCCCAAATAAAGTACTGATGATAATGATAATAAAAATGGCACGTTGATTGCACGATGCCTTGCCAAGGTAAACACATACAGCGTTAAATAGCATTCCATACATTCGTGTATTAAACATGTATGTGGCAGACTATTCGACGCCAAGATTGAAACAATGTGTTGAATACGATATTGGCTTTGTCTTATTGCTCAAATTCTGCGTAACTTGTATGTATTTTGGCGGGAGGAAACTCTTGTAAACACAGGCTGAACCATGCCTTTCTAACATCCGTAATGTTAGGATTTAACTCATGCACTAAACTAAAACATAGGTACGCACTATTGTTTACTGAAAAATTCGCAAACCGTTTCGAAAGTTACGTAATGTCATTTAGTAGTCAACTGCCAATCAGTCATCCTAATTCGTACTGTATTGATTATAGATTCTTTTGTATTTGTTTAATCACAATAACTTTAAGATTTCTTTCGAAATGTTAACTTCGTCTTAATAGTGAAAATTGTAAGCATAATATGTGCAATGATGGGTTATATAAATCTTTGGATAGTACGAAGCGTAGTGCGTAATATATTTCCCTTACTATTTCGTTTAACAACCAATATTATGTTCAAGTTCCAATAGTTATGAACTCAAAACTTAGTCATAAATTTTACAGAACGCAGATAAATGGGTTAAATCTTAACAAGCGTGCAGGTGTTGACTAGATAATAAAAGTCATTAGGAGATAGTTTACTACTAATTAACTTTAATAGGCAGGTGCTCATTACCGGGTAGCCATTGTTCATTACAAACTGTGTATTGAACCCTGTATCTATGAAGGCAATAAATACTACTTTGCTAAGGAAACTGATTTTTTGCCTACACCACTGTGTAAGTGCCGCTATATATTACTATTTGGTGATGGCGGCAATAAATAAGGGCATCTTCTAAGGAAAGCCAAATTTTACTGTATTGAAATTGTTTGTTAAAAAATCAAAAAGGGAACTTCTTTTTTTGTCCACATATAAAAAATAACTTAAATTAAATTTTTTTTAATAATCTTGTTGACATATGCTTTTATAAAAAAAAAATTCACTTATGCTTTAGCTATTAAATATAATATTTATTTGTAAATCCATCTGTTCTCGTATCAATCGCTCCACGTAGAGACAAAAAAAGTCAAAACTTGAAATTTGATACATTTTCGTCTCATCGAGGTTTTTCAATATTAAGTAAATTAAACCCAAGGGAGTGGAAGGCGTCGGATAATTGAATTATACGCGCCTTTCACCACTCCAATTAACTTTGCGCACGCTCAGCTTACAACTTTTACTTATAGGTAAGCAAATAACCCGCGATTTTGTCTGCTTAGATTTAGAAAGAGATTAAATTAGTCATAAAAAAGTCGAATTCAAAAATGGAATATCAAATACAGTGTTTGCCCGAATCGCACCGATCTTTATTTCGCTTTATACAAACTTTTTGTTACGTTCCCGTATTACGCGTCTTAGACCATTCAAAGAGGTGAGTGAAGTAGCCGACATTACGTAGATTACAAAATTTTCGTAAATTTTCCTTTGAAAGTAATTCGAAATATTTTAATATTGTAAAATACTTATTTGGTTTGCATTTACTCGACTCGAATTATCCAACCTTTAAGAGAAGCAGAATTATGTTTCATAATATTTCACAGGAGACATTATTAATCATAATCATTTCCAAGAATCTAACCATCTAAAATGCAATCACTTGATTCAAGATATATAGAAGATATCTATCCTCGAGAGATGTTTAATCATTACATTTCATTAATCAAAATCCTCTACCAAGACTGTCTGTTCCCAATAAAAAAAACTGGACGTTCAGTTTTCATCCCTAGAGTGAGGAAGGTGAGATATATAGGGGATAAGCGTTGCTCAAAGTATAAGTTTCTCAATATTAAATAATGTGTATAAAAAAGTTTTATTATAATTAAAACAACTTACTTAATTTTGTTTTAAATAGAGATAGAACAACAAATTGTTTAAGTATACGTTTTATACGATTTATCTATTCCGCAAGAACCTTGTAAAAAAGATTAAAAATAAAAAGTGAATTCTGAAACCTTAAAATTAGGGATTCATTTTCATATGTTCTATTTGCAGTCATACATTTTTTACACGAATAAATTTCTCACCTAATACCTGACTCCTTTGATCTGACATAGCTTCTTACATTCGAGAATTATATTTTGGCAGACTTTAGTTCAATAATTTGCATACTATTTTCAGTTTAACAAAATGAAATTCAGCCAAGACTTCGGAACGTTTATTGTCCATTGTGGCCTAAGTCAAACTGGCTTTAAACGGTTTTCATTCATTCCGTTAACCGGTCAATGTTGATTGACGTTTTTTTAATTCGTAATTAATAGAAAAGAAGGTATATTAGCTTTTAGCTATGTTGCGCGACTCGGAACGTATGAAAACTGAAAAAAAATAGTTTAAAAGAGAAGCAAGAAGATATAGATAGCAGAAAATGGCTCCTTTTCTGGACCTATCTGCATTCTCATGAAACCTTAGCAAAAATCCTTTATAACCTTAGCACTAAGCAAGTACGGGAATTCTTGATAAAAAATCGTTAAACTTCAGTATTTAAAATACAGTTTGCAAATATTTGTTTCTTAATGGTCTAAAAGGCATTTCCACCTTTTACTTTCAGATTTAAAAAAAAGGTGATTTAGACGCGAAAACACGTATTTATTATTTCAATGATTATATGATTTACTTTAAAGTGTAAGTGATGACCTACAATTTCAAAAATAACCTCGATTTTGCGATGATCGGCAGAGCTCGTTTCCGCAGTATACAAAGGTAAGTGTAGTTAATTTTCATAATCTAAAACCGGTCGAGTGAGTGTACAAGTTGGCGAGATTCTGCCGCCGTAAAGTCTCCGATGTATCGTACTGTATTCATCTTTAACCATATTTTGTACTGCAATTGAAAATTTGGCACTTTATTAGCATTATTTGTACTATCTCTTATAACTATTATATTTTGTCCTTGTCCGTCTTGTGAATTTAGGTTTGTGGAAGGATTAATGCGGTGTGTAGTGAAAAAATATTTCTTTAACAAGTGAGTATTTTCTTCGAACATTGAGTCATGCTATGTAGATGCATGTGGGATAGGTCATGTGTCATGTGGAGCACTTCCGTGTAACAACTCCACTTACAGACACCCAAACATAATATCATTATAAGTGGCTTATTCATAAAAACTATTATATACCGCATAATCAAAAATACTTGATGTATTTATTCGCGTCCGTGTGATACTATTCGCATTAATTTGGTAGCGTGTTATTCAGACTAAAACCTTCTTCGATAATTAACACAGGATTTTCCAACAACTCCTAAGATTAATGTGTATAATCAGTCAAAGATTCATAGTAGCTGGAATTCGATATAAATTAAAACAATAAATTTTCCTTTAGATTCTAGAGAGGGTTCATTAATAATATTTTTATAACTGTTTACTGCGATGGCGCTATATGGTATATTAGAAACTATACTATGTATTTAGAATTGCTTATATTAAACGCTGATTTAGGGACATGCTTTATACTTATATTATTAATTAAAATATATCATGAATAAAACTCCAACGTGTTTCTGAAATTATTAGAGAATCAATATCACCGTCTTGTGAAAATTCAAGTCACAAGCCAAAACTCATGCCTTTTTCTACAGATTAACAACTCCTATTCACTTCCACATTGACATATGACAAATAATTAATAATCAAAAAGAAATATAATGATTTCTTTACATATATGAAAACAATTAACATGTTACATATTTTAATATTGTCATTTTGAATGGTGGAGCAAACTGCAATGATATTTCAATATGGAATTCAATTAATTGACAGAAATCGTCAATTTTCACATGAAACACAACAAAAGGTTATGCAAATTCACATTCCGTATTTTAATTCTATAATCGGAGATGTCAAATATTTATCATAAGGATTGTTACAAGTGTTTGATAACACCAAAGAATTTAGTTAATATCATTAATTGTTCTTAAAAAATCAAATAGGGCTAAAGTTTTTCGGAAGATTTTATTTTCAGAATCGCCTCCATAAATAGTAATAATAAATATCTATATTCAAATAAACAAGTTAGACGACTCATTGGTCTAGTGGTTAGTACCCCTGACTGCGAATCCATGGGTCCCGGGTTCGATTCCCGGCCGAGACGAACATCGATGTGATGAGCATTTGGTGTTGTGCTTAGGCCTTGGGTGTTTAAATATGTATTTATATGTCTATCTATCTATAATATGTATGTATATCCGTTGCCTAGTACCCATAACACAAGCTTCACCAGCTTAGCATGGGACTAGGTCAATTGGTGTGAATTGTCTTAAAAAAAAAAAAAAAGTTATCATTAAACTTACGGCTCAATGAGTCAATTTATGAAAGCGGAGCCCTTTTTACATAGAAACATTTGTCTAATTAATTTGTAATACCAATTCTCAGTAATTTCTTAGAAAGTTAAAGGGGTCAGTAAAACCTGATATCTAATATTAGGTGATTATTATTGAAATTACCTTTAATTATATACATAGTGAACCTGCTTAAACCGACTGAATGAATTGAAGTTTTTACCCGCGTTCAAATACACAAACATTTTAGGAGCTGTTAATGCATTTCTTCGAGCACGTACGCATTGTACATTAGCGAACACGTTTTGCTTCGTTATATTATTTTAAGGCAGTTTTTGTACCTATGAAAAATTTCACTTGAAAACTGCGAACTCAAATTGCAGTGGATCCTATATTATAATACGTAAATTTTTATCATCTTAACATTTATTAATATCTGATACAGTTGTATAATACATACTAATTATGAATTAATATTACAAAAAGTTAATTAAAACCGAAAATCTATACGTTGTAACATTTTCCCATCCACATCTAAATAAAAGGAATATTAAATAAATATCAATAATTTGTAGACATTTTATCTATTCAAATGTCATTTAAATATCATTAATAAAAACTAAATCGCGGTCGGCACTCTTCAAGATATCAGATAACAATATTAAAAATTAAAATTATGACAGTGAACGGTAAAAAACATGGTGATAAAAACTAATTACTCCATTAATAAGAATAAATTATTCTAAAGTATCAGATTTCAGCCAGGTGTTCGGGACGAATACATATTTATTTTTATTGAGGCGTAAATATCTAATCATTGTGATACCTTTGCCATTCATTATTTATAAAATCATTCGAAAATTTTAAAATTTCCACTGAACACTTTTTTTTTTAATAGAAGAAGAGCGCAAACAGGCAGAAGGCTCACCTGATGTTAACTGATATCGCCGCCCATGAACATTCTGGATACCAGAGGGCTCACGTGGACTACCGGCATTGGTACGCTCTTTTCTTGAAGGAACTTAAGTCGAATTAGTTGGGATTTTTTTTTAGTTCTATAGCGGTGGTGTGCGTCAAAAAAAGGCTTTAAAAAACGCTTAGTTAACGACGGACGTAGAGGTGATATGAGTGGAATTTCATAGTCTACCTCGACGTCCGATAAAACTCAGCTGGAGGTATTAATTCGAACAACTCCTCTGAAAACTCTACATGGTTAATGCGATATAAGATGCAGACAGACCCAATATCTCTACGCAACGCCATAGGATCAAGCACTCGGAAAGTGACTGGTCGTCAATGAGTCGAACCGCTCTTCATTGGATACGGTCAAGTTGAAGGAGTTGGTACTGGGGAGCTCTCCCGTGGGGTTTATACAGTTGCAAGCAATGACCTGGGGTAAAATAGGGCCTCGCCTAGCTGACCACACCAAGCTTCGTGGAGGCTAATAGTATATTTCTTCCAAAGGTCCCCAAAACTGAACGTCGTTCGACATGTTAACGCCGAGGATTCCTATGCTGACTGTGGCTTTAATACACTGTGTTGGAAGAGACGAGAAGCGTCAAATGGTGTTTCTTAGCAGAAAACGCGCACACTTGTGTCTTTTTGTGGTTAAATTGAACTAGATTTAGTCGACCCCAGTAGTAGCAAACTTGCGACTTCAGAGCCCAGTTTGTTTCGGTACTGCCCACAACAGCCCGAGAAATACCTGCACGGCCACATTAAATGTTTCTAAGCTGTGCAACAAGTAATTGTTATGCAAAAGAAAAAGGGTTGGAAAGGACACAGCGTTCACGGGTTTGAGGTCGGACCATACGCTTATGCGTGCTTATGTACAGGAGCACAAACGCAGCACTATTATGCCCGCGACTTTATCGAGATTATCAAACCTATACGGCGCCAAGAGAATTAGTTTTATTCGGTTTCAACCTTTCTCTTAAAACCATTTCATAGTTTGAAAGATCGAAGCGTATGTATGTAACGTAAGTCATGAGTTTTAATTAAATACATTTTATCTCTCACACATCTGAGTCGGAACATGACTGCGTTGAAGTCTTTTTCAGGGCTCAATGAGCCGGGAAAAAGTAAAATTCAAATTCATTTAAAATTGTCTATCATGGAACACATGAGATAAAAGTTATCATAAGTTATAGGAAATCATGCCGTTTACCATATAGCCTCTACTAAAATGTTTATTACTAGAATTAAGAAAAACACTTTTGATGGGACATTTTAGGTATAAAATAATTTTTAATTTATCCGCCAAAATGAAATTATTAATAATTCACCGTGTGAATAAAGACTTCCTGCCAAACCTAACTTAAAGGTACGATAAATTTATTTATGCATTAAAATAATTAATTCTATTGTTTTTAATAGAATATTATATGTAGGTCTTGTCTTTAAACGATTGTTAATGTTTGTTACATCAGGGCCTCAGCAGTAATGCTGGAAATAACCTTCTAAATAATATACCCATAAGCCACGTCTTGGGAGTACGAGGTATATACTGAACTCGGATATAAAAAGGCAACTTTTGATAAAGGATATCTCTAAGTTATAAAGGTTATAACTATTAATTTAATAAGTATATGGAAATATATGACCTGGTTAACCATTTAGCTAAGATGTTTAGCAAATATTAACACAAGTACTCTAACGCGGTGACTAACAGTTAAATTGCAAATCTTAACCGTTACTAACTTACACTTTACAGGACCAGCTACTTATCATAAAATACATTATATAGATTCCATAAATAACTCCAATACTAGAATCGTCGATGACCAATCACATTTCGAGCGGCTTGATCTCTTGGCGTTGCGTAGAGATGTGGGATCTCTCTGCATCTACCGCATTTACCATGGAGAGTGTTCAGAGGATTTGTTCGGAATAATAGCTGCAGCTCAGATACGGTCCGCTCTTTATTTGTATTCAAATCTCCCTCCTTCTGATTTCTTCTATCTATATTTGCCACAGTAATTTTGTATGATGATTTGATATTTTAAAAGAGTACCGAAGTTAGAACCAGTTTTTTACGTCGGCATTTTCTCTCGGCCTACACCCTCTGTCTTATTTGCCGATGAGTAGGAATGTCTACCGATACAAATTTAATGACGTGGAATAAGTAATACCTGTATCTTATATTCCATAGTAAACTTATTTTTTTAGCGTAGCTTCATCATGGCGTCAAAGCAAAATGCATAATACCATCCGTATCACCTCGACGTCCGTCGTTCCACAACTGAGCGTTTATTAAGGCAATTTTGCTGCATTAAAGTATTTCCGAACCAATTCGACTTAGGGTCCTTCAAGAAAAGAGCGTACTATTTCTAAAAAGTCGGCAACGCATTTGCAGGCCTCCTGGCAATGTGTCTAGTGTCCACGGGCGGTGGTATCACTTAACATCAGGTGAGCCACCTGTCCGTCTGCCTACTGTTACATTGAAAAAAGCACCTTTGCCGAATCTTTTGCAAAGTCGTCGGCGGAAGAAGGAGTTGTAGGGACATAAACATCACAAAACGCAATCAAATTTTTAGATTTCCCAAAAAAAATAAAAATTATGATATTTAGTAGGCACTCCATCAAAACTTGTATATATAATATCTTGTATACTGTGATGAATCAAAATAAATGAAGTCAAAGTCAATCCAATTGCAATTATTGATTTAGTATTGCTAATCGCAAAATTAAGAATAAATTTTAAAGAATCTGTGGGAAATCCATGAGAACATGGGCCAGGCCCCACACGTATTATTTTTCTGTCTGGCTTTTTTAATTCTTTTAGAGTATAAATAACATTTTAAATCGACATTATACAATATAAACATTTGAAGACTTTCATATTAGTTTCTGTTTCTGTCTCTAATATGAACCATCCAAATTCTTAAAGATGGTGAGTTATATGTAGAGTCTAAAGTGTTACAAAAAACTCAGTAATTTAATGGTTAAAAGAAATTAATTTTTATTGAAGAGTTTGTCATTGAATTTAATTCGTTTTTTTAAAACAAATATGACATATATGAATATGTCAGACTGTGATAATACAAAGATTAGGTACTTGTAATATTCGTCAAGCACCCGAATTATTTTATCTTAATTCCAAAGTAAGAAATGATAAACGTCTTTGAAATGTAGAATTAATAACGTTTAATTTTAGATGGAAACAGTTTTTGCTTCCTAATGCATTTATGCAATATTCGCAATAAAAAATATTTATTTATTTATTGTTCCGCGAATTCCATTGTTACTTTTAACGTATGAAACTATACGATAATTCTCTTTTGTTCTTCATAATAATCATGTATATAGCATGCCTTTTGCTTACAATTAATCTGATTCACATAAAAAAGGTATATACTTTTCCATTTATTATATAGGCGTGATAACGGAAACATTTTTTGTCATTTCTAAAAAATATTAATAGTTTGTTTAGAAACAAAAGATATTATGTAATAGATATTTTAACGCACTCTAATATTAAGAGTTACTTATATTATTATTGTACCATACATAAACAAACTGTAAAATAGCATAAGCAAAAATAGATTTTTCTGTCAAGTCGTTCATTAGAGGATTACAGCGGATAAATGTCAAAATTGGCGCCAATGTTAACGTAACAGATAAATAAGATTAAGTGCATTACAGATAATATAGATAATATGATGATGTCAGTGAGATTGATTGCAATATAAAAAAATTAGGAATGTGCGGTGCAGCCTGCGTGACCGTTTGCATTTTTTGCTGAGCGAGGATAACAGTGGACAAATGTTGCATCAGTTACATACTTAGTTTAAAATAAAACACGGACAATTGTGAACTTTCATTGCTATTCGCGTAAAAGACACGTAACGCGATCTAAGTTATCATATGATCGATAAAGGTAAATAAACTTTGAAAACCTTGCACCGCCATATCAAACACGCGAACGTTCGATTAAATATAAATCACTGATTGTACTCACTGTTAAATCCGTGTTGTACACAAAATAAAACTGAAGCACAAATTCACTCGCGTAGACAGACGTGCGTTCACAACGACGTTTATTCAAAGTTTGAGTGGACTGGTCGCTTGTAGAAGATTATATGGGGCGGTAAGAGTAGCCATTGGCTGAGAGTGCCGCGCCCGCTCGTACGTCACGAGAAAGCCTGTATGTTACTGCAATTTTTTTACCTGATCGCGCGCCGATGCGATCCATCACACACTGAACCTTTAGATGTCAGGTTTTTTTATCGGCAGTTATCTCGTGAGATTAGGTTTGATGTTTCGATAAGCGAGAACTGACACTCATGTAGGCCTCGCACTTTTGAAGCCTGTTAATGATCAATGTTAAGGATATTTTGCTTACACAAATCCATATAAACATAATTTACAAGATTTAAGTTACCGATTAATGACGTTGAAACGATATAAATGTATAAGGAAATCGTGCTTTTGTATATTTCCTCATTAAATAAAAATAAAAATAGAATTCATGAATCAGATAGGAAAAAATTGTGTTTTTATTACACTTGTTTAATTATTGTTATGACGTTAACACTAGTGCTTAATATGTTTACAAAGACAAACATTATGAAAGGTGTATGATGAGTGCATATTATGTATTGCTTATTATATTATAAGAAGACCAAAGTAGCTTAAAAACAGATTTGCTTTTATAGAGAGGCAGAAGGACATCTGATAAGTGATACCGCCCATGGACAATCAAAATACCAAATGGATTTTGACTTACGGCATAGTTCGTGATAAGTCTCGTTACTAAATTACACTTAGTGCCAAGTCTGGACTTAGAACCTTACCTATAATATTATATCTTACCTATAATAAAGGGTAGTAGCCTCGGTGACTTTTATAATACTTTAAATAACACAATATATTTCAACATCCTAACTAAACATATATATTTAAAGGTGTTCCTTAAATTCATCCTACATTTTTATCTATCTAAAGGCCCTACGCGAGCGACGGGTATTACTTAGATGAGCCTTCTACCCATTTACCCCTATTCTTTAAAAAAAATGGTGTAATACGTTTGACTTTTTTGCACTATGACTCATGTAATGACAATTGCGAAAGAGTTATTTTCCTACATCCGCCAACAACCGTTACCCCGTATTTAGTTTTCCACGATTTTCTTCTACAAATTGTTATATATTTGTCTTTACGTTATTTATTTTATTTAAGTTAGGTTGTATCAATTCAATAAAAGACACAAATATTTAATTTCGAAAAAAATTTGTAACGATGTTTGTATGTCGCTCTGAAAGGGTATTTGCAACTAAACGAAACACGAACTTTTATCGTTTGAATAGTGTTACATCCTAAAAATCAAATGTAACAAACTAAATGTATGCGACATCGTATTTACATATTATGTATATTCATAACGAAAATCGAAATCGTTTATCGAAATTTGCGTTAAAGGAAAAACACAACATCATCATCATTCATGTAGAAACACTTTTTAGTACATTGAACAGGAAATACATGAAATTACAGTTAATAATTTCCTAGTAATTTCGGACGCATTTAAACAAAAAAATGTCAGTTATTCCTTGATTGATTATAGCTATTCTAAATTATCCTTGTGGTAAAGGCTTTAATCGTAAAGTATGATTCAAGCTTTATAATGCTAGGTTTGATTAATTGCTTTAGGTTTCTCAACCGAACGAATTATAGTTAGAATCTATTTAAAAGGTCGAAAACGCACTTATGAGCCTTCTGGCGGTATACGAGTAAATGTTCTTGGGCGGCTGTATCAATTAACACCAGGTGATGCTCCTGCCCGTTTGCCCAATGTTTTTTTTTGTTTTTTTTGTTTTTTTTTTAAACAATTCACACCAATTGACCTAGTCCCATGCTAAGCTGGTGAAGCTTGTGTTATGGGTACTAGGCAACGGATATACATACATATTAATGATAGGTAGACATATAAATACATATTTAAACACCCAAGACCTAAGCACAACACCAAATGCTCATCACATCGATGTCCGTCTCAGCCGGGGATCGAACCCGGGACCCATGGATTCGCAGTCAGGGGTACTAACCACTAGACCAATGAGTCGTCAAAAATGCCCAATGTTCTAAAAAAAGTGATAAGTTTATTAGTTAAGTAATTCCTATTACCCATTAAACATATTCGCTACAATTAATATATTTTTATTCTACTAGGAAGCGACCAATTATAAATATTAGAAAATATTACATATGAAACCTATCTAAAAACTTTTCGTTTCTTAAGCCCAGTTCAAATAATAACTCCTTATCACGAGGTTGATCATGTAACTTTATCATGATATGTGATATAATATGACGTCATAGCTACGTTAATAACAGCTATAGTTTAAGTAAAGTTTGACGACGCTTATTCATTAATGTAGTTATAGCACAAACTTCACAAAATGCGTCAGGATTTTTTATGATTTAAATGTTTATTGAATGAAGAATTATGTGAAAAAAATATTGATTAGCTAATTAGAAACAAAATAATGTTGAAATGAGTTTATTTATATAAAAGCAATAACACCAGCAATACGCCTAATCTCGTAATTCATGGATAAACGATTCCAACCTGGTGCAATTTCCGCTAAAATATTAACAAGATTACAAAATCTTCATAACTTTTGTGAGCCTAAAGGCCCCACGACCTTTGTTGCGAAGCAAAATTTGACACCAGAATTAAACATATCGGTGAACGGACGGAATATGACTAAATACACGCAAAATTTCAGGTTCCTTGCCTTTTGAAGACTCTTAAATCTTAATATATAAATTACGTGTCACGTTGTTTGTCCGCTATGGACTCCTAAACTACCGAACCGATTTCAATCAAATTTGCACACCGTGTGTAGTTTGATCTTACATCAAAGATAGGGTAGCTTACATCTCAATTTATACCCGCAATATTATTTTATTGCAAAATATTTGTTTATTATT
Source organism: Pieris macdunnoughi (assembly GCA_905332375.1). Lineage (NCBI taxonomy): Eukaryota > Metazoa > Arthropoda > Insecta > Lepidoptera > Pieridae > Pieris > Pieris macdunnoughi. The sequence goes on along the minus strand of CAJOBZ010000005.1, from coordinate 308,113 downwards.
TGATAGTGACAATTCTAACAGATGGCGCTGTGTTGAAAGTACAAACGTTTCAAATAAGCTACAATTTAATGGCATTATCACCAAAAAAGCATGGTGGTCCCCATGATTGGTGTTATCCTCAACGCTTGGCCAGTCTACTAGTATTGTATAATATATACTTTGAGGTACAGGAGTCCTAATTAGCGCTAAATCTAAAGTCTAATATTAACTCTTTTATATTTCTATATCAGAAGTAAGGGCTTCTTTTACGGAAAAATTAAGGCGGAATAGGAAAGACGACTCCACAGACTGGAATAAATATAAACATATGACGTCTATATTTGCACAGTGATTCAAAAATAAGATCTTACTGCATTATGATATTACGAAACTAAACAAGCGCGTGGTAAGAGATTAATTATTATTTAGATAATGATCTAAAATATGAAGAATTGTTTGTTTTATTAATTCGCTTTATATTATTTGAATATGCCAATATTAATGCGAGCATGGTACGTTTTTTATTTGAGCCTATAGCTAGCTTTTTGTATGTATAATAGAAACATAAAACATGTTTCATAATAAAATTTAACGTGCGATCTAGGGGCCATTAGTACAAGAATATAGTGCATCAATGAAATTACATTGCCAAGGAGTTAAGAGAGCCTACCCTTTAAAAAGCAGTTTCTTGTTCCGATGACTTTTCAATTCAAGTTAACAATTATGATAATGACGGCAAACAAAAACATCTATCAAAGACAAATTTGTGGGGGAGGTTGTTCAAGCTTTTTGTAGGAAAATACCAACAAAAATCTATTGGAGGAAGGACACAATATACCATTACATCTTTATTGTGGGTGGTTTGTTTTTTAAATAAATTTTTTAATGAATCCCTTTCCATGAACTAATCAGAGGCTGGCTCAACCCTTCATCAGTTGTGCAACTACCAAAATCAAGTTTTCTAATTGGCAGTCAAGTATATGACAAGCCCGGAACTCGGTGAGTCATTAACAAAGATCATGGTAATTCTCTTGTCCATCTTTCTTTCATCATCATTATCATCATCATATTTACTGTAAGCAGTGTTGGCCTAGTGGCGTAAGCGTGCGACTCTCATCCCTGAGGTCGTAGATACGTACCAATGGACTTTAATTCTATGTGCGCATTTAACATTCGCTTGAACGGTGAAGGAAAACATCGTGAGGAAACCGGCTCGCCTTAAACCCAAAAAGTCGATGGCGTGTATCAGGCACAGAAAGCTGATCACCCACTTGTCTTTATATTGACGAAAAATGATCATGAAACAGAGTAGTTTTTTATACTACAAATTTTCCCTGTTTTCTTCGCGAGATTACCAAATACACGCTATTTTAAAAGGTAAAATAGTTCTGCTAGACCAATACTGCATAGACATTGCGTCAGCGCACCTCCCACCAATGCAAGGCTGACGCACTTTTGAACGTTATTACATTATTGATTGACAGCTTAACAATTACCTTGGGTTTGCAAATTAGTCGATACAAAAGTTTAAAATAAATAAAGATTTCACAAAATTATTACAAGAAATTATTATAGCAAGAAATAGGTTATATTTAAAATACTTTATATATATACATATATATATATATATATATATAAATTTGGTAATGCTCTAATATCGAAGTTAAAAATAAACATATTTTTGTTAGATATCTAAAATATTACGTTATGCGCCTTTTTCAAAGTGCCCGAAACTCAACCTATTTTCCTAAATCAATTTAATCATACATTTTCAGAATCCTGACTGCATTTTTTAATGTTTGTTTTTCTTAGTAAACCTTTACGTACGTAGTCACGAGTTTTCGTCAGTCTAATCTTATGTTTGAATGTTCATCATTAAAACGCGATGACACAGACTTCTATGTGAGGCTTTTATCATCTCTATATTGGTGTAATGAATATATTCCCTAAAACACCATACGAAAATCTACCCGTATCACCTGATGAGCTGCCCGTTTGCCCCCTGTTCTATTAAAAAAAACCACACATACATACATACTACCCTTATTATTAACAAAGTATGGTACAAATTAAGAATACAAAATTATTATTGTGTAATGAAAAATATGCTATTTTTGATTTGTGAATAAAGTGTTTAATAGGGATTTTTATACGTTTTTATTAGAATTTCTTACACTTGGAGACAGTAAAAAAACATTTAACTGCTACATAGGTAATGTTTTATTGGACGAGTTCTCTGTGTATGGCAACACAAATAAACTAGAATCTAAAGATGTGCCAATGGACTTTGTATCCGGCTAATAAATAAATTAAAAAAAAAAAAAAAAAAAGAATCTAAAGATCTTCGATCGATCGGACTACAGCCTCTCAGCCTTCAGTTATAAAGCAACACCCACAACATATACTCCGGACGTCCCTAGTAACAATTCCCTGTGAATGGTTATTATTGTATGCTGGAAGATGGACCATGTCGACTAATTTACATTGAGACAGACTAATTAGATATATTGGCATATTAAAGTGGACAAATAAGTACAGACACCGCCTCACCATAACTCCTATAGCCCCAAACGGACGATAATAATATGAACTAATGATTTTATTTTATGTTACATGTATCTTTTTAGTAAGAAAAAGTCCCTGGCCACTGTAGCTGAGGAGTAGACCGAAAAACAAAAACCTTAACAGAAGGTATTCCAGTACGACCAGGTAATCGCGAGAAGAAGAAAATTTTGGCGTCAATGAGAAAAATTTTTTTTCTTTATTTCGGTTGTTGAATCACAGTACTTTAAGTCAAGACCTGTAGTTGAACAGTTTATAGGACACCAATATATATTTTGGATTGCTAAACGATGAAGTAACTGACATAATACCTAAAATAAACCTTATCTAGGCTGACGATCCCTACAAGGAACACGGAATTAATTTTAACTTCGTAGGAATTAATTGCTAATCTATTTATAAACACTAATAACACTAGAACAAATACAAAAACAAGTGGAATGTTACGCCCGTATACATAATTTTACATGGTGTAATTATGTTATGTGTATTTGTCTTGGTAATGTAATTGTACTGTGGAATTCGTTTATGCTCTATAAAGATATCAATGGAGAAGTTTTTGAGGGCTTTATCATTTGATATGTAAGAGATTTGGTAAAATCTTACTAATAATAATTGCTACCGCAGTCCACGGAGTAAATATAATAGTTTAATATGTTTATGAAAGAATGATACAAACATGTTATGGTAGTACAATCGAAAGTTCGCATATTCTGCGACACATAATGGTGTGCAAATTTGTCCTAAAAAGGAATTTTACATAGAAGTTACATTATGAGTCACAACAATTAATTAATTATTATATTATTTGTAGTGATAAAATATCACATTATTAAAATATATTATTACGTTATCAAATTAATAATAATTATAATGTTTCACGCAAATAATCATTAAGTAATAAGATATTTTTTTTTTCAAATGTAGATAGTACAATAAGTAGATTTTAAAAAACTCTAGTAGGAAGATCGATAATAATGTTTTTGGTAAATTATTATAAACCTTGATTGCCATACAAAAGGTTTTTCCTATACAATTCCAGATTAATTATTGGCACAGCCAATTTCTCCCAATGTCTACTTCAACAGATGTCACGATATTTATTTATGTGAACGAATAATGACATTTCTAAAATATACATACAGGGAAGAGATAAAATTTAGAGTTTCTTAATAGCCCATGGTAGTGGGCGCACGATCAATGGGGAAGTTTAGAGTGACTAAAGCATTCTACAAAAAGTCCTTACGAGTTACTGCGTAATTAACCTATCTCTTAGTGGTTTGCCGTTTCATGTGCGCCTGTGTTCCGCTGGAAAAAACACGCTGGAGTTGAGACTCGCACGCTTTAACCTCCAGACACTGGTCCTAATTAGGCCGTTTCTCCACTGCTCCGGTCCGGCAAACGTTAATTACCGATCCGATTTAGAAACTCACAACAGTACTTACGTACTTCTCCACTACTCCGGCATCCGGTTTTTAACGATCCGATAACTTGCTAGATCGGAACGCGGTGTTTTATCGGTCCAAGTATATCCAAGAGATTATAAATTATTATTCACAGGTTTATTTATAGTTTCTTTAATTTGAAAGAATCTGGATAACCTGGACCAATATATAACTATTAATATAAAAAAAGTAATAAACTTGCCAGGGCATTAAATTTTCAGAATGTAGAACGTTTTATTAAAGTATATGGGTTTTAGTTCCATCCGTCCGGATCAGATATAGTGGAGAAGCGCAATCCGGCCTTCCGATATTTTTCTCATGACTCATTCCTGTATCCGACGCCGGACCGGAGCAGTGGAGAAAGGGCCTTACACTCTGAAGGTATTTCAAATTCGTCCGAACAACTAGTATAATTTACCGTAACGAAGAGACAGCACTTTTCAAATGGACCTTCCATCGAAGTTTGGTACCCAGCCTTATACCTCTCTCTCTTCTGCCAGATAATAAGCGAAGTTGTAAGCTTTCTCTTCGGGTTTTTTCAAGAAGAAAAGACCGCTTGTGGGATATATATGGATATAATTACAAATAATATTGTATAAATTTTTTGATATTGATGGGTGGGTGTCTATGACTCAGAAATCAGGGGGTATCGGGTCTTTTCTTAGACCACAGATTAAATGTTCTCTAAATAAGTGACAAATGTTAAAGTAAACAACATATTCTTGCCTGACAAAGAAAAAATTTTCATTGGTTATATTTTAGAAAACAATTCTTAGGTTGTAAGACGACTTTCAGCTGTAATAAAGTAGAACCGACTCCACTAAAACTGATTAATTGGTATAAAAATTCAATTACATGCAGGACATAATATCCTTTATGACTTATATCTGAAAGTTGGCGTTAAAAATTTATATGTGTATATTATGTTCAAAAATCAGTTATTGTCGTCACAGAATATAATTAAGATAAATGTTTCATATAATTATTATTTGGGAATACCATTATCAAGCTTTTAACCGGCAGAAATAAAAAAAATCATGTAATTTTACCCTTTCTTTGACGTCATTAGTAGTTTTAGGAATTCCCATGATTCAGAAGTTTAATGTATTGTAAATTGAGTTTTATCTCAACCTGTTACGGTTTAATATAGTTGAAGCTGTGTTTATTTTAGGCCTGAAGCGGAAGATATGTGGTAAGGAAATATCATAGAGCAATTATTCACAATACCACGTGGTATATAAAGACATTACACACAGGTACATACTCTTATAATCAATTCCCACCAAACGACCAAGCGAAAGGGCGATCTTTTTATAACTATGTATGTTCTACATTACTTACGTTACATTCCTTTTCTTTCTTTTTTGTGACTGAGGCGCAAACTAGCTGCTGTGGTCTCTCACAGACCAGCGCTGTGGAACATTATGCACCTCAGCATAATGCTGAGATAGGGCCAATTACAACCACAGCACACACGCATTACACACTTGAAACGAACCGAATGGGAAAAAGGATTTTTTAAATTGTTTTTGATATCTCTCAATTTTTTTTATGATTATTGTTATTTTGTATGTTTATAGGTGTGTGTTTTTGTTTTAATAAATGTTATGTCTATGTCTAGGTATAAGAAAATTGTTTACCCTGTCATCTTAATGTTAAGATTCGAGTCGAGACTGAGCGTTAAAGGAAAGATAAGATAACTTCATAAACTAGATTTAACTTGATTTCTGCTCGTGTACGTCAGAAATGTATTGAATTTTTCGTGCCAAGTCGAGACTTAAATTATAAATTTCGCCCATAGATCGTTTAATCTATGTTTCCTGTTGGACATATTTAACGGAAAATATCGTATTACTTAGATTAAGTAGCCTAAAATAATATATTATAACTATCGAATACATAAGAAACTAGAAAGGGCGTAGATGCGTCACGTGATATGATTGTAGATATTATTTTATTTATTTATTTATTACAGAAATACATACATTATCCTTACAGAATATGCCAATACGATAATGTCGAGAAACATTAAATAAAATATAATAAAGTACATATATAATATACACATAATATACACAATATCGCTACTGTGAATTCACTCTGCGAACATATAACTATGTCGATAGTGTCGGAGACAGCATTCAGTAGGCGCAACGTCTTTGATAACGGATTATCAATAACTATTACGTAAGTATTTCCATACTGAAAAGGTTTATTTCGTTTCCAAATTAAAGTCAAGATAGGCTCAACGTAAAATTACGCTTCCCTAACCCCACACAATATATATAATCACATCAGAAAACTGATACCTTAAAAAAAATTTAAAATTTTTTTTGTTGAGTTCTGTTTTTTTAATTATTAACAAGCATACATATCAGTACCGGATATAGGAATTCAAATTAACACAGATAACATTCAATACGAGTAAATTTGAAAAGTAAAAACGCGTTGGTCAAGGACCGACATACCAATTTCAATTAACACCAGTTTGAAAGCGTACACGTACATGACCTTGCTCTTACTTGTCTATGACGAATCCTTCATCTAGGTTGCGTCATTTTTATCCTTTACGAAAATATTTTATGGAGGTCCAGGCTCACTTTCAACAAAAATATTACTAGAAGGAGTTCTATTGAGGCAAACTTATCTAGAAGAAAGGCTTTACATTTACAGTGTAAACTTTATAACGAATTTCATGGGACCGAGCATGTTTGTTCGTTATAGAGAGTTTTCGTTATAGGCAGTGAATAGAAAAAAAAAATTAATAATTTCTTATTTTATTACTATCAATAGGTAAATTATTCTAAACACATAACTTTTCTTTTACTGGCCATCTTGACAGTTTAAAAGTTTGTTTACGACTGATAATACACGATAAGTAACGGTGGTGCGTATAGTAACCGAGACCAAAATTTCCTACAGGCAATGTGATCTAAGAATAATGGCACACGTGTTAATGCAATTAATTTTTGCTGTGGACACCCCTTAACACTTAGGGGTTTGAAAGATAGATAGTAGCCAATTTTCAGTCTTACTGAATATGCATAAAAATTCACAATAGTCGGTCGATCCGTTTCGGAGGATTATGGGAACGAACATTGTGACACGAGAATTTTATATATTAGAGTTATATTCCACTTTGGCTACTTCTACTACTACTAACTACCTTTAGTTTTTTTTTGTTATATATAATTTATGTTAGCTGAAGGATTCCGAAACAAATAAATAAATGTTGATACTGTTGACCAATCACAATCGAACGAAACACACCGTCGTATTTGTCATTTTCAGTACGTTTAAAAAAAAATACGGCGTTTGACAATTTCAGTGCCTGACAGTGAAATTAGACTAAGGGTCTGTTTCACAATGTACGGATAAGTGCTACATAAGTTCCAAATTAGCTATTTATTGCTTATTGGTAGGATAAACACTATTGTTGCGTTTCACGACTGTTAGATAGCGCTATTCGTCACATAAAGTCCATCATAAGTTATGAGTCCGATGAATTTCAAATAGCACAATTTATCTTCCAAACTATTAATGTGTTGCATAGCTATTTGGTACTTTATCCATACATTGTGAAACAGACCCTAATTGTACTGACTAATTAGACTAGATTGTATATACATTTTTCGTTGCTCGGCAGATATTGAGGCAATTCAACTTTCAGTTATCAACTAATCAGTGACTCACAGTTACTTAACATCATTCATTAATCTGTCAAAATGCTCAACATTTTTTTTTGGCGAGATCAAGACTGCGTCATCGTCTGCGCATTTTGTTCTTCGAATCGTAAAAAAAATAAAAAACCGCAACTCGGCTGTCGGTGTTTAATTTTATATAATTTAAGGCTCATTTCAGCAGTTATAATATTCGCTGAATATTTCATTTGGAATAGTGCCTTGTAATGTGCAGTATAAAGGTAATTGGTACTTGAAAAATCCATTAGTAGTCCAATTATTTTTATTTATTTGAATAGTACAAAGTTATACATACAAACATAAAACTTTTAACAACCCGCATAATGTGTTACTTGAATATTAAATTAAAATATTATATTCTTCAATTCGACATACTTGTACTAGACTCATTTCACTTATAGAAGGTATTTTTGGTGTGTAAGAATTGATTTGCTTAGATCGATTATATGTCCACAAAAGCTAGAAAAGCCATTTATTCAGTATTAACCGTGATTGACAAACAAGTAACTTGGTATGCGCTTACGCACACTGACTCGTACCAAGTCGACATGCAGTCTGCTACATTCATGCATCCCGCATACAAATCACTCTTTAAATTTCCAATAAAATGTTTCTTATTGCATCCAATGAAAACAAATAACTTAGATACTTTATTAAGTCAGGCCAATATATTTATTAGTATTACACAAAAATGGTTCAAATTAATTTTATTTTAGGTAAATCTTTTTGTTCTGTCCCTCTGCGTTACAGCGCTTAGTGACCGTGTCATACGATACAAGAAGTTTGATAATAGATAGTCTCGACTCTGAATCTTATCTAACTGCCTTTGTTGAAAGAAGAAAACATAACGTCTTCCCATTTTAATCTATGGAGTTTGGAAATGTAAAATGGCGACGCCTATGACAATTGACGTTTATGTATTTAATTCACTAATATCATTAAATAACGGTGGCCATGTCTTTAGCTAGAGGCTTCTTGGGAGCAAAGTGGTCGCCATAATCGTGCTCCAACACGTGTAGTAACCGCAAAGGTATTTACAATTTATTTATAAATCACATATTTATAACTTATTTCCGAACAATGCATGATTTATACGCAAATATTGTTTTGTTTTTGACTCTATCTTGTACTTTTACTATTTGAATTAAAGTAAAAATTTTATTGTATGAAAAACGTGTATGATAACTTATTTTGATATTGAATGGCAATATATCTATTATAAGTGAGTCAAGCACGACATTATCACTCCTAGAATCATATAAAACCACGATTATCGTGAAAATCAGCTGAAGATAAGTGGATACACTTTGTTCTGTAGTTTAGAGGGCACTTAGCGAAAATTGATATGCAATATGAAATTCAATAATTTAATAACCAGTCGGTCGTGGATTTGTTTGTTTCGAAAGGAATAGTTACAAATTCTTACAATAATTTATTTAATAATATGTCTCCAAACGTCGAAGACAAACGTGAACTCCGAATGAGAAGGAATTACTTTTAAAGTACAACCATCGCAATCACATTCTGACTCTTGTTAACGACACCTCCTCAAGTTGGAGGATTCATTAAAAAATACAGCAAACAAATAAATAACACAACGCACTTGCGAGCTACCTGGTGAGTATCCATAGGCAGTGGTACACTTAATACCAAGAGACAGTCACCTTAATAAACATCTCTTAGTCCTTGGCGCGACAGACAGTCCCTTGTGCAGACGTTGTTTCAGCGCAGAGGAATTAATCTATCACGTAGCCCTGGAGTGCGTGGCTGTGGCTTCCCAATAAACAGCAATCCTCGGAGCAGTGAGGTCGCTATGAAAAGCCTGCGAAGTGCTTAGGAAACTTCTGAGCTTCTGGAAGGAGCTAGGCTGGCTTAATTAGACAGTACTTAACGCACAACGGACCAAATATTCTTCGGAAGTACGGAAACTGAGTTCACACTACACTACACTACATTACACTACACTATACCAGATGAGCCTCGTGCCCTGGACGTGTGCTTCAAAAAGAACGCTTACAAGAATATCATAATGAAGTTCGGGTTCATATCAAAGTAATTGGCCATCATTGGCCTTGTTAGTTGGGCTTGAGCGTGTGACTCCTGACTCTGAGCTGAGGTTGAGTATCAAACTTTTTTTTTTATAGAAGTGATACCGTCGCCCATGGACACTTTCAATGCCAGAGGACTCGTGAGTGTGTAGCCGGCCTTTTTAGAATTGGTACTCTCTTGAGGGACCCAAAGTCGAATTGGTTCGGAAATACTTCAGTGGGTAGCTGGTTCCACATAGTCGTGTGCGGCAAAAATTGCCTTAAAAACGCTCAGGGTGGAATGACGGACGTCGAGGTGATAAGAGTGGAAATCGAAATCGGCAGAATTGGATTTGACCACTGGATTTTTCTCTCTCTCTCTCTTTCTAACTCGTGCTCGTATGGTGAAGGAAGAACATCGTCAGTAAAGCATGTCTTAGACCCAAAAGTTTACGATGTGTGTCAAACACGCTGGTCACTTACTTGTCTATAAAAAAATGTTCAAAGAACAGGCGCAATCCGAGGCCAAAAGCCATACAAAGCACCGCCACTGCATAAAATAATTATAAAAATAATTTAGTCGCAAACAGTCCAACACCCTGAATACTTCAAGCATACCTATTTATAATCTAAAGAATAACAAATGAATGCTTGACGCAATCTTCCGGAGTGCTTGAGCACCAAGTGGGTGTGAACGAAGCAAAAATAGTTCATAAAGGAATGTACCTATTTGAAATTGGTCTATAAAAGTTGTTATGATCTCTGTTTTTATCATAATTGACGTGCGGAACTTAAGCCGAAAAGAATTTTTGTACGTTTTATCGCTTCATCGCGTGTAATCTGCTACAAAAGTTCGGTATTAAAAACTATGTGTGTGTGTCCGATATATAAACAGATTTATTTCCATCACACAAATATACACTATTTACAATAATTTTAACCAACTTTATATAATAACAATCAAAATATATAATTATTTTTAATTAAAAATTGAAACAAATTTAAAAAGTTTTGTCCCTATGGCAATGTACCTTTAATGGTGGCAGCATTTCCTCGCTGTATTGCGATACTTATTCGTTGAGCGAGGAAAGCACCAGCTCTGGTCACCGGCACTACCAACTTAAATCTTTTTTTAGTGCCTGTGCAGTGTGCACATGAACTCCACGGCCCAAGAGTCTACTCCAAGGGAAACGAAATCGAAGTTGGAGGAAAGACTCTTATGTTTGAGCAGTTTATTATTTACCGCCTGCTCTGCAGCCACCCCAGCTTTTTTGCTTGTATCTAATATTAGTTATGGAGATTTCTTTGTATATTTAAAGAATATTTTACTACTATACTGTTTTAATCAAAGACATCCTCCTGATTTTTTCATCGTCTGACCAAGTGTTAACTGTGCAAATGGAAAGAAAAATGTTGGCTGAACTGTAATGCATGATCAGGGTTGAGAATCACTCGTAACCACTAGGTTGGCCTAACCTTAACCTAGTGACGAATACTTGAATATATTTTACTAGAATATCTTTTATAATCTACTTTAAACTGTGTTTTTTTAATAATAATCTACAGTATAGGTAATGTTTCCTGTTTAATGTTTTTAAAACTAAAAGAGGGTAGACAAATTATATTTTGTTTTATATTACGTAGATGCCACCGACCGCGGAGAAAAAAGATACGAAAAAATTTCGTAGAATATGTTTGTTAAATAAATATGTGTTATTTAAATTAGTATTATTATATCCTTTATATATGTATTTAGTAACAACGTTCCATTTATCACAACGATGTTAAATATATTATCAAATACTACTAAATATATATATGAAAATAGGCGCCACAATATGCTATAAAAACTGACCTTCAACTTAGCTACACGTTCTAACGAAATATTAAAGTAATGTTATAAAAAATGCTAATTATTTCAATATTGTTCAGTCTCTAAGCTAGAAAAAGAACTGTTTTTCCTTGGTTAGTAAGAAAAAAAAGCATTAGTATACAGGCTTCCGAATACCGTAAGAAAATACACGTCAAATTGTTTTCTTTCAGGTTTCTTCTAGTCGGTAACAAACTGAGTTGTAATGCGTTTGCGCGACAGATGAAGCCTACAGCTATGAGCTTTAGGCATTCATTAATATCATAAGGATATAGAATAATTTTTGAACGATCACTAAATTTTATATACTTAATGTACTAGCGGAAATGAAAAAAATGTACAAAATCATTGCAATTATAAAAAACGTGAACTTTTTGCGTTCAACCAAAGAAATCTATCTTTATAATATTAGTATTGATATTCAGAATATCTTTGAACCTAATTATTAATAAAAAAAGTACAAGATAAAATACAGTACAGTTAGCTACTGGCGCGGATTATAGCTTAAGAAGTTCCTGCGTTCAATTCCGCGATTATCAATCTATCGGAAGAGACACCTGTCGGCGCTCAAAGGAATCAATCGACATGTCACTACGACAACGAAGTCCCGTAATCTGCCCGTAATTAAACCCGTTCAATATGTTATAACAGTATATTTGATAAATTTTTTGCTCCTTAATTCTAAATGATTTTTGATTTGACCTCATAATTGACAGACATAATTTACAGTACTAATCGCTTAGCAATAGTAAAAGATGTGCTCTAGAGAGTGAACCTTGTATGACTCGAGATATTCGTAAATGCTTTTTATACAAGGTGTTGCGCCTATCATGACATACTTTACTGTGATAGAAGTTAGTAATGTTTTGTCTAGTTTTTTTATATAATAGGGGCAAAAGAGCCTACGGGGGGGAATAGGGGACAAAAAGGGCAGTCTTCGCAGCCCATGGACAGCCACGTTTAGTGGGTTGCCGGCCTTTGAGGGGTACACACATACTTTGAAAAGTTGGAGGTCGTATCTCTCAGGGAAGACCCCCAGTCGGGAGTCGATTCTCTAGTTCGTAAAAGAAAGTTTTTTGTGAAGCGGACTGTGGAAAACTTCCAGCCATATGAAATTTTCAATTAATACGGCTCGATCGGAATCCAAACAAATCTTCAGAACATTCACGATAGTACACTTTGTAGAAAACGCATAGAGATGCACATTGCGTTGAGAGAGAATCAAGCCGATCAGTAATAATGCTTTCAGATTGGAGCAAAAGCACCTAGTGCTTAAAAAACATTTTAAACAGCATTATTTAAAAGTACTCAATGACTTCAAAAGCCGGAGGTACAATATGAATTTCATTTGAACATCGGGCCATATCATACAATCACAAATACATGGTCTAGCGACCATAAATAGTCTCGACCATGACCTGTCGGAATCATTTCCTGACAAAATAATATAATGAATACATGTTTTGACGACTAGGGCTACATATAACTCCACTACTGAACGATCCTTAATCCCAATTGCAACAATTTCAAGTAGAATTTTCAGGTTTTTGTTGTCCTCACAAAATTCAACAATATATCGTCAACAAAAACTTTAAGGAAATTGATCAATTTACTAATACATTTACACGAACTGCGTTATATCGATGACACAATCTCAGCAATAAAAATTGGAACTTAACTGTTTAAGAGATCTACTTCTCACTAAGAACATTACAACATTTACTATGTGAAAATATATTAACTAAAAGGTACATTATTACACTAGCTTTTTAATTAACTGTACACTAGCGAAAAAGGTTACAACAGTAGGCAAAAAACAAAAGACTCCTTAAGTAGAAATATTTTAATGAAAATTTGATGCACAAACAAAATCTATAACGCGACCACAAATGCAAAACAACTAGAACATTGATTATTCCAATCCTATACCCCTTTACGTTTAAACATAGTGTTTTATAAATATGACTATGCAATAAACCATGGAAATCAAAAGTTAATTATCTATTGTATCATTAACTTATCGGCAGGAAAACGACTTCAAAGAACGAGAATAATGTTTTCTAAGAACCTACAGTACAGGGTCCTGAAAGGGCTAGACAACGTCATAGCAAGTATTACAAAATTTATATATTTTATGTTATTTATGTAATCTTTATAATTGCCACTACAGCGTAAACTTCGCTAACCCAATCAATCGTACCTATACATTTTCTTCATACGGGTTCGATTTAAAAAAAAGCATTACAACCGTTTAGGCCACAGATTTTTCTAAAAAGACAAGTAGGTGATCAGCGTGACGGGTAGTAATGTAATACGATCTCTGGGATGAGAGTCGCACGTTGTAACGACTAGGCCAACACTGCTCAGGGGTTCTATATAGATCGATTTGATGATTTGAATTTATTACAGCTAAATCAAGAAGAACATATCAGTAAAATCAAAATCGCTTAGGGTATGGAAACTGAGGACTCGTGTTTATCAATGCGCAATCATTTAATGTTATAACATTCTTACATTAAGATCATACGCTACGGATTAAGTCTTGGACTGTCTATTTAATTTTTTAAAGATAACTGTAGGTTTGACCTTCGTGTCGAAACTCTAACCTACTAAATATGGTAAAAGTTACTATATATATTTCTATATAACTAGCGGACCTGACAGACGTTGTCCTGTACACATGACTTTACTAAAAAAACTAAAGATTTCATCAAAATCGAGTTTAGGAGTTTTTTGCACGCACAGAAGATATATATATGTGTGTTTGATTCAATTATACTATAAATGTGTTTACGATTTTTTTAATAAGAAGCCAGATATTTGAATAGAATTTGAATAATTCACTAATTTAAACAAACGTATTTATATTGTAGTGATTTTCCTGATACGGTTTTACCTTCTGCATTTATTGAGCAATATGTGAATCATATCTTTTTTTACTTGAATGGCGCCCGACTACCTTCTAAGAACTTATAATGGGCTCTAACAATTATTAAGTTATAAATCACTGTTATATTGCTAGGGTGTACACAATATAGTTAATGGATAGAATAAAGAAATACTTAAGTTTATTTTAATAACAAACGTGATACTATTTTTCGCTAACTAAACAAAGTGAGGTCAAATGGTGTATGGGGTGGACATATTTTTGTATGTATTATATTTTTTACTTACCTTCTTTATTACACCAATTGTACGCAATGAACACGCAATTTGCCCGAAACAAAATATATACGTTCTATTAATTCCTTTTTATCGCTGGTAGAAGTTGCAGGCATTCCCTTATATTGGATTATAAAACATGAAAATTTGTTCATGTAATTGTAACAAAGGTTTTGTCTTGATAATCTACAATTATATATGTTTACCCTAGTTAAAATTGTATTGTATATATATGTGAGTAATCCACATAATGATTGTAGTAATAACACAGTTTACCCCTACTTTTCCATTTGTCTCGTCGTGGAAAACTGAATGTCAATAAAATTTCCTTTACAAAGATTTTTCTCGTGATATTAATTACGATAGGAAAACCACAGTATGCTATGACGCGGATGTTATTAACCTGCATAGTTCCGCAACTAAATATTTGACATTTACAAATTCAAACTAATGTCTACTTTGAAATTATATACATACAATAAAATAAAAAAAATTAACATAGATAAAATAATTCCGTGCACTCGGGACAATTTTTAACAGGTGTGGTAACAAAAAATTAAGCAAACGAAACATTTTCGTAAAAAATTACTATATTTCTTAGTTGAAGTTCGATTTAGTGACACAATGCTGTCAAATTAAGAGAGAAATGGGCTTCTTTAATTGGTTTAATTAATATACATATAAATGGAAAAACTGTCAATTTCCTAAACAAAAGCCCTAAAGTTTGACGCACGTGAAAGTTAATTGAGAGATGACGAAAAAGTAATTAAAACGTGTCGTTAATTAATTGTAGCAAGGATAGTCTCTACTATATTCAATAGTTGACGTACTAACGATTAATTATACGATAGGTATTTTTTCGGGTTAGTGCCTACAGGCTGATCATCTACTAGCAAAAACTTTGTATTAATATAGAATTTGCTACTTGATTTATCTACGGTTCCAGGACGAAAATGACACTTCGATACCGGAGTATGTATACACGTTAGTATTTACTTTTATGTTCTTATTAGATAAACCAGATAGTCGATAGACAGTCTTTGTATAAAAAAATTAACGAAAATGCCAATAACGAAGTTACAGCTTGAACAACAACGTGAATGTTTCACGAGGACTAAAACTTTAAGATGTCGGATTTATTTTATTCTAAAGCAAACTATTTTTTACGCATATAATAAAACATTGTTTACAATGATAAATATAATTTTTGAATAAAACGACAATCTTAACATATTATGTTTAAAATAGCGCCATCTTACGATTACTTAATTAACTACCTCAATTCTTAACTTCTTGATTTGAGGTGAAATTAACAAAGTGACATTTGAAGTTCGACATTAACGAAAATAACCATTCCTCTCAATCAAAAGTTTTTTACTACCAATAAACAAAGTTCAACAGCTGATAGGGACAGGTCAAACTGTGAATAGTGTTTTTCTATGTTGTGAAACAATATTTATTGCAAAAAACAAATTTTAAAATTGCAAATCTATTTGTTGTTTTCAATTAAAGAGTGGCTGGAGTTATTAGAGTTTAAACTCGCTTAAACTTACAAGAGATGTTTTGATAACCTCAAAGAGTAAACAAACAACACATACAAGGTAACTTTTAATTTTATATTTTTACTTTTAAAGTATATTTATTTTGTGAATAGTACATTTCCATTTTTAAGGTCATAGATCAGAGTTTAAGTTGTGAAACTTTGTAAGTATCATCTTTCTTATTTCTAGATATGGCTGGATTAAATGATAATGATAGTACATAATTATTTATTTCATTTTGTTTGTAACTAGATATTACTAGATTTATCATGCTTTACTACAAATAAGGGAATAAACAAGATTTGTAGATTAGTATAACTTAGAAATTGCTTATGAGTTTACTAGAAAGCAAAAACATAAAATAATTGTGGTTCCAAGATGCTGGTATGTCTTAATATTGTATTCATTTAAATTTATAATTAAGCAATGAACTTAGATTTATGAAATTAACTATAACAATGGATGGAAGTAATACAACTTGCATAGTTTAATTAAGCGAATCAGAATAATAAAAACCACTAAAATTTACAAATAGATATCTATGAAAATAAGCAATCTGATTATGTTTGTTTTGTTTGGAACAAATTTTTAGTATGTTAATTCCTTATTAGATATTGATTTTATTTTAAATATGTAAAAGTGTCAACTCCGGTACAATTAAAAAGTAAACTTATCTTATTTTGAACCCCCATGCAGTGTGGGACAAAAAAATGACATTGATATATATAAGTATGGTCTGTGCCTTACATAAAAGTAAATAATTGTTTTACCATGAATCAATGAACGAAAACATATTGGTCCCATAGTAATGGCAACAAGGACCTAACTCCAATTTTTTGTTAGTGAGATTTTAAATGCTTAGGGCACAAATTGAAATTCTCAAGCAGTTGCTGCACAGTGCAGTGCTGAGAAAGAAAAAGGACAATAATAACTCGTTCAACATAATGCTTCATACTACACATACTTCGCCATGGACACAAACTACAATTGCATCTATTTATCATCAAACTTTAGGCTTAGTCAGGTTAATTCACATCAGAGTTCGCAGTTGTAAATCTTGTAATACAAATTCCTTTTAAATAGTTAACGAGGACATTGCGACACTTACCTAAAAAATTATCGCATCAAAGAGTTAAAACACGACAATGCAGTCGGTATTGACTTCTTTTTCTTCACACTCGCCAAACGATACCCAGGCATATCCGTTTGACAGTTGAATAACAGTCACATTCACTAACACTGCATTCCCACAAATAAGTTTCGTAGAACACTGATCAATGAGAGCCTATAGCAGAATAGCAACTTCTGAAACGGGACTGCGTATAGGAGCGAAAGAAACGAACTCTTAGCATTGACTGGACTGCTTATTGGCCTTACAGGATACGGTCCATTAGGCGAGCGACCATTATTGTATTGTCGTGGGTTATAGTGTTCATCTCCTTGTATATACGTTTTTTTTCAAATTTGGGTGACACAATATAGGACACGGAAACGCAATGTACAATATGACATTTTGTTCATCATTAGTCACCGGTCGGTACGTAATATTGTGTAC
This sequence comes from Pieris macdunnoughi, assembly GCA_905332375.1. NCBI lineage: Eukaryota > Metazoa > Arthropoda > Insecta > Lepidoptera > Pieridae > Pieris > Pieris macdunnoughi. The sequence goes on along the minus strand of CAJOBZ010000005.1, from coordinate 290,271 downwards.
GTTATCTTTGCGTGGATAAATGATTTGTCTATGATTTTATCGAAAAAGGTTTAAGTGAAGGAACCTCTATGGTGGATATTAATGTCACGGGACCGGATTATATTACTCACGCTCGTTTGTTCAATTGGACAGTTAAGTAGCGAAGCAGTAGCCGGTCATTTCCGTCGTTGTTTCACACAGGAACCAAGGGAATATCTCAATGATAGTTTGGGAAGGGAAGAGTATAGTTAGTGTTCTTAATGTTATCGTGAGGATATTTTAGAAATGTGATTTGGGTAAAAAAACTAAATTATAACTTGATTGGTAGGGGTTTGACCCCTACCTACAAAGGTAGACCACGAAAATGTAAAATTTTCGCTTCTCTATAGTTCAGTGTAATTCACATGTACATCTTAATACTGCATATTTATTAGTAGGTACACTGTATTATTATTTCTACATACCTACATTATTTTTTCAAAGGCAAATATTGCAGTCATTTTACCCACAAAAATAGTTTATTTTCCATTTTTGTACGAATATTAAGTTACCGCTTTATTTACGCCTTACCCGTTTTTTACTTAATCCCAAAAAAATACATACATTGACTGAAACTGCACAGCAACCAGTAGGTAAATCAAAATAAAAGACACGCCTTAAAAAAAGACAACATAATATGTTGCAGGAATTTGAGCCCATTATTTCTTGTATAATAAATATACGGTGCTCTATATACCTATTTAAGTCTTAATTCTTATCGCTCAACAATCTTGTAACTGAAACCTCAATAAAACTACAATTTACTGACTCTAACCAAACATAAATACCATAATGGCCAAGGAATTAGAATCGGATGTATGGAACCTTTTGTAGGAAATTCGAGGTACTTTAATAGAACTAAGGCTAAGAGTTACTGTAACAGTAGATTATCGCTGTCGCAGCCAGCTAGCTTAATTAGATGTTTAGTCAACAGCCTAGTCTCTTTACAAAACAGCGCCGTTCAACTAGCGGCCTGGAAGATTATAAGCCGTAGCGTTTGTTACAATATTTAATAAACTGGCCGTACAACCATGTGAAAGATCTACTTCTACTTCTATCTGACTTAAGAAATTCTTTATTTGATATTTTAAAATTGTTATATATTAGTGATCATACACTAACTCTTAGTGTCACTACAATCTTCCATACTATTTTTCATAAATTTTATATCTTCAAATTTGATGTTTTCCGACGCTATATTGACAGAATGGCAGAAAGTGTAACTAAATTGAAATAGGCAAGTCATCGATCCAAGTCATAGCTGTTTGATCAGATGGCTGAACATAAATCTGGCCGCTAGTTAAACTGCGCTCTTTAGTAAACAGACTAGGCTGTTAATTGAACGGCTAATTAAGCTAGTTGGCTACGACATAGCTATTATAAGGGTATTTACGCTAAGTAGGAACTTGTACTAATTATTCCACAGTTAGGAAGTATATCCGATCGCTTATTTCCGTATTGTCTATTTTGAGAAAATTGCTACTGTCATAAGAACAACTGTTACCATAGGGTATCATAATTATATTCTTATCTCGGTAACAAAATTTGAATCGCTAGACCCCTCTAGACACAAACCCTTTGGCCTTTGGTGCAATGCAAAATTTGCATATAATTGTGTACATGTAGGTATCTATCTATACCAGGGCTTGAAATTTCTTCGTAATCTGAATAAACGAAGACTGATCGCAAAATATGTTGCCAAGCGCAAAATTCGAAGACGGCTATCAATTAGTATTTTTAAAAAAAAATATTTCTTGATCTCTGAGGAAGATTTATTGGGAAAAATAAAATCATTTTAAGGCAAAACGAAGTTCGCGGGGGCAGCTAGTTTTTAATAAATATAATTAAATAATTTATGTCATCACGAAACAATATTCGCATTTCGAATTATGTACATCTTTCGTAATTCTAGTAGTTTTTTTTCTTGAAACGTAATTTGTCTATAGCCCATTATTTCGCGTTATTAATGTGGTAAGATTTAGTGCATTTTACATAAAGACTATCAACTAATCATTGTAAAACTAGTTATACTTGTAGGTCACCTCGATACTTTCAGCTTAGATAAGAAATATCAGCTGTCTAATGTCAGATGTGTCGGGAAGCGTGTCGTATTACTAACATTTTTATCTTAAAAATCGGTATTATATACGTACAGATATTCGAAAATATAGTATTAAGACTGTGTCCAGTTTGGTACCCAACCGGTTATAAGCACAGAATAAATTAATTTAATTAGAATTTTATTTTGAATTACAGCGCTACAAAATGTAGAGTCAAATAAAACTTTAAACAACACATTAAACTCATTATTAATTTCGACGCTTATTCTCAACCTTCGATAGCTCAGTTGGTAGAGCGGTGGACTGTAGCGTTATTCGAAGTCATCCATAGGTCGCTGGTTCAAATCCGGCTCGAAGGAACTTTTTAATTTTAAATTTTTCAATCACGCCGTTATGTTTGTTAACAAAATTATAAAAAACCCTCGTAATAAAATGAAAACTTAGCAGCACAAAATCGCCTTTTACTTTTACAATAAATAGATTTAGTCGGAAAGCTTATTTAGTAGTAATTAAGATTTTTTTTTGTTTTATGAACTTTCTGGATTTATTAATTTTATCACTAAATTAAAAAAAACTATTAAAAATAAAAGAATTCACTGTTTCCGCCCGGGATCGAACCGGGGACCTTGTGCGTGTGAAGCACACGTGATAACCGCTACACTACGGAAACTTGAAAGAGTGTCGCAAAATTTCCATTCACTTATTATGGTAGGGAGCCCACGATGCTAAATGGGGATTTACTAAAGACCTATGGAGCAAAGTTAGATAATAAGAAGAAAAAATGTTATATGATAAATTCCTTATGGGGGAAGGTATAGATAGTAAATAAAAAAAATTATGGACATCTAGGGTAGATATTGATAGCATCTATGCCCTAGTATTTTTAATAATATAGTATGTTAATATTAAGGGTGGTTATAAGGGTTGAAAATGAAAAAAAAAAAAATAGAGTAGATTTTTAAGGAGTGTTAGTGACAAAAAATCTCATTATAATGAATTGATGAGAAACCCAAGCCATTTTATAATTTGAAAAAAATCAAATTTTGAAATACTAAGGTAGATTAAGATATATGTTCATTTTATGTTCTAAAGTACTGTCTATAATCTGAGATTATTAGAGATTGTGATCTGACAAAAAAATTTAAAAAACGTTCACCTAAGGCCATCCTGAACTTCCGCTAATTCCATTTGTTAAAATTATATTTTAGCTGTGATTAAAGAAATAACATTTTAATTTGAGCTCTCAGGTAAAGTCTGATAGAAGTTTCATAGAAATATTTTTGGAATTTTCAAACCGCAATAACTTTTAATGGATCAAGAATTTTAGGGTTGGGGCATTGGAATTTTAATAATCAACCAAAATTTCGGAGTAATCCCGAATAAACACTTTTTGGGTTTCTTTGTCAGATATCTCTGAACGAATCAACCTTGAACTTAGTGGGATCAAGGGTTTTAAGTCAAAGATATAATATAAAAAAACATTAAAAAATATTTTTATTTTTTAAGATTTTCAAAATTTTAAAATTATTAATGTTCAAATAAAAATAATAAAAATTAAAGTTAAATGTAGGAAATGTAGGATCAGCAGCTGCAGCATTTAACTTTATCGACGAATTTTATAAATTAATAATATTAATTTAATATTCCTTAAAAAAAAAAAAAAAATAATATTAAACTCCTTTCTTTAAATAAAAAAACACTTTTAATTAATTAACTCACCCTACTTAATTATGTGAATTGAGGTAATAAATATAGGAAACCAGAAAAAAAGAATATAATGGTTGTACACATATTAACTTGACGTGCGCTTACGTAGTATAATAGATTTGTGTTATTAGTAACTTGCTTCTAGTTTATTTTATTCTACTAATAATAATAATCTGATGAGTCATTACACAAGGTGTGTGCATTCCGTTCCATAGCATGGAAAACGATTATAATTCCTGGAACCGAACCGTCAGGTTAAACGCATTATTCTAATTGCTGTCTACTGAGCCGCGTGTGTAATTTTGTAAGAATCTTATAAACTTTCCTAATATAAAACTAACATTATGATTTGTTTAATAATAATCACAATAATTTTAAACCCACTCCAGGTTAAGTTTAGCATATTCTCTCGTATTTTTCGTATAAATAAAAACTTACCTTCACGGTGATATGAGAACTGCAAAGAAGTGCGTCGGCAGGCGACGCAAAGCAAACGTTGGTGAATTTGTATCATCCTATCTTTTATACTAGAACAAATTACCCTCTCATTGACCACCCGCTGAATAAGCCTCATTACATCCCGACCCGAGGGTGTGGTTATAGCATAATTTGTAATAACGTTCACATTCACGCTATTTGTATATTTTTTCTTGTTATTTTCTGGTATACAAATTTGTTGTTGGCTACGATAATTATTATGATAAATAACCTTGCCTTAGTGGGTAACGGGGGTGCTTCTGATTGCCTATAACATGAAATTGTACCAGCGCGAGCCAGAATTCACAATTTTTCAGCACAATCAATAAAAACATTAGAATCTTTTTTTGAAATTTCTTAAATATTAATAGCTTATTAAATATTGGCAAAAAACGAAATGCCATGTTTTTTTCATCTTTAATTGTTTATAACTTTTGCAATTTTTTATGTGCTAATACACGCTTTTGGCACATTTTTCTAGACGTCATTCCGGATCCAATGAGCTATCGCACATAATTTTAAGAGCAATATCTCTATTTTGTACCATTTTCAACTTGTCGACTAGACTAATAGTCAAAAGTGAAATCGCTATTGAAGTTGAGTGTTAACGCTGGCTGGTCGCATTTTAAATGAACGAACTTAGCTCGCAGAACGGGGAAAATTATTTATAACTTTATAATCTCTAGATCTTAAAATAGAAATGTTTATAGTAGACACCAGAGCTAATCTTAAATTATAGTCTATAAATACGCTCTCATCTCAATTTAAAAGTGATTAAATTTACGATTTATTTAGCTTTAGTTAGAAAAATATTTTCTAGTATAAACATGGATTGTATCCTATCCAGAATTATCAATATGTGTTTAAAGGCGAGGTGATAACGTGGGAATTATTGGATTATAAGTTTTTATAACAATTCTACATTTCTTAACTGTTCTTGTTATTATTAATATGACATCTATGCCTTTTGTAATTTGTCTGATTCTGCTGTGGTATTTTAAATAATTGAGACTGATTTTATTAAAATGGAAACTGACCGAATCGCCAGTATAAATTTGGTTGTAAGGTTTCTTGCGTTTTAAAAGATGTATTATAGAGAATCTTATATATAAAATTCTCGTGTCACAAGTTGTTAGTTACCATACTCCTCAGAAACGGCTCGACCGATTTTTATGAATTTTTTTATGCATATTCAGTAAGTCTGAAAATCGGCTACTATCTATTTTTTCGACAAAATTTTTGGTTTTTATTTTTTTATCATACAGCATACAAAAATACATAGAACCCTTAATTTTCATCTACGAGCAACCCCTATTTTTTATTTAAGAACTTACAACTTGAACTCTGAGGTTTATAAAGAGAAAAATCACAGAAAAATCTAAAAAAGTTTTCATTCCGGAAAACCGGAAAAGTGGGTATGTACTAAAAAGTTAGATGAAGTTCGCGGGGGTAGTATTTTTATATAACTAAGTTGTAAAAATAAATAATTACAGATCAAAATGGGGGTTGAAGGTGTAATGGTGACATACAATTACTCTGACGATGGCGAACTTGCAAATATCCTGACCGTAGCCGCCTCAGGGATCAAATACTCCAATCGCTGGGTTCTCACACACGGCTCCATATTATCACCACTAAAACAGGCGAAGATCATTAAAGATGCTCGCGGAAAGCCTATTTTAAGTGACGACTTCTACAACCAGTTACCAGAAATGTATGTAACGTGTGAAAAGGATAGCAAGATGCCAAATGTGTATGAGGGAGTGGAGAAACTGAGCAGAGAACGGAATTGTGATGATTCGGACTTTGAGCATACAAGCTATCAAGCCAGGGTCATGACTGGAAGGTAAGGCTATGTGTCTTACAGACGCATTGTATTTACTTATTAAAGTTCACCACATCATATACATATAATGCTATATGTACAGTGTATACAAGCTATCTTTTTTAAAACACATTATTATACAATTTTTTTGTGGTTGCCTGGAAGAGATCGCTCCAAAGCGATAAGACCGCCCTCCTTTTCATTTAATTATGTCGATTGTATTTTATTTATGTATGCAACTAAGTATAAAAAAATAAATAATACAAATATGACACTTTCAATTTTAGATTCTACATAACAATAAGCAAAACATTACTAACAAAATAGCAGATTAGGTATCAGATAGGCACTTAACAATGTTTTTTTTTAAATTTAATAGCCCACTACCGGAATATATCAGTCTCTGGATAAGTAGTATTTATTCTGTTATATTCGCGAAGAATTCGAATGAGATAATGTTAGTTTTTGCTGTCGAAATTTAGAAAATCCTGCTGATTTTCAACCTTAAGAATGAATAATACTGTGTTTACGCTGTGATATAAAGATACAAATAAATACTTTAGTTATAACAATAACACTGGATTGTTAATCTTTTCCTATTCTCAAAGTCTACCTTCTTTGAGGTGCGTCAATACATAATATGCTCTCTGCGTCTAAACTCGTAAGGTCTCATTTTGGACTTATATTATATATACTTAAATATAAACAATATTCATAACTAAACCGAAAGATAAGAACGCTGACTAATAACTATTTAAAATCATTTACCAATGAAATATTTTGTCGGTCACTAACGTCGCAAAAGTGGGACTCTAATATTAGGATCAAAAATTTCAGAATATGTCATGTATGGCAGTGTCCAGTGTTGGACAGATGTGTTGATGACATCCTTTACAGCTGGACGATTGGACATCGGGACGGAGATGTTGAAAAACAGACTCAGTTGGGCAAAGCTCTGCTCTCAGTCTTCGTTCTTATCGATTTGGAGAGTGATGTCGCAGGTATCTTAATATATTTATTACACATCATTATTATAATATGTTAACAGTTACTACTAATGCGATAGAACGACAGTAATACCCACACCGATTATCCTACATAAAAACATTTAAAAAATATATTTAAATACCTAAATCTTATAAACTAACTAACTAGCTGCCCCCGAGAACTTCGTTTCTCCTTAATGCCTAGCCTACCTTTTTAGTACATAACAACATGGAACATTTTTATAAGCTATCCCAGAGACTGTGCAGTTTTTCGAATTCTTTTAGGGTTTTCTGTGATTTTTCTCTATATAAAGCTCAGAGTTCAATTTATAAGTTCTTAACTATAAAAATAGGGGTTGATCGTAGAGGGTAGATGAAAATTAAAGGTTGTATGTATTTTTGTATTATAAAAAAATAAAAACAAAAAAAATTGTCTAAAAATAAAAATATAAATTTTGGGGTGGACACCCCTTATCACTTAGGGGTTTGAAAGATATATAGTAGCCGATTCCCAGACTCACTGAATATGCATAAAAAATTCATAAGAATCGGTTGAGCCGTTTCGGAGGAGTATGGGAACGAACATTGAGACACGAGAATTGTATATATTAGCTAACTCTTGTGAACTCCAGTGTACAAACAAATAGGTCCACCTCGATAGAAATTCCGTTTAATTTGTATATTGCTCGCGTGAGTGGCGTTTCGCTAACCAAATTGGAACGTGCTCGCGGTACATCCAAAAGTTTAGACTTCCGCCTCAGGTTTTTACTTGGTAACAGAAGTCTCGCCATTATATCCAGATTATGAACCCGACAGTAAAAACGTAATACAGGATGGCTTCTGTCAATGTCAAGACGAAGATGGTCTAACCCCAGAAAATGCATAAAAAAACTATCTTTTGTTTGTTCTTATAAAAGAAGTGTAATATGTATGTGCATTGTGCATATTATTATTTTTTCAACACGTTCGGATAGTTAAGGATCCAACACGGCTGTGGGTCTCAGCATTTTGTACCACGATGTATTTAAAAAAAATATGCTATCAAACTATTCAATTCTCTTTCTAAGCTATTGATCACTGCTGTGTAATGCTTTCAAGGGAAGGTGATTACATTTTAAAAGGCAATGGCGCCTTTGTAGTATAGAAGAGTAATTAGACCATCAGTTTTAACAACAATTACAAAAAAATACTAAGTAAAAATATTTTTATAAATACGTGACAGATTTTTAAATAAATTGACATGCACGGTATTGAAACCTCATAAAATTCAGTAAACCATCGAGTCGGAAATAAAAGCGAAAATATTAAAATAAATATATTTCGTTGCACCAACAAAGAAAACTTATTTCTTCTCTTTGTCGTGAACATTGCACGTTTTCTTCATCTCTGTAAATTAAAAAAAATAATCAAGACTATTGCACACGCAATTAGAATTTTTATGAATAAATACATAATAAGAAAAACTTGAATAGAAAAAAATTGTCTCCTATCTTTTTAAGAATTTGTTTTTGGAAGAATTTGTAGAAGGCATTCACTCCGCCAGAAGTCGTGTACTAATAATAAATACAATAATAAAACATGTGATGTATGTATATGTACGTTATGTATAGGCTATTTTTTTACAATTAATACTCTATGTCATAATTAAAGCTATATGTAGACTATCTATGTAGAGTATAGACGCCAAATAAGCAATCGCAAGTAGGTACACACACGAAAAAAAAAATTTGGCACCTCTAGTCTAGAAAACTAATATTAGGTATATTAGTTTACTCGCGTTGAACATAGAAAAGGTTTCCTTTGTTTTTCGGGCCTTCGAACCCAGAAGCATCCACTTCTACGATGTCTTTGAGAGTGTTTTGACATCTCTGATTTACCTTCCAAAGGATCCTTATACAGGATATTGTAATTGTTCCTCCAATCACCAACCGTGCGCATATGCCCTGGAGGGCTAGGGAACAGGGGTACTTTCTGAATTAAGGCTTCCTTCTTTATGGCCCCCAAGGTCCCGAGAATAAGCCCGCCTAGAAGAATCGCGTGGTAGTTCCTTAAGTAGGCTGCGAGTATGGGCCCGCAAGCGAAACCACCTGAAAATTTTTGTTCTGTATCTATTTCTGCCCTAAATAGTTCCCGCTTTAAGTTGTGAAAATTTCATACTTCAAGTATTTCTTTGTATGAAAATTTGATACAATTTTTTAAATTCTTTTAACAATAAAGTATGTCTAAATAGAACTTGTTTGAAGGAAGGGAGATGCTGCTCTTCCTCCGACTTAAGCGGACCCTCGACCATTTTAATCACTAACCCGAAAGACACAGGTGGCTTATATTGAGAAGTTGTATACATCCTTAGCGGTGGGAATAACTTTATTAGTTTGAGAATATGTCGTCATCGTAGTAATTTGTAGGCGCAATATTAATGGGCGAGTTGGGCCGATGGCTGGCCATGCGTCATACTCGTGAACGGGTGCAACTTGTGGTGACTGGTCGTACTTGAATTCGTGTATGCGGTGATGTTAGTTATTTCGACTATGTGTTTGCGTGTTGTTCAAACGAGAATGTGTGTGCTCCTATTTCACCGTGCCTCTTGGTGGAGGACAAGACTTTGTTTTTAATTTATTTTATTATGATTAATTACTTAAGGTGTCATGTGGAACATGGTGTAATGGTTGCAGCTCCTTACAAACGTTGTGTAAAAAAAAGGCGTTAAAAAAGAGTGGCGTAGAGTTTATTGCCAATTCTTTTCTTCCATTCTACGCTCTTGATTTGAGAACTAGCACTAAATGTAAAGTTAGAAGCATTTCATATACATTTCTTTTTTGACGTTCATAAGTGTACATTGTGTTACATATATGATTAAATGAATTTTGACTTTAATAATGTAATAAATTCGCCTTTCGAAGTTTTACTGGATCAGATTACCTGCAAAGTAGTTTAAGTGGTCATCCTCTTGCCTATACTGAAGCATGCCGTTAGACACAGCAGCGAACGTCGCGCCCATTGCCATCAGCGGGCCAGTGTGGTAGATATATCTATAAAAATACTAATTGTATCAAAATAACACTGATAGCCTATGAATACAAAGTGTTTCTATGAAATTGTCTATGTATAAAAACCTTAGTAAAAACCACAAAACATCGCAATATTTTGTACGCAAATAGATCATAACAACTCATATTTATTTTGAATTTCACTCAAAAACAAGATCATTAATTGATTAATGTATCTAACACAACAATAAATGGGCCCAACTTTACGTTGCTGTCATGACATATAAATAATAATACAGGCCTACAATTTTTATTCATGAAAAAGTGTTTCAAATTTAATAGGTGTGCTAATCACGAATCTGTGCTTAGTTTTAACCAGCACGTCAGGTTTTCAGGCAAACTGTGATTGAAGTTTTTCACAGAAACTGCCAAAAATATTGAGAAAATATTCATTAGAAAATTACACTGCAAAATTGAGTTGTTCTAAACAAACAATGGAGTATAAATAATAATTATTTATACTTCTTATATATATATATATACATATATTTAAATTTTATAAAATTTATATTGTGTATTATATATATTGTGTTCTTAGATACTATACTAGACTATAGCTCGTCAAATGTCTCGTAAAAGTACTGATTGTAGCGCCACTTTAAATTCAAGAAAAATAAATTTAACAGCGCGTCACAGATAGGCTTTTATGGAAGTTACCTGACTCCTATGATCATTGACATTTTAACATAAATAATCATAGCTTTTTTATTAAAACAGATTAAGAGAGAATCTTTAAGTTATGAATTTTGTGTTTGATATGCGTTAAATTACTTAAGGACCATATAAATTGTCTATCGTAGAAATGACTACTGGTAATTTTATTATTTTTTTTTAGAACAGGGGCAAACGGTCAGATTGCTCACCTGATGTTAAGTGATACCACCGCCCATGGTCACTCTCATTGACAGAGGGCTCGCGTGCCTCTTAGGAATTGGTACGCTCTTTTCTTAAAGGACCCTAAGACAAATTGGTTTGGAAATACTTCAGTGGGTAGCTTCCAAATAGTGGTAGTGCGCGGCAAAACTGCCTCAAATAACACTCAGTTGTGGAACTACGGACGTCGAGGTGATTCGATTAAAAAAACATATAAAAAAGAAAGATCTATTGCGGCATCGCATAAAGAAATAAAATTGCTAGGCTAACACAGCAGTGGACAATCATTCCTAACTATAAAACATATTAATTTTGGTCTAAATATATATTTACCGTTTTATAATGGGCCCAACGGTCACCGCATGAGAGTAGAGCAGAATGTCTTTTGTAGCAATTAGTACACCGATTATTGCACCCAAACGGGACGCTGCTAGGATCTAAAATCACAGCCAGGATTTGTAATATAATGTTCCAAAAATGGGAAGAGAAAACCGAAATAAATATGTTTCTGAAAACACATCGTAATATTTCTGCTTCACTTACAAAATTTATCTCTAATGTTTTTTTGCAAAGGAAGATGGAAATTTAGATGGATTAATTGTAAAAAAAACTGCATAAGCCATATAAAAATAGGCATGCAAAGGTGGAATAAATTAGCGAGACTGGCTATCATGGCACCCTACCTTTTTAGGAATATCACATCCATCCGGCGTATCATAATAACTATAGTAGTTTTTAGTTGCTTGTGCTTTTAGTATTGCTTTTGGACTTTGTGGCGTTTTTCCGTCCTTTTTACAGTCGCACGACATTTTTTTGTAACTTTTAGGTCCTACATAAAGCAAAGATTATATAGCTACTTCAGTTTTTGACGTAAAAACAAAAGTAGTGAAAAGGTTTACTGAATATTTTGTTAATTAAAAATAACAAATATATTTCAATGAGAAATAGGGAGATATTTTTTCTATGTATCAATAGTGAACACTTTTATCACCTTCAGTTTAATTTATTTTTTCATTACCCAAAATAAATTTAAAAAAATTATACTTATAAAATAAAACAATTACTCTTAAAATATAGCCAAAGATGGAATACTTTATATGTTATACTATAATATTTACAAAAAGGTTCGAACATTTGCAAAAGGGAAAAAACTATTAAAAATATTCCATACTTAATACAATAGTTAACTAAGTAATATTTACTTTTGCTGTGTTGTTTGATGGTGTAAAAGTGAGGGTATGTACGGAAGGTGTGAATGATGTAGCGGATTTATCTAAGGTTTTACGAACTGTAGCCGATTCTGTGTCAAGCAGCAGTATAATTGGTACAATGTTATAATTTCTTAATACTTTATTTTCAGGGCTAAAGACACTTCGGCCTCTATCAGAACTGCTAGACATGGTCAAACCACCTCCAGAGCGTGGAACTAATATACAAGTACATTCTACGCCTTTTGGATGTGAGGTTGGTTCAACGAAATATTCCCATTTACTATCTACTTTTGAGTACTTACTTAATAGAATTATATATATATATATATATTAATATTTGTATGATTAGCTTTTAAGTTTTTAGTCTGTTATTAATATTTTTTTTATTGTATTACTTTAGATTAAGGTACTATATATATATTTTTATATAGCATTTGGTTCTGCACTTCTCGCACGCATCATGTTTCTTTTTTTTTTAGTTTTTCTCTTTAACTAGGGTTGCCTGGAAGAGATCGCTTATTAGCGATAAGGCCGCCCGTTGCATCCCTTATAATTTTTATGTATTGTTTCTTTTTTTTTTAGCAACGAAGTGTAAATAAATAAATAGAATATGATGTGCATAGATCATATTAAAATTAAACTTAAACACATTTGTAACACAATTCAAAATTTATTTTTTCATATTGGTATCACTTATGAACGTCAAAATTTGAAAAAGGAAGATCTTAATTAATTTTACAACCAGTTACCAAATCAAAGGATTAGAGCGGGCGAGAAGAACTTGCACGCCACTCTTTAGTCGTCTTTGGTTTCCAAGGATATTATAAGGACCTGCTACCATTATGCTATGCTTCTGGATATATTCAAATGTCATAATAATAAATAAAAGCTAACATATAACATGAAGTTGCCTTTAATTGTATATAACATAGTCACTACACCTTGTATTCGGAGTAATGCACCAGATTTTCACTGTGTTAATGTTTTCAGATGTTTTAAAAATAGCGTACTTTATTACGCAATTCATAATTAATGCGACTTCTGTTTTTTGGAAACTCCAGGAAAACTTCGACCATTATCTATGTACGAATTTACTTTTATAAACAAGTTCTATCTACAAGATAACTATATATATCCTTTGACTTTCCAGGTTTTCCTGAATGCAGTGACGCGAGGGTCTGTATGTGGAGTGGTGGGGAAAAGGCCCTCCCTGCTTTTGACTGATGCTGCTACAGCACTTGGCTCGGAAGGTGGACCTGTGTATACCGAAGGTCCGACGTAAGTAATACCCTATTTGTGTATTGATTGAAAAATTTGACTTTGTATACAAATAAAATATTTACTACGATTTGTAACGTTCTCTGGATGATTCTACTACGACGGTTAATTAGTGAGATTTGCCATTTCTTGCTCAGAACACGTAGGTTCTGAACAGAGTTGGCCTTGTGGCTTAAGTCTAGATCTCACCAATAGACGAATATACTTTTCTTTCATGTGGAAGATTGTGAGGGAGAGAGAGAGAGGAGAACATTGCGAGGAAATGGCATGTCTAAGACCTAAACTTAATTCTGTCTCCGACACTATCGACATTTTTATATGTTCGCAGAGTGAATTCACAGTAGCGACACAAGTATATTATGTGTTTAATACTATATACTTTATTATATTTTTTTCTCCACATTATCGTATTGGCATAGTCTCTAAGAATAATGTATGTATTTCTGTAATAAATAAATAAAAATCGACGGTGATACTGGCCAACTTGCCTATAAATTTTTTTATCAAGGATATAAAGCCCAAAACCAAATGCCTAGATAGATTCTTGCTATCTCTATTTTCAGTAAAGAGTTAGTGGGAGCTGTAGTATGCAGTGTGTCGTGGTGGAGAGGTGAATGGGTTGGACTGACCCTGGCGGCTCCTTTGCGCTCAATTCTTGCGGCCAAACTCAGAGTTCCTCCAGACAGTGTACCGCGGGCACCCATATCTCCTCTTCATAGTCAAATACTTGGTAAGATGTTGAAATATTTATATTAATTTATATGAAAATGAAAAAAATATGTGGTAGCTTATCATACAGACGCTTGTCCACTAGGGAGATCCCTCCCTAATATAAAAATATTATGTTATAAGAGACCTTCAAATAAAATACTGTGTGTTTATGATGAGTATTTGTTTTTATGTAGGTATATGCGCTGTATTGTTATTGGACAAATGCATAAAAATACAATTAATATATAATTTATATTCTAACTAGCTGTCCTGGCAAACGTCGTTTTGCCATGTATATATGCCCTTAACATTTAGGGGGATGACAAATAGATGTTGTCCGATTCTCAGACATACCCAATATGCACACAAAATATCATGAGAATCGGTCAAGCCGTTTCAGAGGAGTTTAAGCACAAACATCGCGACACGAGAATTTTATATATTAGATTCTAACACAGTTACGCCATAATCTGTAGCAAGGAATACTAGCAGGTAGATACTAGCAGGGTTTTAATACTTTTGATTAGCGTATGTATGGAAATTAATATCGACATCGATAGTAAGATGTTCGATGTTTTAGGATGGAAACTTATGCCAAAACCTATCTATTTAGTAACGATTAATTAATTCTATGACATGTGTGACATCAATGAGTGATGGAGAGTTTAATGCTAGTTTTTCTCGTCCGTTCTGCGACTTTTATTTGAACTGGCCGTTAATGTTAATATAGTTAAATATGTTGTAACGAGAAAAATATTTCAGAACAAATAGATCGAGTGACGATATTAGTTCGTTGTGGCAATGCATGGGGCGCGGGCGTATACTTGGGAAGGGGATACGTCATCACCTGCGCACACGTCGTTAAACATGTGCGTATATTCTTTATCAAATCATATTAATAATACTATACCTACTATAATTAATGGTATCAGACAATACAATAAAACCATAGTTTAAAAAAACAGTTAAGTACTGTAAAATTACAACACGACAATAAATTCAAAGATTTGAATCCTTTAAAGCTGGCAAAAAGCTCCCAAAATGTATGAAATTTGAGCAGAAAATAATAATTTTACAAATTAAAAAAATTACGAAGATCTCGGTAAGGTTTGATCAGCATTTATTTAACTTCTATTATTTATCTGTAATTATAGAAAAAAGCTATTTTAAATTTCGAGTGTTAGACACAAAGATTTTTTTTTATTTTTTACTTAGCTAGTACAAGTATTAATAATAATACAAACATAACATATTATTCTGTTAAATATATGAAAACATATATTAATATCACACAAGCAATGGTGAGGCACCAAGCAAGGAAAACTAAAAAATATTTGGACGAAGAACGTTCATGTTATATTTGGTTGAAAATTTTCAGCATGCATCGAGTAAAGTCTCCCTATATTGTCAAGGTGTCAAAGAAACGGCCATAGTCCGGTACAAGACTGCAGACGACAAGGCTTACGACCTTGCTTTGCTCTTCACGAACCCTCAGTCCTGGACGCATTTATTACCCGCTGAGTTTAGCGAAGAACCTGCCACTAAAGGTGAGCGATAGTACAATTTTTATATAAAATAGGTTAGAGTTATTGTTTACGTTAGTAAAAGGGACCAGACAATTTATCAAAAATTTATTATAAATTTATATCATGAAAGACGAAAGTCCATGTTTTATAGTATTCTTGTGCAATTAAAAATAAATCAAAAATGTTTTTTTCTTTAGTAGCACATAATCCAGGTTGAATCCAGGCAAGTTTTTGCGAAAAGTAATTACTTTTAATTGGTAAATGATCGCCTTTCTCTATTTTCTCTTCGTGGGTAGCTCATGTCTGAGCGTTAGCGTTCCTGCGAGCCGTACGGGGCTGCCGCACTTTACTCTGTAGACGGTCCGTAAGCCGGCGCGCCGCCGCCACCCCCTCCCTCCGCGCGTTCCTGTTGGATTCACTCCATTACCGGCCGCGAACGAACGTGCACGTGCGTAACTTTTTAAGAAATTACCATGGAAAGTTTTGATTACGAAACGTTTAAACTTTAGTGGAGGAAGAGAAGTGTTATGGGACAAAACTTTGGAAATATAAAAGACAAGCAAAGTTTAAAATTTGGATCTCAAAATGAGAACTTTGCAGAACTACCTCATAGAGAAAAATAATACGGTAAGTATCTTTTTACAAAATTTTATTAATGCTTTTTAGTGTGTTTCTGTCTAGTGGGGCCAATCGAAAAAATATATAAGTAGCTGACTTAAAGTAACTTTGGGACAAGACACGATCAGTGTGATTTTTATTTACTAATGCAACAGAGGGTACCTCTATATATTATATAGTGTGTGGACCGGGTATTTCGTGTGGTAGATACCTATGTACATTAAACAAGCAATCACTTGCTACTAGTAGGAGCTTGAGTATTCCCGCTAGATAGAAACACGTTTCATATTAACAATAATTATTTTGCCATGGTACACTGCCATATTCAGAATTAAAATACTCCTTATATTTGTCACGTATATCATTAGCTGTTGTAGGAACTATTTCTGTAGAATCAAATGGCAAAAACTCCTCTAACTCGGTGTGAGTTAGAGATTCTTGCACCCCTTTTACACCCTCCTCTTTGTGTATAAAATTTTGCAGTAAACAACAAGCTTTCACAACATCAACAGCCAAATCCAATGACACGTTTAAAGGTCGATGAAAAATTCGCCATTTATTGGCCAGTATCCCAAAGGTACATTCTACATATCGTCTCGCTCTTGTTAACCGATAATTAAAAACGGATTTTTCTGCATCAAGCTGTTGACTATTATATGGGCGCAGAAAATTCTGATGTAGTGCAAATGCTTCATCGCCTACGAATACATATGGCAAAGCAATGTTGGTATTAGGTAAGGAAGCAGGTCCTGGCAAGTTCAAAGTATTGTTAATCATGTTGTGCCAGAAAGCTGTATCTTTAAATACACCTGAATCACAATCCTTTCCATAAGCACCGACGTTAAAAAAAGTTGTAGCCACTATCGGCGACTGCCATCAATACAATCGAGAAATAATGTTTATAGTTCAAAAACATCGATCCACTTTTATTTGGTTTAATTACTCTGATGTGCTTTCCATCTACAGCACCGACACAATGAGGGAAATTAGCAGATACTTCGAATTTATTTGCTATTTCTAGCCAATCGTTCATACATGGCATTTTCATATAATTTGGGTAAAGTTCAGTCCATATTAGAGAACATACTTCTCGTATGATTACGCTTAAAGTTGATTTTCCCATTCTAAAACGATATTCAAGATCGGCTAATGAAGTTCCGGTTGCTAACCTGTTGCAAAACATTATAAAAATAAAATGAATATTAATTTTTTCAGGTAAAATAATATCTCAGAAATGGAAGAATATAAGAGATGCATGGATGAAATGCGACAGATACGTGAATCAAAATCTGGATCAGGTGCAAAACCAGTACATAAATATCAAATAATAATTTACAATTTTTGAAAAAAATTACCCCACGGCCACCCCAATCTGGATCAAACATGCCGGAAGAAAAAAAATCTGAAGAGTCTAATGTCACCAAAAGAAAGAAAAACGAAGAAATAAACCCTGTAGATAAGAAAATGATTAAGTTTATGGAATCGTTAGAAAAAGATGACGATAGTAGAATGATGTCTTTTTTTAAAGGTATAGCTCCTAGCGTGGAACGCTTCAAAGACGAAGACATTGTTGAATTCCAGTATCAAGTATTGAATATTATAAGAAATATTCAATATACGAGTAGAAATAGTTATAGCGCTCCACATAACAGTACGAGAGTTCAATCACAGGCTTCGAATTATAGCATTGAAAATGATTCATTACAAAGCACACAAGTCCATCTACTTCAAGCTTGATTGATTTTGATTTTTCTACATTACATCAGGATAATTAAAAAAATATATTACTTTACCTCAATGTAACAACCAATCTCTCCTTAGAGATATCTTGCTCGCATATTTGTATTTGTGTGTTGCAGTTTGTTATTTAATAAATCTCTGTTTGTAATTCATTCGAAAATAATCACAAAACTTGGCCTGTTTTTCGGAGATCTTCATAAGTTATGAATTCACCAGTCCCGAGCCGAAGCATAGGATGAACCCACAACTTTTTAATCGTCGTTCTTTTTTCCATTTTCTATACATATAGTAAGCAAGCACAAACTCTTTTTTTCATTATATTGACATGTTTGCGTCACGTGTGTCTCGCGGGTGACGTTCGTACGGGCAGTAATGGAATGAATCAAACATACATGAGGAAAAGGCGCGTGGCCGTGCGGGCTTCGCGCCTGTATCTACAGAGAATGTGTGGCGTCGGCGCGGCGACGGAACGGTGACGGCATGTGTGAGGAGCGTTATGGTCAGCAAGCAAACTGGAGCGGACAGTCTGTTTCCACCGGTTTCTTTTCATCGCCTCTCTTATAACACTGTATCTTCTTCTATGTTACCAACCACGTTCAGTTTCTCGAAGTTTTCGTGGCCTCTGCGCAGTGTATGCGAAATTAGATATAAATCGCTGTCGGCATATGGTAGACAGGCGATCCCGTGTGGTAAACAAAGACATAGATAAGGAGACATTCTTAAATTTGAGTCTTACTTACGATAGTATTTAGAATTTCTCATAAATTTATACAGGAGAATCGGTGTTAGCTGCCGGATATCCGTACTTCAATGAGAATAATCTAGAAGATTTAAAACCGACGGTGACATCCGGACACGTGAACAACGTGTCGCCTTCCTTGATACAGACATCTTGCTGCGTGCAATCTGGGTTTAGGTAAAATAAGAATTTTTTAAGTATTCTTAAGTATCCTTTAGCGAACAAGCGAACGAAGCGAGGTCTTTTAAGGACCTGTAGGAATTGAGAAAGAAGAAATTAATAAGCAGATCGCAGCTTTCATTGACAGATCTTTATGTCTAACATAGTTTTTATTTTTTCCTTTTTATGAGCAACTTTATTTATTTTCCCCGCCCATGGACACTATCAATGCCAGAAGGCTCGCAGTTACATTGCCGGCCAAGGATTAAAGAGATCCACATTACTCGGTGCAAGATATATTTTTGAACGAAAGCTTTCACGTTTTCTATTAATATTTTTGTTGTTACAGTGGTGGACCGATATTCCGTATATCAAATAGTAATAAAGTTGAAGTTTTGGGAATAATAGCCAGCAACGCTAAAACGGAGACGGGAGCCTGCTATCCCTACATCAATATGGCTGTACCAACAAGAGCATTTCTCAAAATTATACAGCACTTTATATTGGATAGAGGTAATACTTTGTGTAATCTAAAATGCGCTCTAATACAATTAAGTAAAGGTCTCATTTCAAACGAACGTGTTATTATGAAAATGCTTTTACAGTTACAAACGTACTTAAATCTATATATTAGGTCCTTACCATTTTATAGAGTGACGCAAAGAAAAAAAAATTAAAACGGGAAAATCAAATGAATAATGTTTTTCGAAAAACAAATGCAGGAGTAAATAGCTGTAAAAATTTAATTTGGAATTCCTAACCAAAGAGGAGATAATTGAGGTCAAAGTGGCCAGTACGGCAAAACGTCAACTTCATATGTAAGGACCTAATATACCTTTACACCATAGTAAGACGAATAAATTATCAAAGAAAATGATATCACTAAATTATAAAATCATTTGCCGCCTTTGAGTTAAAACTTAAAACTACTGCACGGATATTGTGATTGATATGGATTATATTGTGTTTAGGAGTAGGAGTACTCTGTATAACTGACGTAAATAAATAATTAAATATTTTCAGACGAAACAAGACTATCAACCATCGAGAACAACCGTGAAATGATACAATCACAATGGCGGCTACTGCCGTATAGATCTAAAATTTGAATAAAACATTTATCAATTTTAGCACTTACCTAACCCAAAACTAAAATGTATATGTATAAATAGTAATAAAGATGAGTTTATTTAAAGAATTTTGACTTACGTATGTCGTATTAAATATGCGCTAACACCTTTGACGGCTCCTTTTGTTGCATTTTTTTAAATTTGACAGTTGACAGATGACATTTGA
>CAJOBZ010000005.1:0-267500 GCA_905332375.1 Pieris macdunnoughi | reverse complement strand
AGTTAAATAAATGGCACGGAAAGGGCAGGTTTCTATTCAAGATAACATCGATAATAATGAAGACTTTGAAGCATATTTACAGGCACACTTCGAACAATTAATTTGTAAGTAATACGGACTGGATTTTTATACATCCAGTGACTTCTTCACTTCTCGCTTCCTCTCAGT
This sequence comes from Pieris macdunnoughi, assembly GCA_905332375.1. NCBI lineage: Eukaryota > Metazoa > Arthropoda > Insecta > Lepidoptera > Pieridae > Pieris > Pieris macdunnoughi. Next base: position 267,332 of record CAJOBZ010000005.1, on the reverse strand, counting down.
AGCGAACAGTACTTTAAGTCCTTAATTATCGTGGTGAGCCTGCCCGATAGCTTTGAGATAATCCCACCACCTTGAACCTTTGATCCTACATAGAGCTCCGTATGTTACGTACTCTCTTGGTGCAGACATCCCGTACTTATTTATATATTCACTATTTATGTGTTAGGGTACGTCTGTAGGGCGTAGGGTTGTTAGGTTCTTACATCTCACCCTCTCATATATTTAGTTATCTAGTGCAGCTTGATCATACATACACTACAAGTACTATACAAATACTCCTGACATTTAATACATATAAATTTAACCACACATTTCACAGTCCACTGGCTGGCAAGATGAACTTCTATAATACAGAATTATATGTATTAAAATAAAAAAGATAGGTTTTTTGGTATAAGAATTAGATTAGTTAGATAACTTATTATTTGAAAGTTCCCCTTTAGTATTAAGGGGTTTTTGGCTAAAAAATTGCTGTATTCGTAAATTTAAAGTAATACGTAAAATATTTTAATTCGTGTTCTTATTTGTAACAGGATATTCTAAGTCAATCTATCTTTCATAACGAAAAAAAAGGATATAAGACGAGATTTACAAAGTTCAGCCATTTACAACGTAATATATGACAATGATGGGGGTATATTTAATTAATTTAAAGAATTAGTAACCAATTTCTTCAGGTATGGAAGTGTATTCAGATTTCTGTGGTTTCTGTTTGGCGACAGGAAACGCCATAAGAAAGGGTAAACTAGAGATTGGACAGGATCGTATCGCAATGGTTAAGGTGATATTGTTAAAATTATTTTTTCAAATAATTATAGTACTCCATTGATAAAATAATAATTCTCAAACTAATAATTGGTATATTAAAAGTACGTTTGTTTTTACATTGACTATTGCCTTTATAGCAAAGACTAAAACATTGTTTAGACAGTAAAATGGATAGTCCGTTGGACTTAAGTACCTACCTACTATTTTAAATGGCAGCATCGGTTATCGAGCACATAAATTCGCACCGTTTCACAAGGACCACTTTCTTTGACTGTTCAACGATGTGATCTTAAGATATTGTACCTTATTATAATTCTTATTAAGGCTTTATTAGTGAATCCATACAATAATTGGTTAGTTTACATTTCTTGTTTTGTTTATTCTCCTCAACTTTAGTGGCAAGCTTAACTTTTACTTTAAAGTTTAACTTAGTGGCAAGACATGCTGAAAACCCATGTTTGACTTCGTATGTCAGATAAGGTAGAATATTTGAATCCATTATTATCTATAATAATTATAATTATAATAATTTTAATTTCCAAATCATGACAAAAAATGATATATATATAGCTTAGATTTTTTACATTTTATACATTATTTTAGTCTTGTTATACATATATCCTATATTCTAGCTATCTTCAGTACCGTCGATCGGTACCCCTTTACGGGTAAACGCCTCCTCCAGCTTTTTACAACTGACTCTGTCTATGTCTTTCTTTCTCCATTTGCTACCTGCTACCGCTTCTGTATCTTATATCCACCTTTTTTGGGGCGCCCTCTTCTCCTTCTTCCCCTTGGTCCTTTCCATCTTTAACGTCCACCTTTTATCTGTATATTATGCCCCGCCCATTGCCACTGCTGTTTTAAATCATTATCTATATTGCACCTAAATCCTTAGGTAGGTAATAGGTCTCCGTTTTGGTGTTTCAGGCATTAGCGGATAATGTGGATGCTCTGTCAAGATTCAAAGATAAGAGTGAGCCCGTGTTTCTATTTATTCACGTAAGTTCAGTGATGTTTTCAAGTTCTCTACTTAGATAGATGTTTAGAAATAGTTTGTCTATTTACGACTAAACAACTTCTTGATTAATAAAGAAACCCTTGGTGTAGGCCTCGGATATCTGCCTTGTGATTCTGTGTGAAACTACAAGGAGGGAGTCCTTATCAGAATGCCAAATCGTAAAATGACTGCTTCACGACTGATTTGAGCGCGACCGCTGCTGCGAAAACCGCTGTGCGAGTTCGAAAAGTGAGTTACAGAATCGCAAGGCTGTATCTATTTCTTTATATTGTTAATAGACAGTAAGTGATCAGCTTTCGGTGACGCACCGTCGAAGTATAGGGCTATGGCATGCCGGCTACTTAACAATGATCTCCTTCCCGTAAGATTAGATTCATGCCATTCAGCCATGATTCGAACGTATCACTTCAAGGTAAAGAGTTTAGCCACTAGGACAACACTGCTCTGGTTGATAAATGCTGCAATGTCTTATGCTTGACTTAACGCCTATATGGGGCAGAGGGCGTCCACAGTGAGTCTAATGTCTCAGGCATTTTAAACTTTTTAGAGAGGTAAACTAACACGGGCAATGTTTGGCGCGAACGGCATTGAATTGTGTCGGATCATTGAAGAGGAGCTGAGCTTGATGCAAAAAGAAGCTACGATTGGACTTAAGAGACATAAGCAGGATATAACGGAGTTACTGCCTGAAGAAGCTGTAAGCGTTTAGCGGTATTTACGTTAGCCCTGTCTTAGTTTATGGCCGTTAATGTTATATTTTATGAAAAGATTTAACTAAACAAAAATGTTGTTACTGTTATGGGAAGCGAATTATATATATATATATATATTTGTTGTTGTAAAATAGTTTAAAAATGTTCATATTTATATAGCTTATTAATTAAATATTTAAGAGCAGTTTTGGCTTCAGCGTGCGACTCTCCCTGAGGTCGTAGACTCGATCACCGGCTGTCCACCAATGGACTTTCTTTCTATTTGCGCATTTAACACTCGCTCGTATGGTTAAGGAAAACATTGTGAGGAATCCGGCTTGCCTTAGACCCAAAAAGTCGACGGCCGCGGTGTGTGTCAGGCACAGCCGGCTGTTCACCTACTTGCCAGATTGACTAATGATCATAAACAGGTATATATAAATCTGAGGCCCATACCTAAAAAGGTTGTAGCGCCAGTGAATTATTTATTATTTGACTGACACACTATCTCGTATGCGAGAGCTTCCGTTAAAATAATTGCCTTAATTACGTAAGTTATATAATCTATATAAAGAACGCATTATTTTAAACGATGTAAATGTGATATTTCAGGCCAAAATCCAAGCCGATCTGAAGCTAGAAGAACAAGCTCGTGAAAACGTGGAACGATTGCGTATTCTTACGTTAGCGGCGAGAAAAAGACGTGTGAACGACCGACTTGCTGCTCACATCCGAAGAATTAACTTCATCATGTTTTGGCCTCACTGCCATAAGGCGCATTACGACCTGTATGAGAAATGGGATATGATTAGTTAGTTGCACTATTTATTTCTAATCTTAATTTTCCTTAATTTATCTTCAATCGTTTTAAAGTGTACGGTTCCTGGGTCATCGGGGTGCTTTAAATAATAGAGGATTTTAGTTTTACTCTATATTAACCACTCGAATACAACAATAGAATATAAGCCAAAGGAAATGTTAATTGCTATGTAACGAATGAATGCATTTTGAAGAGAGTGCCTACGTCTGGCTATACTCTCGGGGCGTAACTCCGACGATTTAGGAAATCGCCACGCTTATAAAACTAAGAAAGCTTGTGAGCTAAATCTACAGCCTTGGCTCGTATTATTTATTTTACTATTGTTAACTTAGTTTTGCAATTACTGAACTTCCCCTTACTATATCGTTTTATTACTACGGTTGCATGGAAGAGACCGCTTGCTAGGGATAACCCCTCCGTTGCCTTCTAATTATTCAAATGCAACGAAATGAATCATTACTTTTATTAAGTGTTAATATTGAAATAAATATTTTTATTTATTTACGATTAAATGCATGAATACTACATATACAATCAGGTAAAATAAATTATTAAAGAAACAACGGGCGGCATTATCGCACACAAGCAATCTCTTCCAGGCAACCCTAGTAAGGAAAAACAAATACTAAAGGTCGTGTGCATAAAATGCATAACTAAATTAAAAACGCCGGCAACGCACTTACGAGCCCTCTGGCAATGTGATTGTCTATGGGCGGCGGTATCACTTAACATCAGATGAGCCTCCTGCCCGTTTGCCCACTGTTACATAAAAAAATTACAAGTATGTAAACTAAAAGCTGAATATTTAAATGGGCCGAAATCAAAGTACATAGATTTTAATATGTTTGGTTTTGTGTTTTACCAAAAATTATACTCTATGGTGTTTTAACTATTTCTAATTAGACATACAGGTGGCCGCAAAAGAAACGTTCATAGTAACCGAAGAAGGGGCTAAAGAGGCGCTTTATATGAGCGACGTTGAACCAAACGAAGCCTGTCTCCATGCGTTGATGACTGGTGAAACCTTGGTCGTGGTCTTCAAGATGTTTGATACTGATCATCGGGATTTTGTCAGTTAGTTGAATTGTCACTATCATAGGCCTACATTGTTTTGTTTATTGTGTCTAGAAAATGTTAGTTAAGGGCCGTTCAAGTATTACGTAAGCAGATTTACTGAAATTTATCCCCCCTCCTCTTGTCAGCAAAAGTAAGCGAAGCTCTCAAAAATAATAGTACATAAACGTTAGTTTTTTGTAGGAATCCTCGAAAATGCATTTCGTTTTCAAGCATAACTGCTGGCGATGGTTGCTGTGCTGGATTCATATTTCTGCCCAAAGTTGTTATCGGGGTCACCAATGTACCTTATTTGTTATTTGTAAGTCCTTATAAGGTACTGAGTATAGTAATGAAACGAGGCACTTTAGGACACGACTATTAACACGTTCACTGCGGCAAGTAAAATCATAATTCTTCATCAGGTGCGGCGGCGGGCCAAAATGCGCCCCCAATGATATTTCCGCCAGTGCGTGGCAGGTCTTTCTAGACCCAACAGCACTAGGATAGATTAACTCTCAGTGGATGCACAGCAGCGTCAGTGCGTGGTAGGTCGATAAAAGCCTGCCGTTATGTTTTGATGGGGAACACCTACAATTTTGACAGCAAGATGAAATATATATTTGTCCCTGTCGAATTTTTACAAACACCTGAGATAATCGTTACGCACCAGCGAGAGGGACATAGATTTCTTCGTCCGCACCAGCTGAAATACCGCGGCAGGCCGATATCGGCCTGTTACGCAGTGAACGTGTTAAATACGAGTGTTGGTACAATACTAATTTATATTAAAACATTGCTGCATTTATATTAATCATGTAGGCACAACAGTGTGGGTAATATGTGCAAAAAAGTAAATAATTACTGTTGACGTAATCACCAAATAAGAAAATCAAAGACCCCCCCCTCGCCTCTATATAGTGCTTACGTAATACTTGAACGGCCCCTTATAGCTATGTAAAGAAATCGTTGTCTTTGTATCGTATTGATCCAAAAAAAACATAAGAGGTATATGTTTTCTTCGTGTATTCAAACATCACTTTACAGCGTTTGATTATTATATCAATTAGCAAGCGCAGTAAAGGTTAAAAATATTTTCTAGAATTACTACGCCATGCCCTATATGAAGAGATACCGGTTCCAAAAGAGGACGTGCCTCCCGAAAAACAGTTGCCCCCAATTCCTGCCTACGAACGATATGCCACTATTAGTAAGACGGCAAGGGAAGTACGCCGTGAGAGATACGAAGCCCGCATGCAGAAATTGGTATAAACAATTTATCGAAGAGTTTATTAAATTTTGTAGTACACTGAAGTATTTTCGAACCAATTCGAGTTAGGGTCCTGTAAGAAAAGAGCTTACCAATTCTTGAAACGCAGGCAATGCACTTGCGAACCTTTTGGGAATGTGAGTGTCCATGGGCGGCGGTATCATTTAACATCAGGTGAGCCTCCTGTAAAAAGTATGTGAAACAGAATAATACAATAATTTGTATACGCAGCTTAGCGATTTCATGAACAGTGTCATCTAAGATTAGCTTTAACAGCGTGGCTATCATTTCATTATACTTTTTTATAAATAATTAGAAATAATAATTTATTCATTTAACTTGTACATTACTGTTGCGAGAAACAAATATTACAATAAACATCTACAAGTATTTTACAGTTGTTAAATAAATGAAAAACTGATACACAATAATTATAAATATTCCAAATAGCGCGATGAACGCGAGGAAAGGGAGCGGCTAGAAGCAGAACAGGCACGGCTTGCAAGAGAGGCGGAGGAAGAAAGACAGAGACTAGAAAAGCAAAGACAAGAAGAAGAAAGAATGGCTAGAATACAGGCTGGGGTCAGTTGATAAATTTGTTTAAAAATAACTTTCTTGTATGGATTTCATTCGTCATTAAAATTGAATAAAAATTTTAGATATCTTTTTACTTTAATTTTGAAATGTATTTGTGCTGAGGACAATCCTATAAACTACTTGTTTATTAAAATGTAAAATATACCCTTTTTATATGATATTTTGTTAATAATTCAGTTACCAGCTGATCCAGAGCCAGAAGACACGGGAGAAGAAGTAGAGGGAGAGGAAACCGAGAAAGTAGAAAATGAGGGTGAAACCGAGGTGCCTTATTATTTATTATTTTTTGTGCTAGCGTCAATCGCATCAAATACAATTATGAAAAAGTTAAGTAGTTGAGAGAAAATCGTGTTTTTTAATTATTTTTCGTTAAGCTACTCACTTAAAGCCAAAAATGTATTTATAACGTGATAAAAACCATTACTTTGGGTTTTGTTCACTTACGTTTTTTAAATATTTATTTGGTTTCCAGTATTCCCATAGCAACACTACTATATAATAATATCTACACAATTACACAATACATAGAAGGCGTAAACGGAACACGCATTAATAAAAATACAAACACAACAAATATGATAAAATAAAAGATATACATTATATACTATGAAACACGTACGTTAAAATTATAAGATGCATTGCTCATTAAACGTAAATTAGTTTAGTATAAATGAGACTCACAAAACAAAAGATATGATAATGAATACGACGGTCGTATTCTGTACGTTCTAGGGTTTTAACACCAAAGTTCTTGCAGAAATATATAGCTTTTATAGTTTTGAAAATTCTTAAAACTTAGTAAACTTTAATGTTCTGTACTGTCTTAATGTATTTCTTGTATCGTGGGGACCAAAGTCCAAACAATACAATAGAGTGTTGAGTGTTCCTAAAAGAGTCAGGTAAAAGAATTTCACTTAATTTATATTTTTAAAAGATTTGCATATACATAACCATGTCATGATGGTGTAAATACATATAAATACTAGCTGCCCCGCGAACTTGGTTTCTCCTTAATGTGATTTTACTTAGCATATCTACTGTTTTTAGTACATACCAACATGGTGAATTTTGCTATGCTACCCCAGAGACTGTTCGGTTTTCTGGAATTAATTTTTTTAGGGTTTTCTGTGAATTTTTCTCTATATCTTTCTCAGAGTTCAAGTCATAAGATTTTAAATTTTAATTAACAAATAAAAAATAGGGGTTGATCGTAGAGGGGTTAAAATTAACGATTTTATGTATTTTTATATGCTGTGTCTTAAAAAAATAAAAACAAAAATTTTAAGTAAAAAATAATAATTAAAATTTAAGGGTAAAAATATAAACCACCTTTAACATTTAGGGGGTTGAAAGATGTATAGTAGCCGATTTTCAGACTTACTGAATATGCATTAAAAATTTCATAAGAATCGGTCGAGCCGTTTCGGAGGAGTATGGGAACGAACATTGTGATACGAGAATTTTATATACATATATTAGAAGATTATACGACCAATTGAATTTGTAAAGGTAGCATAGAAAAAGTGGTTTTTAAATTAATTTTACTGAGAACGGTGGTGCATAGCTTTAATAGAATATCTTTTGAACCCGTCAATATTATTTTATCATTTATTCATTGTAGCCAGAAGAACAAGAGAAAGTAGAAGAAGAAGAGGAGTTTCACTCTGACGTATCAGTTGATGGGGAAGACTACATCCCTCCCGGAGGTCTGCTTGTTCCAGGCTTGTATTCCCCACCAAATGACTTGGCGAAAGCGAATGCTCTCTCCTATTTCTATCCCAAGGTAAGAAGTAGAATTACATGTCGAAGTTCTTTTATTTATCCCACTTGTTATGCAAGCCGGGAGGCGGTGATAAAGAGAAGACTACATTATATGCATAAGATTCTCCCTTATGAGCAGAGTTGACCTAGTGGCTTCAGCGTATGTCTCTCATCCGTGAGGTCATTAGTTCGATCCCCAGCTGTGCACCAATGGAATTTATTTCTATGTGCGCATTTAACACCGCCGAAGGACACCATCGTGAGGAAACTGGCTTGTCTTAGACCCATAAAGTCGATGGCGTGTGTCAGGCACAGAAGGCTGATCATCTACTTTAGATTGACAAATGATGATGAAACAGAAAACTAACCCCCAGGAAAACCTAATAGGTTGTAGCCCCATTGATTTATTTATTTTATTTAGATTGCCGTTATATGGGTACTTCCAATAGACTGTAATGCAACACGATGCCTCACGATTGTGTGGTTGAGTAAATGAATTATATTATTATCTAACAAGATTTTTTAAGCTGCAAATGCCTGTCATACTAATGTTAAAATAAATATCAAATTTCCAGATAGTGTTGGAGTTGACTCCTATTGAGTCTGAGCACCTCCCACCTCACGTACTAGTCATGTTCTCAATTGACAAAAGGCTGGATGTCAAAGAGGTCATGGACACCTTCCCAGATGAAATTCTGAATGTAAGATATTTAGACAATTTGCAAAATGTATTTGTTTGTTTCAGCCCGAAATACTATCAGGATATATAAAGATTTATTACGATTTTTTCACTTAAAATACTATTAAACTTACGCCTGAATATCTTCCAATTTCTAGACTCTAGTACGCTGTTAAACACAGCTAGAAATATATATACAAATAATCTAGTACATACATAGAATATATGTAGTTATATATTGCGCTAATTTACAATTATGGCGAGCACCACAATGACACAAAAAACTTAAACATTAATAAAACTTTTGTTTCACGTTTTGACAATCGCTTGATTTTGGTGGACACGATATCGCGTGTCGCGTGTATTTTGACCAATCACAATAGAGCGATGCGTTCTTGTTTTGATTTACGTCGTATTCTAGCTTTATTTATAATTTCAGTATGGTATCTTCGTCGGTGATGATCCTTATTCGGCCGAGCATCTTGCCTTCACTATAAAGCAATATGACAAAATGACGAGACCTAGGAAGCAGTATGTTACTGTTATGTGTACTACTGTATTTTGAGGCAACAAAACTAATTTGTTCAGAGATATTTTTCGGATTAGTTCCTGCAGCTGAGTTTCATCATCGGACGTCGAGGTAGAATACGAAATTCCAGCCCATATCACCTCGACGTACGTCGTTTCACAACTGAGCGTTTTTTAAGGCAGTTGTTGCTGCGCACCACCACTATGTGGAACCAGCTGTCCACTGAAGTATTTCCAAACTAATTCGACTTAGGGTCCTTCAAGAAAATACGGTACCAATTCTTAAAAGGCACTCCCGAGCTCTCTGTCTTTGGGAGTGTCCATGGGCGGTGGGCGGTATCACAATGAGCCTCCAGCTCGTTTGCCCCCCTGTTCTATATTATCACATAAAGTATATAAAGATTTAAATACCGAATTCTTTGAATAACTTGTATTTTTATAGGAAATAAATTAGAAATTTAATAAATAACTCGCGGCAACATATTTTACTGGTAGCACCACCAGGTACATATTTTTTCAGCAAAGACCGCTTAGCCATAATGGTGTCCCGCAAACGGAGTCTACCCCTACTACAATTGGCAGGCCTCAATCCTTGTTACATTAGCTCTGACGTCACATCCGGTGAACGTGAATGCCTAACCCTATTTCCTGTCGGTTACGGAGACGAATACGTTGAAGAGGAAAGTATTAAGGAAGAGGAGGAAGGGGTAAGACTTTTAAAATAAATGAACATTCTGAACAATTATTGTACTACATCTTTAGATGGCTAGGTAATTAGATTTATTTAGTTTAATTGGGACTTTTATGTATTTATTTATTGGCAGGTTGCTGGAAAATAGAGTTAGGGTGTCCGACTCACTCGACTTTTCGAGCTAAATTAAAACTTTTGGTAGAATTTTGTTCTATAAACATAGATTTGTCGCCCAAAAAATGCAAAATCTAATAAGTTTTATTAAACAATCATGCAGCAGGACTGCAGTGCCTACACCCCATTATTATTTTTCTGTACAACGGATTTAAGCTTTTGCGTTAATGCTCCAACATCTGAAATGATTTGAACAGCCGTTGGACCTGTCTTTCTTGTGTCATTATCATTATTTTTATTTCCAGGAGGTAGTGGCGGTGACAGAAGCAGTAGATACTGTTGAAGTAAGTAACCTGTCATCTTATTTTTATTATCTTGTAGAATACAATGGTAAAACACAACAAACATTTGCAGTGATGTTATTTTTTTAAACATTCTTTCAATTGTATTCATTTGTTTTCTAGCCTGACGCCCCTGACGAGGCAAAAGAAGATGAGGACGAAGATGAAGAAGAAGATTAATATGTATTTATTTCAAGTTTTAATTTGCTTATAATATATTATTTATTTAATACCTCAGTTGTTTATGATCCTGAAATCACGCTACTCGCTATTAACGAAGCGTTGGACACTTAATCAAATCTGCTTGAACGCGAACTTTTAGCGTAGTCGGTTACATTGTATGAAAAGTATTTTTACGCCGCCGATGACAAACAAAGCATTAAACCACGGGGACAGAAGTATGGTCATATAAGTAAGGGTATAACACAGTTCAGCAGCGGTCCCTTAAGCTTAGGTTTCCTAGAAAAGCGGTGCCGTTATCTAACGGCCGTAATGTAACGTTGGGTGACGTCACCCATACGTTGTCTATAAATAACATCGGAGTAGGTTTTCTAGAGAACGTTAAGTGTCACCGTAACGTCAAATAGCGGTGCTGTCATTTGCATGAAAGCCGTCATAGCGGTGATAAACATTAGTTCAACGTTTTTCGCGTGTAGCGGTGCCCATATTTAATTAATACAATGAGTGGAAACGTGACTTGGACGAGCGAAAATGATTGTTTTTTTTGCATTATGTTAAAAAGTAAAGACGGCTGTTATTAACAACCGTAAAATGACGCCCGTTAGTTAACGGCACCGCTTTTCTAGGATTTTATATAAACAATAAAAAATTATATGATAGTAGATATTTTGTATCCTTGAAAAAGACAACCCAGAAGTCGGTCACTCATATCTCCTCCTATTCCTTTCCATTCTCTTATCTACGCGGGCGCATCATTATACTTAGCTTAGGTCTATTAGCTCTTTAGTAAAAAATAAACATACCGGTCAGTTAATCAATTTTTTGCATTTTTTATTGAGATGGGAGTGATTTATTATCTACAAATAACAAAATCAAAAGTTTGCGCTTTTATCATATAAACGTTATTTTCCTCTTAACCTATCGATATGTTACCGGAATTCTTAATTCGTTCATCTGGATAATATCCAAACAACATATCGACAAAATCCATGTTTCCTTCGGTCTCGCAAGGTGAAGAAGGCACACTCTTACATGCGCGGATGCAACTGGGTTTAGTTTTGAAATTGTTCTCATTCGCCCCACAACCGCTGTACCTAAACTGATGGCATTTCTGTGTTGAAGGATTGAATGCCCATCTAAAAAGGTTAAACAAATAATGCAATAGTTTTAGAGTTAATTATTAGATACGTTCTATAGGGGCGTAGCAGTATTAACATATTCTGCTAGCTCGCAATTCATTAGGATTTTTTAATGCAATAGGAGTTTAACTGGCAGGAGGCTCACCTGATGTTTAGTGATACCGCTGCCCATGGACACTCACATTGCCAGAAGGATCGCAAGTGCGTTGCTGGCCTTTGAAGAATTGGTAGGTACGCTCTTTTCTTGAAGGACCCTAAGTCGAATTGGCTCGGAAATACTTCCGTGGGCAGCTGGGTCCAAATAGCGGTGTTGCGCGGCAAAAACCCGAAGGCGGTTAACAATTCAATGTTATTTATTTTCTATGTAAAGATCGCTGCGTTCTTTACGCACTTTGACCACCTAAATAACTGTGTTCCATAGTTATTATTTATATTGTTCCATGCAAAATAATTAAGTTTTAATAAGGCCCTCAGGTGTAATAATTTTTCAGACACGATTTGTTATGGCACCACAGATAATTTAATAATTTAGAGAAACCAGTACCTACTTACCTAATGATGGTCTGATTACAGTTCCCTCTAGCAGGAAATACGAAGCAAAAATTAGGTCGACCGTAAGCGTTTGATACGTAGGCCCACGGCGGTGGTGGTACCCCTATTATACCTTCATCGTATTCTATAGAAGCCATATAGATTATACATTACATACATTTTATTAATAAAAAAATATTTATCACTGTAAGAATTTGTTGATACCAAGTAAAGTCAAGACGAGAACTCAAATATGCTTAGGAAAACATAATCAAACGTTTTACTAGTCTAGTTGCCGCTTAACTACCGAATATTGGAACGAAGTTCCTTATCGCGCGTTGCGAAAGGTGTAACGACACTTTTTGCTATAGTTGTTCTATTTTATATTTTCGATTTACTTATCGCCAACGTCCATACCACGTTGAATACACCGGTTCTCGTCCGATCACCGAAGTTAAGCAACGTCGGGCGAGGTCAGTACTTGGATGGGTGACCGCCTGGGAACACCTCGTGATGTTGGCTTTTTTTTTTCGTAGCGATAAGAAATGAAAATTATGTTTAGAATCACTTAACTAAATTAGTCGTAGTAAACGTACACCAGAATCACTGTACAATAATAATTGCGGGGTCCCTAGTTTCCTTGCAAAATAAAATACCTTTAAAAAATATTCATTATAATAAATAAATAAATAATGTTTCATTTGAATATGGTCGTGAAATTCTGTGAATTCAAAAATTAGTGAACTAATATCATAACGAGAACAGCTTATACAAGGAGATGCACCAGATCATAGTTGAGACTGAATTAAAACATCGTTGAACCACGAAATACGAAATATGCTTATTAATTGTGCCACTTAATTTATATTTAGGTTATTTTACTATTAAATCGCTGCGTAGCACAACATCATCATACTTCTTCCTCTTTTAGATTCCTGGTCTCTTAAAACTTTAATAGACGATGAAATATAAGATTGGTGTCGAGAAAATCTATCATACTGTTATGATACCAATTAACATATAAATTAATCGAAAGGAACTTCGTTCCACCCGGGTGTCCCTTGACACCTCTCAAGTTTTTTTGTATATTATGAATTTATTTGCTATCTACATTTATTGAAATAGTCATATTTGACTTAATTTCTCGAAGAAATTTCGAAGTAAGCCAGCTAAAATTGTTTTCTAGTTTAACAAACTAACCTCTCCAGGGTGGCGGTAACCCGGGGTCCCTATTAACATCAAATTCGTCCCAGCTGTTTGCCTGTTCAGTCAAATTCTTATACATCGCAATATACTCGTCCATACTCTTTTCATCGTCCTCCGGTTTCCATATGTCCCATTGGCTCATATTCCATAAATATTTCTTGTCATCATCAGAAGTTTCTATTTGTTCTACTCTGCTGCCGCAAGCAGAAACATAAATTATACAGTTGAGAACAATCGCGATCGCGAGCATTGTTACTCGAAATTAACTTTTCTATGTTGATAATTAACAAGTGCGATTTTAATTGCAATTCAAGTTTTAATTTGGTAATTTATTTACACGTTACGTTTGAGTATTGTTAGTATTAGGTATTATATGGAATAATAAAGTTTACTATTTCTAAAAGTTGATAGTTTTCAAGCCTAATAATGTTTATTTTTTTCAATCTTTACAAATTTGAAATATACAGTTTAGATTTGTTATATAGATTTTTTCTTATCCTAATATCTATATCTTCCTTCAATAACATTGATCGAAACCCTTTCACGGGTAAAGGCATCCTCCAGCTTTTTCCAAATCCAATGGCTTTCATACTGCAGCACTTCCTGATAACGCTTCTATCCACAAATCAGTTTTCAAGCCTATATCAACTATATTCATGAATTTCGGAGTAAGTTCGTAGTATTTATTTAAAATCAAAGAGATATTGTTGGAATATTTATTAAAAAACTAGAATTACAAAGATATCATAGTTATCTAATTATTACATAATGAAACAGTCTTTTCAATCACACAGCTCAACAGATGTCGCGTACAGTCATCAAATGATCAGAAACTTGTCGCTAACTTCATAGCTATCGTGAATGTCGTTCATCTTCTATTTTCAAACTATTATATGCACCTACTTCAATACAGCCATGAAGTTAGCCAAATATTCGTTTTTGTTGTCAAATTTTTGGCGCATTCTTTCAAATTCGCGACATCACAGAACACAAACATTATGCAAAGATCTATCTTCTAATAGTTTTTTTTTATATATCTAGTAACATAAACCATAGATTGTTCATATTAGAATCGTATTTCAGAATATTTACTCAAGAAACATAGGATTCTTAAGCTATGCTTTGGAATACGGATTTAAATTATTCAACATTCAGATTTTATATCCAAAAATGTCTATAGAGAAATGGCTAAGCCTGAACTTGGCAAGCTAAGGTCCGATTTCTTCAAGTTATTCTCGTCTTAAGCACTGCCATACAATGATATTATTTAGCTGAAACATTTCATTTAAATTATAACAATTATATAACCAAAATTATTAAATTATCTTAATATTTTATATAATCACATGTTCAACTTATGAACTATTAAAGTTGACGCATATTAAACAGTCGTCGGACAATAAATGTCACTGTCAGTAGGAATATGCACGCAATTCAACCCGTTATCGATACTTAGCTACCTGTGCACGCACTCTGACTCCTGATTGGTCGTTACGAGTAAGGGTTATTGTTGTTCCATAAAACCCATAAAACATCTAAGTGCGAGCGAGACAGCCCGATAAATATGATTAATGATCCGAAGCCTTAGTTCATAATGCGTCGACTATAGTAATAACTAATGTTATTTGTTTATTTAATTTGAAACATGGCACAGAAATTAAATTGGTAACAATTTATTGGGTAAAGGAAATGAACAAATTATTTAAAAATTATAAACAAATCAACAATGAATTAATAAGTCTCATTGCACCGGTTTAACTACTCTTTAATAAACAAATCGTGTAATAAGGCTGATTAAGGAATTACCCAATTTCAATATAGTTCTAATATCCAATATTACTTGGGATCGCGAGGTACAAAAACTATATAAAAGCTGGTCGAATCGCATGTAGTTTTCAGTTTTCAAACTTGTTTTGTGCTTAATAAAAAATAGTTAACACACATTTTCATAGCTTAGTTATAAATTTTACATTAATATTCGTCACGTGTACTATATGTTAAGAAAAAAACTATGTATGCCTTATAATGCTACAAACATATTTGACCAGTATTGATCGTCAGTTAATATTTACAGCCGATATGTTTGTGGCGTTATACCGGGGGCTTTAACCAAGGCGTAGATGTTGAAAGTATTTGTTCAATTTACTGGGTCAGATATGTTTGTAGCACTATAGCGGAAACGGAAGACCATCAAACATACGTCACACGTCACCCTTGTAACTTTATACATACGATGTCATTTCAGTTGATAAAATTTTATACTAAAATAACCTTTGGAAAATATTAATGTCAAATAATAACAGATACAATTGAATCAACGATAAAAAAATATATTTTATAAGTAAATAATTGGAAGTCATTTCCCTTATTCAACATAATATATTCATATCTAAACAATCCTTTAAATTTTTCCTCGGGGTATAAAAGTAAAATAGAAAATACTGGTCTTACAGAAATGAATTTCTATAGTCTATACATGTCACGAGTCGAACTAGAAATCGTCTAAGCAGAAGTCGAAGTGGTCCTCCAACACCTTGTACTGTTTCGTGGAGAACATACACTTTGGACAAGTGTACACCTGGAAAGAGTTAGATATTAGAAGGCAATAGATAAAAATAGGAGGAAATAGAAAAGCGCGATTATTTAAACACTTCAAGTCAGCTCTTCGTCCGGTTAGATTGCAACAAGCTGCTACAACATCGAAAAAATTTATAAGGTCTATACTAAGGAAGAGTTTGTATGTTTAAATGCGATATTATTTTTTTAAAGGCCGGCAACGCACTCGCCATACCTCGGGTATTGAGTATCGATGGGCGGCGGTATCACTTAACAGAGCCTCCAAGCCGTTTGCGTTTGTTATATAAAAAACAATTTGAATGGATTTTTTTGGGGTTTTTTAGTGTTAGGTAGGCCATTTATCAAGTAACGTAATAATTAATTGGGCTCCTAGTCCATAGTCATGCAATAAATTAATTCCACAATAAAATAATAATCAACTATTTTGTCTTGATCACTTATAATATAAATGTAAGAGACAAAAAAATATTTAGGCTTAAAAGCGAACTCTCCTATACGTATTCATATTCATTCCTAAAAACTCAATTATTATTGTTATTAACAATAGTACTCTATCTCTTTCAGTCAAATTGTACTTACGCTGTGATGAAAAGAGAGAGGTAGTGTTAAAATAGTATGAATATTTACATATGGAGTATCACTTTAAATTAAAGGATTTTGTGAGATTGGAAAATAACTCAAAAATATAAAAAATGTTGGTGACTGGCACAATGATTTGTTAGGTTTAGTAGTTAAAATACACGAAACCACAACATCAAAAGGCCATGCCTGTTAATTAAATTCGTATAAAAATGTCCTTACCCCCAAACGCATAAGTGTGGAATTTTGAAAAACACTATGAATTTAGTTTTTAAAAATCATTTAATAAATAAAAAAAAATTTGAAATGCAATTAAATGGTAACTTTGATTTAATATAAATACTCTGGTTATTGTTATGTTAACGTTATATTTTCTTTGTAATTTTTTTTATATTTAATTTTAAGTCATGTCACTTTGGACCTTGCCTTTAGTAATCCTGACAATTGCTCCAATCTAATTCAGAATTTATACCATTATATAACTCTTCGAAATCGCCTTATGTATAAGAGGAAAGATTTGTATGTTTGTTACGAAACTCAAAAACTACCTCACCGTTTTCTAAAAGTCGTTATTCAAACTTAAACTCAAAATATATTATATAGGTAAACGAGGTTAAACAAATTGTAAATTTACATTTACCACTAGTTCGCAAGTCAAGGGCGTAGAGCGGGTAAGAAGAACTGGCAAGAAACTTCCTACCACTCTTTTTAATCGCCAAGTATTGATCATACAAATTGTTTGAACTGGAGCAAATCAATCCCGAGGATTAGGATCATTTAAGTATTCGTCAATTAGATTTATTATATTGCTACGTAATCTCTGAGTAAAAATTTCCAAAATATTAAAATAATGTCCAGCAGAGACTATACGCATCAGTTAAACATCAGGACCTAACTACAATATTAGTTTATTACATTATTTAAATTTTAAGGTGTAATTCCGCTATTAATTTATTATATTATAATAAACATGAATCGACATGTTGTTGTAATAGTATCAGAGTTTTGAACGGCTTATCGCACACCGGACAGTCGTAGCGTATCGCAGGGGGCGTGGTCTCGTGTACTCCGTTCTTTTCTTCTTTTACGATCTTCTTTTTTCGAGTCTTCCATTAAAATAAAATAAAACTAAATATGTTATAATATAATATTATAAATATGTTAACATAAAATATATTCTAAGAGCAATTAACGATATCAGAGACAGAACTTATTGAAAAAAATCAAAAAGTCATTAAAATTTTGCTTCCGTTTAATTTTTAACGCGTGACCATTGTGTGCCTTACAAGCCGAACCAAAAATTCTTTCACCGAAATCGAACCTTCAGGTCATGTATGTACGTCAGAAGTAACCTATTGTAATATATTATATATATTACAACCTATGTTTATAAAATAAAATCACAGTCAAAATTTGACAATCTTAGTAAAAAATAGACAAATCTAGAACCTGAAAAATTTCGATACTAAACTTACCACGCCCTCAGCAGAACCAGAAATGGCTGATACAGAGGCTGTATTGGCGGCCACAGATCCAGGGGAAGTCGATGTTTTGGCTGAGGTGGCTGAGATACGGGCTGAAGCCGTTTTGAACACACTAGGACTCATTTTGCGAACTTCTTGCAGCTGAAAACCAGAAAAATATACAAATTAAAAAGGACGAAATAGTGATCTCTACTCGTCTCTTTCTCTTCAATACCCGATGAGTTCGATGTTTTACTACTAACGAATAATGTCATGAGGCCAGGCATAGGACAGCTTTACCTGCTCAATCCAGGCCAACGCGACAGCTTCTAAACTTACTTCATCTAACTAAATTTTAAAAGTCAACATAGCCTGGCCTTGGAGCCTGATACGTGATCTACAAATATAGCCAGAGTTAAGAGTAAAAAATACTTACTCTTAAGTTACTTAAGTCAATTCGATTAGTCTATGTTACATATTTTATAATCTTTATATATATCATTCTTCTGTACTTGATTATGTCACTGAACTCCTCTTAAGGGAGCGTTCAAGTATTGCGTAACGCAATTTTTGGAGATTATTGCCCCCCCCATGTAACTCGCCGTAACGTTATTCAGTATCTAAGTACAGTACTGTACCCAAGTATAGTAAAACGTTTCGTGACCTCCTAGTGACTCTTTAGTTACTATTATGTGGTGTAAGTCGAAAAAAATATTAACAATAACGCATTTAATCCCCGCATCGTAATGTTTTACAAAAGGAAATAATATGTTACGTAATAATTGAACTCTCCTTAAACGGCTGGACCGATTTGTATTGATTTTTGTATGCATTTGGATGGCGCACTAGATGGTTTAGATTCACAAAACAGGCCGGCAGATGGAGCTGCAGTCGGTACTTTCATACTTTGTTTAATATCCTAATCGCTTTCAATATCATGACAACGTTTATCGGGTCCTCTAGTGATATATATTTTTTAATCCAACGGAATATTTCATACACGTTACGTTAATAATTCCAATTTAAATATCAAATGGTTACCAATGTAATGTCTATTAAACCGTTATTGCTAAAAAGCAGAAAACAGATTCTTACCTGACTTGACATCTCCGCGTGCTTTTTCTGTAAAACTCTGAGGTCAGTCGCAATTTTCTCTTTCTCAGCGACCATTTCTTCACGCGATTTACGTTCCGCCTCGAAGTCACTCCTGAATTAATAAATTTTGTATATCTCAATCATGGTTATTAACCAAAAAATATATAAATATTTCTCTGAACAATAACGCCTTTAGTACACCTACGCGTTCGTATGCGGCTGCGAATCTTTGCGAAATAATTGCGGTAGCGAAATATCTGCGGAACGTTAGTACACTGCAGGTTTTTCGCAAGGATATGTCATTGTAGCTTTCGTGGGCTGTAGGTGCAGACGTCGTTTCAGAATGTCATCTGAGTCAGATTCTGAAGAGGATTTTGTAATCAACATGCCCAACTAAATATAATTCGGGATAATTTCGAATCAAATTCATTAATAATTCAATATTTTCGGCTTCCATTGTGCGAAATTCTGTCCTCACTGACAGAACGCGTGGTGACGCCTTGCGATGCGAAACTTCATTAGCGAAATGTCTGCGTCTGTGTAACAGCCATTTCGCAGTTAGTTGCGAAACAATACCGACAAGGACGCAACTATTTCATCTAGCTATATATTAGAGCGAGACAAAACACATGCGAAACGTTGCCATACAACTTACAGTTTTTTCGTCGTTTCGCTGCCGCATGCGATTGCGTAGGTGTACTAAAGGCGTAAACGAACAAATAATTATCTGAACACGTTAACAGTCGTGGTAGTTATCTAATACCACGACGCATTTTATGTTAAATGTATGAGCATTTGTCTATGTACGCATTTAGCACGTGCTCGGTAAAGGCAAACATCCTGAAGAAACGGTCAAGCCGACCTAATAAGTCGACTGCGTGTATCAGTCACAAAAGGCTGATCACTTACTTCCCTATTAGAAAAAACAAATGACCCCAAACCATATCTAAGGCCCAGAGCATAAAGCCCACTGGATTATAAAAAGATAGACAGCCGGTTCATTTTATACTAAGTTCAGAACCTATTTGGGTTTAAGCCTGATAAAAAAACATATATTTTAACACAAAACGGGCGAGACTATAGCCAAACAAAAATTAACTGTGAACGAAGTGGTATAAGAAATTCTAAAAAGACCATTTTAGAAATAGTTACAGAATGTAAGTGAACTAACTTTTTTTATATATTTATTATATATAATTCTCGATATTGCTACACAATCCATGTAGCTGGGAAGTTCTGTGACTTCCTGATATACTTACTACACCAGGATTACGTGTTTGTTGACACAAAAAGTGGCGGAGAGTTTATTGCCAGATTTTCTCTTCCGTTCTACGCTCTTGATTTGAGAACTGGCAGTAAATGTAAAATTAGAAGCATTTAATGTATATTTCTTTTTTGACGTTCATAAGTGTACATTGTGTTACCTACATGAATAAATGATTTTTTACTTTTTTTACGAAGTCAATTGTGTAATATTATTATAATTACTTCATTCGATATAATTAGTGCTAATACCAATTTTGGTTTAGTATTTATATTGAATACGAAAAATTGTATATATATTTCAAAGATTTAGGATTATTTACAGCACCAACTATTTTTTGTATTTAAAAATTAATATTGAATAAATTAATAAATAAAATGCCCTGGTATATGCAAAAATTCATAAGACATATTCTATACATACTTGTACAATTCAACTTGAGCCCTCAATAGTTCACAGTCTTCATTATGAGCGGCGAGCATCACAATTTCGTTTTCCAGGCTTTGAACCTCTTCCCCTCGTGCTACTAGTGCCGCTGTTAATTGCTCCACGCCAGGGGTCTGTATGGCACAAGAGAAAAGACTGAAATTTCTCAAGACACAAAATTGACAGTAAACTGATATCATATAAAATATTAACTATTATTATTTTTAGGGGTGCGTAAGTAACTTTCAACCCTTTGATTTTGTTGAACCAATGTATTTGGTTGGTAATGGCGAATATTGGACAATGGTTAACACTAGTTAGTGCGGCAAAGAAAATAAAGTCACTTGAACGTGAATCACTTCGTCACTCACTGAATCATACAAAGAAATTTCTATCCGTCCCCATACTTCATAAACAGCTACAGGAATGTATGATCAGAAAAAAGATTTCTTTTTCTCAGAGCGGGTTACAAAAATTTTATGTTTTAAATATCCTACTCGAATGTAAAATCCGGCTCGAAGGACTAAAAATGTATGACTACAACATGTCAAATGCACATGTTTCACTCACCTCTTCTCGTTTCGTCAATGTTTTCTTCAACAGCTCGTTGTAATCCTTGAATATTCCTTCGAATATTGTAAAAGTACCTTTCAATTGAGCGCTGAAAATATAAAGATTACTTTAAAATTAAAATAAACACAACTCACGTAACACACAACGTATAGTGTTTTTTAATATTTTTCGGTAAATTCTCACTTCACTCAATCAGTTTCAAAGTTCTATGTACAAATGTTCTATGTAAAGGTAATTTGATGTTACCCTGGCCAGCCTTTGAAATATAATAGCATGATGTCATCAGGCATTTTTGCGGTGAAATATTTATTTTATGGACCTTTTCACGTCAAAATAATAAACAAAATACTGTATAAATATTATTTAAAAAAAGATTTTTAAAACGAGAAAGAAAATATACATCATGTGATTGAACTGTATCTGAAATACGCCATTTAAATATTTTGAAGAATCAGTATTGTAAAGTTGTCTTCGAAATCGATTAGTTTCAAGTTACATGTCAAAACAGAATAAACTTTTTAATATACGCTTACGTTCCAATGTAACATCAATTCTATATAATTCGATATGTTGTACTTCCATTGTTCCAATGCTGTAGACTCGTCCGTGGGGCAAGCTACAAATATTAATAATTTTGCGAAACGTGCGCGCGCAACTTAAGAGATTTCACTTTTTAATTTTGTCACATCGCGCCTAATGAAGTATTACTTCAAAAAAATTAAATGAATCTGATTGCACTCTATTCACTAAGCACTTTTCCTTTTCATTACATAATAAACTTACAATTTTCCAGAAAGTTTTGTCGTTAACTTCGAAATCTTTTGTTAAACGTGCAGTCAATCCCGAAAGAAAAATTTCAATAGATTGACTTTCCAATGTAACATAACTTTATATTCGATATTACTACAACACTATTTTAACCGGATTGGTTATGTAATGCTATAAATATTACAACTATTTAACTTAATTGGACACGGTGACGCGATCGCTTTAATTTGTCACGCTAAAGTGTTTCGGAAAATTTAAAGATTATATTAAATAGTTGTCAATTTATACATAATAAACACAACTTCGCCAAAAAAGCGTCAAAATAGTTTTGTTAAAGGTGCTAAAGTGAAAAAAAATAGTTAATTTGAATGCATTTAAAACATAAAGATGATATATTGTACTTTATTATTATTATTTTACGTTGTTATTAAATTAATAATAATAATCCCTAGAGCAGTGCTAACCTAGTGGCTTCAGCCCGAGACTCTTATCCCAGATATCGTAGCTTCGATCCCCGGCTGTGCACCAATGGACTTTCTGTCTATATGCGCATTATTATACACGAAAGGTGAGGAAACCGACTTGCCTTAGACCCAAAACGTCGGCGGCGTGTCAGGCACAGGAGGCCAATCACCTACTTGCCTATTAGATTGACAAATGACCATGAAACAGATACAGAAATCTGAGGCCCAGACTAAAAAAGCATCTGTTAATAAATAGCTAGGCCGGTTTCCTCACGATGTTTTCCTTGACCGAAGAAGCAAGTGCTACTTGCACACATAGACGGGATGTATTAATATATAGCATTTTAATTAAACTCACCCATTTGTCAAGTTATTGAGATATTCAGCTATGTGTTTAAGTGTGCGATCGTATAGTTTAACATTGGCGAGATACCCTTTGTAATGCGGGGACCCTTCACCTTCACAATTCATTGTCATATGTACTGGTTGGAACACCTGACAATTATAAAAAAAATTGTGCGTGTACTAGATGTACACACGTAAGAAGTAAAACTTCTTTATGATCTTATTTTTCGAAAAATGATCTACTATATGCAAGTTTACAGAAATTCGTTAAATTAGATACAGTTAAAGGCTTTTATTATCATAGACATGAATACAAATATTTCATTTTACCTTATTACTACGAAGATTATTATAGAATTTCATTAATTGTAATAGAATTATTACTATCATTGAAAAACGTGACGATTTGCTACAAAATTTCTCCCATACGTCGATAAAGAAGTTTCATTCCAACGCCGATAAAGAAGTTTGACTTCAAAAAGCAACATGGCGCGTAACCGAAAAATGTGACGCGTAACGAAAAAATGTTACACTAAATTTTTTTCCAACCTCGATAAAGAAGTTTCACTTCAAAAAACTCTAAAAGAAATCTGAAGTATTTCCGAACCAATTCGACTTAGGGTCCATCAAAAAAAGAGCGTACCAACTCGTGAATGTTCAATTACGACTTGTAATTTCCATCCTCGGTCTAGAACGTATTGCTACATACTTAACCTACACAGTCTCAAACTCAAAATATCTTTATTCATGTATGTAAACAAGTACACTTATGAATTGTTAGAATGAAGTTAAATTAATTGTAAATTTACATTTACTACCAGTTCGCAAGTCAAGGGCGTAGAGCGGGTAAGAAGAACTGGCAAGAAACTCTCCGCCACTCTTTTTAATCGCCAAGTATTGTCATACAAATTGTTGGAACTGGAGCAAATCAATGACAAGGATTAGGATCATTTAAGTATTCCTCAAATTTATAAAAAGCTTTATTGATTAATTTTCGTTTAACGAGGGCTTTGAATTTATTTAGTCTATTTTCTTAGGTAGAATACTCACTGCTTGCTTTAGAAATACGACCGTGCCCTCCATGCACCGCAAAACCCTCCCAAAGGCCGATAACAAATTTAAATTTAATTAAAAATTGCACTCGAACCGGGAATCGAACCCGGTACCCCTCACCTAGCAGTCACTTAATAAGACCGCTAGGCTATGAGGCTCTTCTTGCACACGGGCCTAAGCCAAGTGAACAGCTGTTGTTAATGGTTTGTATTATTTAGATAATCATAAAGATATGGACTACGTCAGAAAATAAAATTTCATTAAATTTACTGAAGAAGAGTTTATATACGAATCTTCTGTGCGTGTAATTAAACTGTTCCTAAATGGCTGGACCAATTGTGATGAAATTTTTGTGTGTTTACAATTAGGGGATTTTTTGTATTTGACGTGTGACGGGTCCGCTAGTTTATAAATAATATCATACCATAGTCTGGCAAGATTTTATTCTGGTATTTAACTCCATTATTTGCTCTTTGTATGTCTTCACCATATCGGAGACACCACCTTTGTATTTTGCAAACTCCAACTAAAAAACACAGACTAGATAAAAAAAAATGTATCTATGTTATTTAAAAAATTTAACTTAAATGATACACACAGAAATGTGTATGTATTTTGTTCTGCTCTATATTACTAATTAATTTTAAGACATATTGGTATAGGACAAACATATTTTTAAGAAATTTATAATTAAGTTTGTTATGGAAGAGCTGGGAACCCTGACACAGGTATTTTATTTACTTAAAAGGGTTCCCACATCTTACACATTGTAATGCATATCTTTATATATATAATTCTTATGTGAGCGTGTATGTCACTGAACTTCTCTCAAACGACTGGACCGATTTTGATGAAATTTTTTGTGTGTGTTCAAGGGGATCTGGGAATGGTTTAGATTCACAAATCAGCCCGGCAGATGGCACTGCAGTCGGTACTTTCATACTTTGCTTAATATCCTAATCGCTTTAAATATCATGCAGGACAACGTCTGTGGGGTCCACTAGTGTACTTATAATGAATAAACACATATTTTTATAATGTGTATTGTGTTACAAATATTTTCTTTAAATAAAATAAAATTATAGGCGCTACAATCTTTTTAGGTCTGGGCCTCAAATTTCTGTATCTGTTTCATGATCATTTGTCAATTTAACCTGCAAGTAGGCGATCAGCCTTCTGTGCCTGACACGGCATCGGCTGTTTGTATCTAAGGCAAGCCGGTTACCTCACGATGATTTCTTTTACCGTCAGAGCGAATGTTAAATGCGCACATAAAGAAAGTCCATTAGTGCACAGCCGGGGATCGAACCTACCACCTCAGGGATGAGAGTCGCACCACTGGCACCACTAGGCCATCACTGCTCTAAATATTTTCTTTAGTCAGGTAAAATCAGTGGATCATATACACAACTGTGGGTTTAAGAATTAATGACCTTAATAATTTCCTTCAGAAAAAGCATTGGTGTACAGCCAGGGTTAAACATGGGACCTTAGTATGTATGAAACAATTTTACCTTAATATTTTCCAAATCTAATATTGTAATCTGTGCCTTTTTCAGATCGTTCAGTAGTGACGACACTTTCCCTTCTAGAATCTGTATTACTTCATCTCTCTTCTGTATTTCGTTGTTGTGAACATTCTGTAATCAAGAATATGCCTATTAAGAACCTGTGCAACGCCGTAGACCTGCATACAAATCGATTGCTATGTATTGTATTTCCATTATAATTATGTATATCATTCATATTGTGTATATGTTGACTTTTATTTATTAATTTACACCTTTTGCGTAAGATGTAAATAATAATAATCACAATAAACTTAAAAGAAAAGAAGAACATGGTGCATCTTTTATATTTATACTAGCAAACCGGCCAAGCGTTGCTGTGGCTAAGGTTTATGTTATATTACATAGTAGTAAACTATTCAAGGGAAACGGTAGGAGAACACCAGTCATGGGGACCACCATGCTTTTTTGGTGGTTATGCCATTAAATTGTAGCTTATGTGAAACGTTGCTACTTTCAACACAAGAAACGCCATCTGTTAGAATTGTATCAAATAATAAACAAATATTTACAATAAAATAATATTGCGGGTATAAATTGAGATGTAAGCTATCCTATCTTTTAAGTTGGATCAAACTACACACGGTGTGCAAATTTGATTGATATCGGTTCGGTAGTTTAGGAGTCCATAGCGGACAAACAAGTGACACGTAATTTAAATATATTAAGATTTTGTGTTTTTCCGATAACTTATAACCACAAATGATTTGAAATATTAAAATAACCTTGTAAACAACTCCAGTTTAAACATTTAGTTACGTAGTGCATTAATATCAAAATGCATTTATTACATTAAATTTACAAATCCTTTGTTGTATTGTTTAAATTTACTTAAATTAGTTTTTATTTAATCATTAGCAACTTTTCTCTATGGTCAAAGGAAAGAAGATTTTTATAGAACATATCTATACACTAATTAAAAGTGTTTCTTTAAATATTTGCAAAACTATTTTAAGCTTACCATAGCCATAAATTTCATCTTTTTTTGCAACTCTTCAATTGTGCCATGCAACTGTTTTAACTCTTCTGTGTGGTTTTTTTCTTTACTTGATAATAACAACTAAAAATAAAAAAATAAATAAGTTACATATTTGTAAATGATTCAATGTTTTAGAGACTTTTTTAAATAATTTTTAAGTGTCTAAACATTTACCTCTGTAGTATTCAATTTGCCTTTTAAATCGTCCCTTTCCTTGGAAGTGGCATTGACTATATGCTCTAGGGATTCCCTTTGCCATGTAAGTTTTTCATTGTCAACTATCACCTGAAAATACAATTGTTTGAAAACAAATGATGTATCTAAGTTCTTTTTACAGTCTGGTACAGAGCCAAGCCTCTTACTAGGCTGAACTTAAAAACTTAAACCTTTGGGCAAGACTTACTTTTTTATGCCCAATAAAAATAGATAAAAACTTAAACCTGCGAGCAAGACTTACTTTTTTATGCCCAATAAAAATAGATAAAACTTTTTTACTAAGTGGTGAGTAGCAAAAATATATTCACCTGTCTTCTTTGCTTCTCTACCAATTCCAACTGGGCTGTTAGTTTATTAATTGTATCGTCATCTGGCGATGTCACAAATTCTACTCCTGATGATGGACCAGACTTAACACCATTGGTCAGTGACATCTCTTTGGTTTTAGTAATAAGCACAATCTCTTCTTTAAGTTTTCGGTTCTGTAATCTTAACTGTTAAAGAAATAGGTTTTTTATTAAAATATGATGCTTAATAAAATTATTCCCTATTTAGTATAAAATTGTTTTCCCCTTTATTCGATGTTTTTATTGTAATATCAGATAAGCATATTCAAGAACATGTTTTGGTGAGAAATGCAGGTAAGCAAATATGACAACAGACAGAAAAAAATCCAAAATCAGAATTAGATCAAAATGTTATAAAATATTTGAAAGATATAATAGTTTATAACCCTAAAATTATAAATGAGTTATAAACAATAAAATACCTTTTCAACAAGTGCCCTAGTTTCATCAAATTTCTCTTTATGTAATTTATGTGTTTGGAGCATATCATCCTGGCATGAGGCAATCAATGAAAACTGCTCCTTCAAAGAATCATTATTTTGCTTCAGTGTCTCCTTTAATACAACATTCTCATCTAAGAGTTCTCCAAACCGTTTCTGTAGTTCTTCTGTACTTCGGTCATCAGTAATTAGAGTACTAGCCACCATCATACTTGCAGGGGATGGCTAAAGAATAGAATGTAAAGTGTTTTTAATAATAAAAAAGTATTACTTATGTGTAACAAAAATATATAATGCTCATAGTTAATTTCTATGTGTTTGTGTCCAATGCTTTATCAATTGTTGAAAGGTAAAGTCCCTACTGTATTTTCCTCAATAATATTGTGTAGTAAACACTAAACCATTAAGTGCACACTATAAATGAGTCATTAAGATGGTTTGTAAAAAGGCATAAAATGTCTATATTAATAATAAAGGTAGTAAATAATAAATAATATATTCTAAATTTTTAACTACCTTATATTTTTGAAACCTTATTAACTTCAAATGAAACAAATATTCACTTACACTATCACCAAGGCTGAATTGTGCCTTAAAGGCCTTGTTTGCTTGTTCAGGCAGATCCTTAATGACATCATCCAGGATTGGAGTCTCGACACTTCCACTTGGTACTTCCAAAACAGCACCATTGCTTTTTCCCTCTAAGCTTCCCGGGGAAGAGCCCAAAATGATTATGAACGAATCATCATCATTGTCAGCTTGCGACATGATTAATTTTTTATGCTGTGGTTTACTTGATAGATATTGTTCACCAGAGGCAAAAAACTTAATTAATTTCGGAAAAAATTAAGTGTCGAACCTATCCATGATTGACCATTTTTGAAACATATATTTATTTAACTGCCAGTCACCATTTGCAATGTAAACTTTTTATCCAAAGTTACTATAAGTGTGTTTGGTAGTTACAGCATCAGTTTTTATAGATCACAAACCTTTAAAACGCTGTAACTAAGGAAGAAAAATTTACGCGCGGGAAATATTATCAATTTACTGGCGGTAAATATGCTGTATGCAGTAAATTTATGTATTTGGGTACTTTCAATTGCAATTCAAGATGTAAGATTAGTTTATAATTATGATTGATCTAGAAATGCAGGGGGTCATTTGGAAATGTATGTTGTTGAATAAAATGTCGTATGGTAAAAACAAAAACTGTAGGTTCCTAAGCTTGCTGTAAGTAAACGATAAAAATCACACGAAATGCTGTAAGTAGCGTTAAGTTTTTAAATGGGAAGAAGTAAGTATTTGTAAAGTAAAAATGCAATTTCTTTTGCTTTAGTAAATTTTGGCTAAAATGACTGGATTTTGTCTACATACAGCATTTAATCTTACTAAAAAAATATAAGTACGGCGTTTTCAACCGCGTATGTAAATTTTTTTCATCAGAGACACAGGACCCGGACATTCGTCGGTTTTTTTCTGACTGCAGTAAAGTCACTTTAGGTTTTGTCTACTTACAGCAAATATGTTTCCTACGTCGACATGATTAATTTTTTATGCTGTGGTTTACTTGATAGATATTTCAGTAAATGCAGAAACCTGCTGCTAGTAACTAAGTAACTACCCGATTTCTAACGTACACAAGGCTACTAAAACGTTTAATGTTAACGTAATAATCGTAATCATTAATTTTTTTATGAAAATAAAATTGTTTCGGAAAATGCCAGAACCACTTAAACCTATAGAATCAAAAAAGTAACCAATACCAAAAATATAATAAATACTTTCTAAACTACTATGAAAAATCACTACTTTGCCAGTAAACACTTTAATTATAAGTATTTTTAAACATTCACAAGATTATTTTTCTATAATATTTAGATTTTTTTATTTTATAACACAGATAAGAATTAAGTGTGATAACAAATATTATTTGAACATATTGTATTTCACAGATAAAGTGCATAATAGATTTGACGCTAAAATTATAAGAAAAAAAAATCGGTTGTCTGTAAAGTTGGTTTACTGACGATAGTTGAACGTGACAACGTCATAAAAAAATATTGATGGGATGGTTGCATTTTTCAAAAAAAAAAATCGGTTGTCTGTAAAGTTGGTTTACTGACGATAGTTGAACGTGACAACGTCATAAAAAAATATTGATGGGATGGTTGCATTTTTCAAAAAAAAAAAACGGTTGCTGTAAAGTGGTTTACTGACGATAGTTGAACGTGACAACGTCATAAAAAAATATTGATGGGGGATGGTTGGCATTTTTAAAAAAATAACAATTAAAATCGGTTGTCTGTAAAGTGGTTTACTGACGATAGTTGAACGTGACAACGTCATAAAAAAATATTGATGGGATGGTTGCATTTTTCAAAAAAAAAATTAAATTTTATTTGTTTGATAGGTATTTTGTATGGATATAGAGAAGGAGGTAAATGGAAATCACAATTGAATTGATCAAGTTACATTTATTTGTACGCATAAATACAATTATGTCAATTTTAAATGGAACGCCTCAGAGCGAGGTAACGACTCAGAGGAGGTAACGCCTCAAGAGAGGTAACGCCTCAGAGCGAGGTAACGCCGAAGTCATGTTTTTCGTGCGTGCAGCCGGCTCCACGAATTATAAGACGTAGTCAAAAATTAAATTTTATTTGTTTGATAGGTATTTTGTATGGAATAGAGAAGGAGTAAATGGAAATCACAATTGAATTGATCAAGTTACATTTATTTGTACGCATAAATACAATTATGTCAATTTTAAATGGAACGCCTCAGAGCGAGGTAACGACTCAGAGCGAGGTAACGCCTCAGAGAGAGGTAACGCCTCAGAGCGAGGTAACGCCGCATGAGTCATGTTTTTTCGTGCGTGCAGCCGGCTCCATCGAATTATAAGACTTGTCAGTCAAAAAATTAAATTTTATTTGTTTGAAGGTATTTTGTATGGAAGAGAAGGAGGTAAATGGAAATCACAATGAATGATCAAGTTACATTTATTTGTACGCAAAATACAATTATGTCAATTTTAATGGAACGCCTCAGAGCGAGGTAACGACTCAGAGCGAGGTAACGCCTCAGAGAGAGGTAACGCCTAGAGCAGGTAACGCCGCATGAGTCATGTTTTTTCGTGCGTGCAGCCGGCTCCATCGAATTATAAGACGTTGTCACGTCAAAAATGTATCCAAGTGCGAGTCGAACTCGCCCATGAAGGGTTCCGTTACAGCAAGCATAGATTAGGGATATAAGTTGAGTGAGGTGTTACTTGTTCCAACAAATTTTCGTTGAAATGGCGAATCGAAAGGGGTTATTATTTCCATTCGGCTACGAAACCTTAAAAAGCGATTTAGCGAAATGTTTATATAGATTTACTGTATAAGAGTAAACATGACCAATAAAGATTCATTTTAAACAACTAAAAAACCAGAAAAATGGCTTACAATTCAATGTATTTTTTTTTAATTTTTCTTATGTTGTTTGTATTATTTATCATGTGATTTCAGTTAGTCTTAATACCTGTAACTGTCTTGTTGTGTTTATAATCACTAAAATGGTGAATTGTAGATTACAGTCTACAGTCATATAGATGGGCAGAGGCAATTGAGTCCAAAGAGAAGGCGCTAACGGTTAGTTTGGATATAACGAACGCCTTCGATCGGATTTAGCATAAAGCACTTCTCTCGAAGCTTCCAGCCTATTCTCAGGGCTCCCCGGGAAATCATGCAACTGAATCTCCAGATTTCTGGCCGATCGGAGCCGACCAACCTTATTGCGACCTTAATCCCGTGAACGTAATCTTATCCCTGACCTTGCTTCTTCTGCATATCAATGATATGTTGCAACTTAGCATCATTCATTGCTACGCTGACGTTAGCACTGGGGATATTCTTTACTCGGGACATGCAGGTATTTCTCTAATGAACTACCGGAACTTGTGTCTGAAGTCAAAAGTGGAGTGGCGTCTACACGTGGAGTCTCGGACTGGGGTCGACTAAAGCTAGTCCGATTTATCCCCAAGAAGACACAAGTTTGCGCGTATATTTCCACTAAAAAGACCCTTTATCGCTACTCTTCTTTTCGCAGATACTCTTCTTAAAGCCACAGCCAGCATCGGAATACTTGGCGTTGACATGACGTTCAGTTACGCGGTCATTTGGAAGGACACGCTAAATTAGCCTTCAAGAAATTTGGTGTGCTCAGCAAGGCAAGGCTACCGCCTCCGGGTCATCGCTTGCAACTGTGTAAGGCGCAAATTCGGCGCGACATGGAGTACTGTTCTCACCTCGAGGCTGGGGGCTCCCCAGCACGAGCTCCATCCACGAAACCGTATGCAACGAAAAATACATATCAACAAAGACGTCATATCCCTTTCCGAGCGGATTGATCTCTTGGCATTGCGTAGAGATGTGGGGTTTCTCTTCATCTTCTCTCGCTTTTATTACATTGAGAATGCAGATGAGTTGTTCGGATAAATACCTGCAGCTGAGTTTCATCATCGGACGTCGAGGCAGAATACGAAATTTCACCCGTATCACCTCGACGTCCATGGGCGGCGGTACATCACTTAACATCAGGTGAGCCTTCTGCCCGTTTGCCGTTTGTTCATCGATAACTTTTTATCAATCACTGCAAGTCACAAAAAAAATAATATTTTAGCTGTCAGTATTGTGCAAAATTTATCATAAAATTTAACATGGTTATTAAGTAAATTATGATAGCTGTCCCCTAACTCTTTGCGTAATTTTCTAACCAACTTCAAAAAAACTGAAGGGCGATACGACGTGCACATTTTTTACTTTTCATTTGTCAGTTGTCAACACAAGTGAATTTCACATTTTCACTTTCCGATTTCAGCAATAAGCATTTCACATTTCAGCAGTCAGCTGTCAAACTGTAGAAGTCTGAAGTATTGTAGAGAGATAAATTGAACCAGCCAGTTGGATATTTTATTTAATGATTTTTGATTTTTTGAAAGAAAATTAAGGAAATGTCTAATGAAAACACACTAGATTTACATTACGTACACGAATGTTTTCAGAAGAGCTTAAAAGAGAATGATGACGTGGTAATTGATGCGTACATAGATGGATACAATGAATTAGTAAAGTAAGTATTAGTTCACTGTTTTCATTTCCATATGTTTACTATTTTGACATAGATTTGTTTGCTCAGGTTCTTGAACCTCATCGGGACAGTGTTTTCTTTTGTGAGTAGCGATGTGAAAAGTAAAATAAAGGTTCTGGAAAAGCTTAAAAGTGGAGACGATGCCATCTACTATGAATCGTTCAAGAAAATGATGAAGTATGAAAAAGAGACCAGTTTGCACGAAAAGAATGGTTTTGTCTCGGGATCAAGGACGATGCTGCGTTTGCATAGAGGGCTTGGTATGTAGATTTGTTTTTATAGATTCCAATGAATATGTTGTCCATAAATTTTTAAGCAGAATGAAATCTTTTTTATTTTTTGGGCATAAGTTCTGTGACAATATGTCTAGAGGGTAAATAAAAAAGGAAGTTTGAATAGTACTTTAAATATGCTTAAGTGTCCATCTTATGCAGCCAAATCTATTTGTGACTAAAAAACAAGTGTATTGTTCTCAGATTTCATCCGCCTATTTTTAAAACGTATAAGTGAAACAGAAGAAGATATGAACACTTGCACTACATGTCAGGGTTCCTATAACGAGACCTTGGCTGAATTCCATCCATGGTACATTAGAAAAGCTGCAACACTTGCAATGCATGCCTTGCCTTCCAGACAAGATTTATTAAAAAAGGTATTTAGCATAGAAACAGAATATAAATTTAATAATACAGAGAAAATATTTTTTGTAAATCTGAATGTGTGTCTTTCTTTCCATTGTCTTAACTGATATTTTGATAGTAATGATATTTATAGGAAAGATAGTATTAAATTGTTAACAGACATGCATTAAATTATAGCATGATTAATTTTATTGACAGGGACAAATGATAAAAGGTGTTTTAAATTGATAACCATATAATCGCTATTGCAATCTTATCTATTTATTGAAACCTTTTAATTCTCCTGATACCTAACTAAAGTACAAGTCCAAATACAAGATGTTAAGATAAATGTAAGATTGAAGTCGTAACTAAGTAAGTTTAATGTCAGAAATATTATTACACACACACAATACATATGTCTTTATTAAAACATTAAACAAACACCACTTAAATTTGTATATATTGTGGTAGTTAAAAGAATTTTGAATACAAATTAAGTCTAAATACAGCTAATCAATAAAAGTAAAGGCATAGGCACTGTTTGACACTTACATATTTAGATTTTCCTTAATGTGTTCATAGCATTTTGCAATATCACTTTTTATACAACACAACCATATTCATGAACACATGGTATGGTATGGTATGGTTTGTGGACTCGTTTTCCGCACTTAGACGCTCACTAGCCTAACTCCTTCCAGAAGCACAGAAGCTTCCTGGGCACTTCGCAGGCTTCTCGGAGCGACCTCACTGTTCCGAGGATTTCTGTACGTTGTTTAGCCACAGCCTCGCACTCCAGGACTACGTGGGTGACTGTTTCCTCTGCGTTGAAACAGCCTCTGCACATGGGGCTGTCTGTCGCGCCTAGGACATAAAGGTGTTTATTAAGGAGGCAATGGCCCGTGATTGTCCATATCATTATTTTGAGGTTATTTCTGGTTAGATTTAAAAGTTGTTTAGTCATTCTTGTGTTAGTCACTGGCAGAACCAATTTGGATTGCCTGCAGTCCACACTTGATGACCAACGTTGGTGCTGGAGTTCCTCAGATCTCTGGCGAATCCATGTTCGCACTTGCGAGAAGGGCAAGGGTAGGAGCGGATACGGGCCTGCCGGCAACATTTCCGAGCCTCTCCTCGCAAGCTCATCGGCTGCGTCATTGCCGAGAGATCTGCTGTGTCCCTTAATCCACTGTAGGGTGACCCTGTTCGTCAGGGCTAATGCCTCCAGTGCATTGTGGCACTCCAGCACCAGTTTGCTGTTTGTCGTGTCACCCCCTAACGCCATCAGCACAGACGCGCTGTCGGATACGAGCTTAATACAAAAGTTATTAACTCCCAACCGCTTTACGCCTCTGGCTGCTTCGGTTAGGGCAACACACTCGCATTGAAAAATCGAACTGTGTATGCCTAGGGGTAGGTGTGTTTTGATGTTGAGATCTTGAGAGAATATGCCAGCACCGGAGCCGCTCCCTGTCTTTGAGCCATCAGTGTATATGCGTAGCTCGTTCGCGGTCGATCGATCACATTCCTCTTCTCTCAGTTGTACATGGTATTTCTTGTTTAGCATGTGTTGATTAACAATCCTATCGCATGGCGCAGCTATTAGCGGTTGGTATTCTATTGCCCTGTTTAGGATCGCTGTGTGTGTGCTGTAATGATTTTTACCCCATAAATCCAGTACCATAAGCCTGATGGCCGCCAATGCTGCCTCCTGCTGTATGTGTATGTCAAGGGGTGCAACTTGGAGGGCTAGCTCCAATGCTGAAGTTGGTGTTGTTTTCATGCAACCACTGGCAGCGGACAAGGCAAGCCTTTGGAAGCGCCCAAGTTTAGTTATTACTGTTTGGAGTTCTGTCCTCGGCCACCAGACTAGGGCTCCATAAGCCAGCATTGGCCTGATTACGGCAGTGTAGAGCCATAGCGTAATCTTAGGCGATAAGCCCCATTTGACGCCTAGCATCTTTTTACATTGATAGAAGGCAATCGTGGCCTTGTTTAGTTTATGTTCAAGGTGTTTGTTCCAAAGCAGTTTGCTGTCTAGAATCACTCCTAGGTACTTGACGTTTTCTTTTAGTTTTAGTTCTGAGTTGAAGAGTTTTGGTAGCCTGTACGAGCCAAGAACCCTTCGGTTTGTGAACAAGACTAGTTCCGTTTTTGACGGGTTGACAGATAGCTCGTGCTGATTGCACCATCTCTCAATTACTCTGAAAGCCTTCCTCATGCGATCACATAAGGTGCTTTCAAAGTTCCCCGATGTTAGGATAGCTATATCATCCGCATACCCTACTGTGTAGAGATTGATAGCGTTTAGTTCTGTGATGAGCTCATTTACCACTAGATTCCACAAAAGTGGTGAAAGGACACCGCCCTGTGGGCAACCCCTGCTGACAACACCACGCGTGGTGGTGGTCACGGTGAACTGTATGGCTCGATGTTTCAGCATGTTATTTATCCACTCTGTAAGGGTCGATGGTACTCCACAAGTGACAAGTGCATTGGTAATGCTCGTGAAGTTCGTTTTGTCAAATGCACCTTCAATGTCAATGAAAGCGCCGAGGGTTGACTGCTTTATTTTCAGTGAGTTGCCAATGCGGGATACTACGTTATGGAGTGATGATTCTGTTGATTTGCCTGAGCTGTAGGCATGCTGATTAGGATGGAGGAATTTAGCCAATGTTACCCGACTGCGTATCTCCAGGTCTCCCAGTCTCTCCAGTGTTTTGAGGAGAAATGATGTGAGACTGATGGGTCTGAAGGACTTTGCTTGGGTATAGTCCTCTCTTCCTGGTTTAGGTATAAAAATGATTTTTACTTCTCTCCATTTCAGAGGTATATAGCGGTGAGCTATGCAGGCTCGGAATAATGGCACCAGATAGTCCACTATAAGGCTCCCACCCCATCTTAGTAGGCCTGGGAATATCCCGTCCAAGCCCGCAGCTTTGAATGGAAGAAAAGAGTTGATCGCCCATGTTACCTTTTCTCTTGTGACTATTTTGTCAGCTACCTGCCAGTCGGAGTTGACGGTTGCTCTTTCCGCGTATTTCTGCCATGTCTGCTCGTTGGCAATTGTACAGCCAGGAAAGTGAGTCGCCAGCAGTAGCTCACATGTTTCTTCGTCAGTTTTTGTATATGTGTTGTCAGGTTTTTTTAGGCAGCCGACCGAGTGATAGGTTTCCCTAGAGAGGCATGATTTCACTCTGTTTGCCTGGTTGTTGTTTTCAATACTAGTGCAGAAGTGTCTCCAGCACTCTTGCTTTCTAGTACGAAGAAGTTTCTTGAACCGCCGTCTAGCGACTGTATACTTGTCCCAATCCCTAGGCATCATTGTGTTGCCCGCTCTATTGAACAGTTTTCTGACCTTCCGGCGGTGTCTCTCCAGTTCGGGGCACCACCAGTTCTGTTTGCCCCCCCATCTTGGCATGGTGAGGGGGCATGACTGCTCATAGCTTGTCAGAAGTAGGGACGTTAGGTTATTTGCATGTTTGTCTATGTCTTGTGCATCAATTATTGTTGGTAATGTTAGTTTTGCTATCTCGGAGCTGACTAGTTTGTGAAATTTTCCTGAATCAGTTCTCCGAGGTATTCTTCTAGGTTGTGGTTTAGGTAGGTCCCCTTTGATTGCAAAGCGGATCCACCTGTGATCCGAGCATGATAATTCACCAGACACATGCCAGTCATGTATCTGGTCTGACAGGCCTGGCGTTATCAGTGTTAAGTCAATTATGGTTTTTGAACGTGCGTTGATAAATGTTGGTTCTGAGCCGCTGTTTGCTAGGATAAGATTATTACTAAGTATGAAATTAAGCATATTCTCACCTCGAGCGTTGGTATTAGCATTACCCCATAGCTTGTGATGTGCATTGGAGTCTGCTGCTATGATGAGCTCCAGTTGCTCCCTCTCGCAGTAGTCGGCTAGAAGACCGAGTTCCGGAGTGGGCACGTCCTCGTCGCCAGGTAGGTAGGCTGACGCCAGGACAATGTCTGGAAGCTCGTTCCTGGGTAACCTAACAACTGTGAGGTCCCTTGAACATAGTTCGTTTATTAGTAATGCTGGTACATGTTTGGGTATTAGTATGCAGGTTCTTGGGTTACTTACGCGGGTGTCCAGTAAGGTTTTACCACCGGTGTTACCCAGGCCGCATATCTTGCCATTCCGGATCCACGGCTCCTGGATCGCGGCGATGGTCTTGGGGTTGGTCTCCAGCAGTCTGCGCAGGGAAGCCGACGCTGTTTGACTATGCTGGAGGTTGGCTTGAATAAGGTCAGTTCGGCGAAGGGGAGGAGCGCAGACAGCTGTCGCTGAGTTCACTCCCCCCGGTCTCCTGAAATAACTCCTCATCCGATGTTAGTTGTGCCGTCTCCATGGGAACGTGAGTCTTGGTCACTCGGCCATCCGCAGCCTTCTCCGTCAGTGACGTGGAAGGCGTTGGCCTCGGTGTCACCGTCCCCGATGTGCTGGCAATGGCTTGAGGCGGGGCGTCAGCCACCTGCGAGGGTTCATCCCTATCCAGGATGCGGATATAAATGTTCCCCAGCAGATAGTAAACACGCCTGTCTTGTTTCTTGATCATTACGATCTCGGACTCTGGCACACGGAAGAAGAGAGAGACGCCTGTCGGCTCCTTCGTTCTCCGCTCGTGCGTCAGGGTCCACGATCTGATGTTGTAGTGGCGGTTCTGCCTCAAAATCAGTCTCATCAGGTTCTCCGTGCTGTCAGAATAATCTGGGACGTGTAGTAAGCATGGAACCTTTCTAGGGATTGCTGACTGAGGCCTAACTACCAGCCTGGTGTCTGGTATAGGGTTGGTGATGGCATCGCAGGTACTGGTCAGCCACCTCAACGCGTAGGCGTCCTCGCACCACATTTTCAGGACGCCATCTGCGAAGTGGGCTTTGCCCCGGAACCTGATGTCGTTGGTTTCTTCTGTTAGAGGAGCTGCAAAATCCGCCATTAGCTCGTCATGCAGCTTACCCTGGATTTGTAGGCGGATGGCTTCCGCCTGTTCTTGGGTCATGTCAAGGAAGGGCTCGGTCATTACAGCAACACAGAACTCATTTGTTTTGTATGCTGCCGCCGCTTCCGCGTAGCTGGCCGAGGTCCCTCCCACCGTTCGAGGTCGGTTAGGTTTTACCCTTTTCCTTTCCCCAGTCGGTGTAACTGAGTCCTCAGGCCGTACACGTTTCTGGCCCTTCTCTCGTTCATTGGTTTTCGGTTTCTTGCTGTTTGCGGGTCTCGTGCTGCACTTGGAGCCGTCAGGCCTTAGCGCGGCATTCGACGCCGTCGGCTTCGGTTCCCATCTCCTGCCACCTGTTGCTCTGCTAGCTCCAGGGGCTGGTTTTGGGTTAACAGGTGGTCCTTGAGCAGCAGCTAACAGCTCCTGCCGTTCTGCCGCCCTTCTGACCCTGTTGAGCCGTCGCCTCTTTGATGAGCTCAAAACCATAGTCATGGTCGGTTCCTGTATTGCGGTTTTCAGGGCCGTCATGTCCATGGCTGAGGACGCTGCACCGGGTACATTCACCGTCTCTGACACGGTATTCCGCATCGGTCTAACCGTGGATGCCACACCTTCAGACGCATACAATACTGTTGCATCATCCAGAGTGGCCTCCTTTGGCTCAACCGACGCAGTTAACCTAGCCGCGACGGAGGACGCTTCCCTGTGCAGTGGTTTTGTCGTTTCTGTTGGATTGGGTACGGTCCTGGGTGCAGCCCGGTTTGGCTTGTCCCCAGTCGATTCCCTTTCCTTCGATTCACTGGACGCTGCCGGGATTGGCGCATCCTTGTGAGAAACAGGGGCATCAAAGTGTCGTGTCACTGGCGCCTTGCACCGTGACCCGTCCTGAGACGCAACCCTGTGTTGTTTGTTATGCTTAATTGTTTTTGAAGCCTCTTTGTCCATGAGGTGTTAGGTAGTAAATTCACCGTCAGAGCTCTCCACCCGCCACGGAGTCCTCAGTCGGGGGCGTCACTTGCTCAGCAAGCAAACGCCAGAGCTACTCCTCCGGTATAGAGCCAGAGCGTAGGAAGGCAGACGCGTCCGCACGCTGCCAGGAAGTACGGAGCTGTTCGCATCACGAGACGATGACGCAAACTCACCCCGAGTCCCGAGCCTCGCCGACGGCCCCCCCACACCCCGACTCTCGCTTGGTAGCCCGCTTATGGGATACCGCAGCCGGTTGACCACAGGTAGCTAGTCCATGGCCTCCCGTGTGAGGGGAAATCCAGACCAAAGAGGCGTGTTGTGTGCAGCGCACAACTGTTCCCGGCGCACTGTCACACTCAACCCCCAGGACTCCTTCATCCCCCCGTACGGGTCCCCGCGCACGGCACAAACACGCGGGAGGTCATTTACTGTCCACCATCCTATCTTTTTGGATGATGAACTTGCAAGGACATGACCTCTCCATCCCTGCAATTAATCGCTTGGTGGTTTCAGTTGCGTCTATTACATAGGGTAATAGACCAAAAACGGGGTCGGCAACCTCGAGAAGGATAGTCCACCAAACTTGCCTTGGGGATCTCAGTGACCTGCACTCCTCCCAAGACCACGCCACCCTACCCATCAGAGGGATGTGGTAGGGTAGGTCTGCACCTGTGCTACCATGCGATGCAAACATGTCGTACTGGGAACCGTAAAAACACAGACCAGACCTTCCCCAATGAACTTCCCTCAATTCATGAACACATATATATTGATGAGATTCAGAAACGAGACTCAGTGGAAACTGTGACTCCCATATGTCAAAATCCAATATACATATTTTTGAAGTATGGCTGTCACACTTAAGGGAGCGTTCAAGTATTAAGTCTGGGTGTAGCTTGGATGAGGGCACTGTAACTCACATTCTATTTAATTGTCCCAAACTAACCTATCCTCAGTATGACGTTCTTCCCCCTAAAGTCCCCCGTCCTTTACGTGTTAAATGTTTGTTAATGTTTGTGTTTAGTCCATATTGTAGATTTTTATGTAAATATATAGAAAGCAATAAAATTAAAGTATAATATATAATAGTATAATAGTAGGTATTTAATAATGTTATTACTCATATTTGTGCTGTCTTAAAACTAACAATTGAATTTCAACTTTTTTTAATTATTATTTTCACCGATCAATCTCCTTCGTGCCTTCTCCATCTACACGACACTGGCGAAGTACCTTGTGCCCAGTTGGCACAAATAAAAGCCATTTATAAAGAAAAAAAAAAAGTATTACGTCACGCAATTTTTGGATATTATTGACCAGCCCCCCCCATGTCGAAAATAATATTATCAATAACGCGTAATTCTATCCCCGCCCCGCATCGTAACGTTTTACAAAAGGACCCCAGCCTCCCAAAATTCGTTACGTAATACTTGAACGCTTAGTGTAGGAATCTAAAAACCTAACAAAGCAAGTTCGTGAATATTACGAGTACTCGTAGTTACTATTATGTTGTTTTAAACACAAATAAATGTTATTACGACATATTATAAAACATTTATATGAATAGTATGTTTATAATTAGGTAGGGGAAGATCGTTACCCTTCGTACGTGGGGCACATTCATACAGTCAAAATAAAACTTGAACGAAACAAAGTACAGTCTTGTTTTTGTATGTGTGCATGAGTCGAGGTACGAACTATACATCAACGAAGTTTGGTGAAATTCGCACCGATGAGAGTGAAGCTTCAGGCATGGACGTGTTTTCGCGCTCGGTAAGTAATTTTTGATCAATGTTTTTTGCTCTTGTTACCGTAGATAAAATAAGTTTTCGTGTAGAGTATTCTATCAGTAACTAGCAAAATATACTTAAGATACGTCTCCAATACTTAATTTATGACGTTTTCCTTTTAATATTAAAATAAGTTATATTTTGTTGTTATTCAGTTAGTGGGGTACTTTCGGACAGCACTAGATGGGGCACATTTGAACGAATTGTACAACTAAATTTGTATGAAAATATTTTGTCGACACGAACTGTCATTTTCATACAAATTAAGTTTTCGACTTGCTACATACAAATAATAATAAGGCATCTTGACTAAACCCTCTGGTAGGTAGGAAAGATTGTATTAGTGTGCTAATTGCTAATATTTGCATTAACTTTGTCCTGTGTTGCTATCATTGCTATCGTCTATGTAAATATATATTAATACCTATTTTTATTATCTTTATTAAGGTTGATTTTGATGCCTGTGAACCAGATGCTTTGAATAATTTACCAATCCATCAAATAATCCTTCGAAGTCAGTTTTGACACCAGAAGCGTTTCGACCCTATCCGCATGTTGTAAGAAGTAATAAAACAAAAAAAATGACGACGACGGCCAGGAAAACCACGAATTTATACTGCCACACCCGAAAATAAGAAGTGCTAATCCGCACCAAAGATTAAAAAATGTGATTCTAAATTTAAGATACCTAACTAATTAATGCTAAAAGCTATGTAATTTTTGTTCACTATAAGAAAAGTATTTTATTTTTGTTTAATAGAAGTTAAATCTTTATTTTTGTGTTTAATTTCATTGCTAATAAATGAATTTTGATTTATACGTGTCGTTTTAATCGCACGTACGGAACTACCCCACAGCGTACGAAGGTACCTCCAACACTGTACGAAGGTGCCCCGTGAATGGGGCAGATTCGTACGTTTCCCAGATTTAGTTTAAATCATAATTATGGTTGAACCATAAGATGAAATCATTTGTCATTTTTTATATGAATCTCAGATAGTAGGACTATAAATTTAAGCTTGCAGATGATTGATTAATGGAAAAAGAAAAAAAATAAAAATAAAATGTGAAAACCGTACGAAGGGTCCCGACCTTCCCCTATATTATTCTATTTCGGATATTCTTAGACACATGATAACTGATAACCTTTAAAAATTGGTTGTTAAAAACGTAAAACAGGATTTTTGATCTTATATGATTTTCGAAATACTTATGCGTTTTAACATTTTGTTTTAACAAATTCTTTAAAGATATTTCGCGATATGAGATATTATCAATCAAATAATAAAGAGAAATATCACTTAAAACGTTGCATTTATTAAATCTTTAATATATTTGATATCGCATTTATCTTTATGGCAAACAAGTGTTTATCGAATAGTTGTTTTCACGGCCAAAACAATTGGTCGCTAAATGATAATTGATTTTCAAGGTGCCACGTTGCTCCAAGTAGTAAAAGTTATCTATATTATTTTACAGCGATTACTTATTCCCGGACTCCATATAAAACCACTCGTAATACCTACGAGTCGTTGATTTATTCGTCGTGTATATGTTATGCACACAAAATATCTAGGACTGTTAATGTTTCGCCTAGGACCAAGTTCAAATACCCCTAAAGCTGTACACTTGGTTTGATCAAAAATAATTTCAGATATGCATTAAAATACATCCAAGTAGTTCGTCTTAGAGTAGCTTATTGATATTTTTGTTATCGTCAAGCTTAGAGTTTATATTTGGTTTAGTTTTTTGGTTGGGTTCAAATCGGGTGTTTTTTACGAAAAAAAAAAAATTTGAATAAAGTACCACCTAAAATCCTCGTAAATAAATTTACCCCCCTAAAAACCTCTGGCATGGTTCCCCTAAATTTGTTAGAAAAAACCCCAAGTTGGCATCTCTACTCCAGTCTGAGTCTGACTACCGTTCGTAAATAATGTATTGGATTTTGACTTCCGTAGTCATGAGTTCTCACTACGACTTATTTCGGATCCGACTCAAAGACTTTTATTTGCACAAGAATCTTTGTACGTGTCAAAAAAGAAATTGCATATATTTGAATGCATTCATATTTACACCACCTCTGATGTAGTGACTTAAGGCCCTTTCCAAATTCATCCATTAGTTTCTCATCTTCGCTACTCTTTTCCAATCTTTCTCTGCTATCTCTTTAATTTATCTTCCCAGGTTTCTGGTGGGCGTCCTCTCTTTTTTCGTGTCAATAGGATACACAAAAAATTACATTAATACGACTATTGATTTGGCCTCTTGACGAGTATACATTTGTAATGATTGCTTCGAAACAACCAACCTCTATCCTTATCAACGTCAATAATAATTCTTAACAACACGACAAAAACGTTGCTTTTTGCTTTAGTTACGTCACTATAGGAAAATAATCTATTTAGATTAACTTCTGAAAGTTAATAGCGTTAACAAATTATTTTACGACTCTTGACGTAATTTTGGACAATTGAAGAATAATTTGCTTTTCCAGCTGTGTTTTATGGTTTAACCAGAATTAAGTAAATGCTAAATGACACATAAAAAATAATGAGATGATAGAAATATAAATTTGTTAAAGTACCTGAAATAACTTTTATTATTATTATAAATAACTAATATAAGTGTTATATTATGTGTTAAAACTCATAAGTATACATACATCATCATACACAAGTTTTTTTATAGAATAGTCATATTTTTATAATCAAACCAAACTTTTTACTTACGGTATTATTATTAATATCTCATTATTGTTTTGGTAAGTATACTGTGTCTAAAACACGTTGATATTTTGGGTTAAAACATCTAAAAATAGATGTATTACGAAAATGTTAAAAATTTTGTATAAATGTAATGTGTACAAGTACTACCTTTTAATTACAAGCGACCCGCACCGGCTTGTCACGAAGCCGTTGTAACGAAATATATATTGTAATACTTTCCCCACGAATCGTTCTAAATATTGGTGAAAACAGCAATAAATTCCGTGCAGTAGATTTTGAGTTTATCGCGTACAGATTTGTCTTTATATAATGTTAGCTATATGCTGTCGATGACTTTTTGTAAGCATTATCAAGCCCTCAAAATTTTTTGTAGAACTCCATGAAGATATTTCATCGTTAAGGCCGCGTTCGTAAGAAACGTTATCGTGCGACCGTTTCTTTACACTTTACAAATGCGACTACCACGAAAAAGTCTTGGTTCGGTCGGGTTAATATACGGTCTATGTACTACCCCGAATCACAAATA
Organism: Pieris macdunnoughi; assembly: GCA_905332375.1. NCBI lineage: Eukaryota > Metazoa > Arthropoda > Insecta > Lepidoptera > Pieridae > Pieris > Pieris macdunnoughi. Next base: position 223,065 of record CAJOBZ010000005.1, on the reverse strand, counting down.
ACGTGGATTGCAATTGGTAAAAGAATTTTCAAAATCGGTTATGTAGATCCAGAGATACCCTACACTTGCAAATCTCTTTATTAAATTAGTATACATTATTTTCTGTTTCAGATCTTTGGCTCGGAAGATGAATTAACAGAGGCAATGGCAGTTTTACCACAAACTCTACAATCCTGTGACGAAGTATACCAAAGAGTACATCAACTATATACAGACTTTGATTTTCACGGCTTGCCATAGACTGTAAAAGTGGGTGACTAGGAAAATGTTCAAAGGTAGTTTAAAATTGCTCAAAGACCTGCCTAATTAGCTTATATGGGGCGTGAACTTAAATTATCTGCTTCTGTGGCTTTCAAAGCTGTTAATGTGATCAAATGTCAATAATATTTTAACCATTGTAGATTATTAAAGTCGCGGTATTGATGTGCATTTTAAAATAGTTAATAATTTTGTTATAAGTTATTCCTTTTAGTTCCAATTTAGCATAATTAACTAGTCATACATCTTGATACAATTTTTTAAAGTACAATTCACGTTTATATATCTATAAGACAATCGAAATTGTCGTCAATTTGACCTTTTTATACTGAAGAATGTCTAATGCGCTTTGTAGAAAATACCTTTAGGATATTGAAACAAGGCAATTAAGTGCGAAATAATTCTCCCATCCGCACTTTATCTTGTCTTTGAAACTCTGAGAAATAAATTTTAAATAGTGTAAGTAAAACAATTAAACATCGAACCAATTCGACTTAGGGTCCTTCATGAAAGAAGCGCATCAATTCTTAAAAGGCCGGCAACGCACTCGCAAGCCCTCTGGCATAGAGAGTGTCCATGGGCAGCGTTCACTTAACATCAGATGAGCCTCCTGCCCGTTTATTCCTGTTCAATAAAAAAACCACATATATTCGATATTTCTATTTTATGTTTTATCTAAATTGCAATGATACAATTTATTCCTCGCGTTAATAGGACCAAGTTGAATTAAAAATCGTATATTCGCCAGTTTAGTATATAAGCAAGTTGATTTTCTTTGCTAACGTAACTATGAAATATGATAAATAACTTGAGGCCAGGCAAATTCATCTGTTTAAATAACAGTCTTAATACTAACATAAAGTATGATCTCAAGCCAGCCAACTACCCCTAGAGATTACTTTTACCCCATATTTTAAATTACGTACGTAATGAATAAGCTGGCATGAATATGCGAACAGGCCTTGAACAGTTTTTTTTTCGAAATAAATTGTACGTTGCAATATTGCATCTCCTAACAAATATTTCGCAAACAAAAACTTTGCAAATATATAAGCCTTTGGAAACTGGTAATTATCCTAGGATTCAAATTTCTTTAAATTTTCTTTTTCTCGATCATAACCGTACATTGCCAGCTATAATATCTATATTTTATGAATGCGTAATTTAAAAACAAATTATAAAAAAGGCGGTTTAATTTGATACCTAATTACAATGCGTACATAAGTATTAATTTACGTAAATAAAAAATATGTTTCTATTATCTATGGAAAACGTGTTGCCGACAATTACGAGTATGTGTACTTGAAGAATCGAAGTGTTTTTAAGTCATTAAACGATTCGTATACAGAATTAAGTAATATTTTCGATGTACAACTCTTTCAGAGGCTTAACTTTGTATAAAGGTGCTAACAAATCTTTATCAAGTTCTAGTTTTGTAAGCCTATGTTATAGTTAGCATAATTATAAAACCAGTACAAGATTTAATAATTTACAGATAATCTGCGTAAATAAAATTCAATACCCTTCAATAGCGATCCCAATATTATTTAGTTATCGTACCACGTAGATTTAGCTAGATAATCAGTGTTTAAGAGTAACTCTGCAGTTGATATAACGAAATATGAAGCATACTTCTGGACCAATTGGCTAAAATCGAGCTCAAACGTAACATTTGCTCACTGTAAGCTCATTTTAGTATCCATTAAAGAATTCAGTTGTGTTTTGTAAATATTATAGAAAATGTTTTTAGAACAGTATTAATCTTCAAGATATTATGTTCCTTTTTAATTTACCTAACATTTTGATTGATTTATTTAATTTATAAATTGCATATTTTTTATCTTATTATACTTGCAAATGTTTTATAGAATTGTTAGTTATTTTTAAGCTTAACGTACTTAGATATTAAGGTTTCATCGTGTTTGGCGCTAGTGTTGCATAAGTATTCCATGTTTGGCATTCCCAGTCCTGTGGTGGATTTGTATATTTCCAATAAATCGTTATGAATAAATATGTTTTTTAATTTCTTCTAATAGTTCGTTTAATTCAGAACAACAAAAACAATTAACAAAATTGCTGAAAAGCTAACTTTGACGATATTGCAGGTTATTATCTGGCATTGAAATGTGAAATTGTCTTGACTTCCTTTTGTCTTTTACCACTACAGATAGGTAAGGAGAATACAGTTATTATTTTTAACTTGTATTTTGAAAACATCGTAAAAAAACCGGACCGGACGGAAACCCGACGTGTCAGGGACAGAAGCCCTGAGGAGAAACACAATTATAGGCCGTTGTCAAACACCTGGGATCCAATAATATTCAAATTTAAATCTCAAGATAAACAATCCGCGAAAATAGAGGGCACCGTGAGCTATTTCTGCCAAAACCCTCGCATCTTTTAGTCGATACCAACTCCGGGGAAAGAAATATAGATAATACATTCTACTGATACTTTTTGACATTCAACACCTTTTTCTTCATCACTACCACAGCTCAGAAAAAAAAAAAAAAAAAAAAAAAAAAAAAAAAAAAAAAAAAAAAAAAAAAATAAAAAAAAAAAAATTTCAAACCCGGAAAAAAATTGTTTTATTATTAAATGTGTGAAAGTTATGTCAATAAAAGACAATACTAGAACATATAAATGCAAAATATACAGAAAAATGGCTCTATGATTCATGAAACACAACTAGATTATTATTTTTGAATAAATCACACAAATATGTCATGATGCTACAGGGAATCGGACACTATTCTAATGCACAAAAAACCAAAATTAATTCAAATACATTTATTAATAAAAACGTACAACAACCTTATAATATAGGTAAGGAATTGTTAACTAACGTAATACGATATTTGTTAATATCTTTAATGTAAATTAAACAAAATCCTGAATCTAAAGAAAACATTTTGTTTCAGTATTAATAGTTTTTATATATAAAATACACTAAACAGGTAAAACAGGTAAATTATATAAAATCTAAAACGTTGGCTATCACTGCACTAATGTCTTACTCTGATAGGACAGTTTACATTTTATTATTCCGAATAAATAACTAAAATTTCGATGAATCAGCGTACAACAATTTGTATGAGTTTTCAGGCATCTGTGGTTTCAATTAATCTATATATTTCCAGCTATTGTCTTAGATTGTACTTCATGACCTAATTACAATAAAAAACTAACTTTAAATTTGTTAAACATATCAACATAGTTTTATTACAAAATTAGTACTTCAATAAAAACCCAGTATTCTTCAACCAAATCAGTCTTATGACAATGATCTACTTATTTGTTTCTTTATGTCAATTATGTTTAATCTCAAGACTGATTTAGGTTATATGAGGGTTAATTTAAAGATTATTCCACTTACAAAAAAATTAAACTATGTACATTAGTATATTTATACAATGAGCACTTTTTATGTAATAGTTAAAAGTACCTTTGGATAACTAAATATATTGTAAAATAGCAGTAACAATAATATATATTGCAATAAGCAAGAATTTAGTTCCAAAAAATAGCCGAGAAGTTTACGAAACATACATTTAAAAATTAATCTTATAGAAAAAGCGTTTATCATAATTTTATAATAAAAATAAGTCGGGTTTTCCTTCCTGACGCTATAACTCCAGAACGCACGAACCGATTTCCACGGTTTTGCATTCGTTGGAAAGGTCTCGGTTTATAGCAAAGAAAATTCAGGAAAAATTTCAACAGAATAGCGGGATCACCAAACGAAATGTTACATAAAACGAAGCCATCTGGTGGCGAAACGGAGTTCGCTAGTAATTTTATAATAAGTTAAAAGATAAACCAAAAGTCAACAGCATATCTAATCCGTTTGACCAATCAGAAGTTAAAAAAATGGGCATAGTTAAATCTATGAAATTCATTTAACCTTTTTAAAACTGGATAATCTCGTAAATTAAAGACAATAACTATACTTTTATTTCTAACATATATTATTTGGTCAACAAGATTGGTTGATTGATTTGGATGAGACATTGTTTTCGTGTAAAAATACATTTTTTAATATTCGTATGAATAAATTTAGCGTCGAAAATATCTTACGCAACGATCACAGCTTAGTACTTTCATAATTACCTAGCATAAAAACTGTAGAAAAGCTACGTGAACTCTGGACAAATTTGCACCTTTCAGTGTTTTCATTCTAATGGTCCAAAATCGTAGCTATCATAATATTTCTTACAAAAATTTACTTCTTAAATTTATAACATATTGTGAGCAACTTGTATCATGAACTGATAAAGTTCCAACTCCACGAGTTACACACACAAAATTCATAGAGTAGACAAAAGCTAACGGTCTATAGAAAAGTAAACCTTGCTATGGTTGAATTAAGTATCTTTTTGAAATAGATATGGGAATAAATCAGAATGAGATGGGACTTGAAAAACAACCCAAAAATTTTCCATGGAAAATTTACCTATGTTAGAGTATAAGAGCGCGGCCACACGATGCGGGCCCGGGGGGGGCGGGGGGGGAGAATATATTTTACACCTCCCCGCCTCGTCTCTCAAGTCACAAGTCCGGCGCGCTTGCGGTGCAACGCGTCATGTGATATGGTATATTAATTTGTATGTAGGATGACGTTGCGGCACCGCTCCGGCGCCACACCGCACCATTACCACATCGTGTGGCCGCGCTCTAACGCGGAAATGTGCGCATAGTACTGTAACGGACACAAACATAAGGGAAGAGTTGACATCCGGATTCAAAGTTAGCGTCCAAGCTTACCAGAAGTACCCAACTCCGTATTTACAAAAAGGTTATGACTCATATTGTTGTACGGATGAGACTTGGACGCTGACCTTCAAAGAAGAGAAGTTGTCAGTAGCCGAAAGAAAAGTTCTGCGGAAGATTCTAGGCCCGACAAGCATGAGGATGGAAGCTTGACAGTCAGGAAAAACGAAGAGATCGAGGACCTAATAGGTGAACCCAACATAATTCGTGAAGCTAAAGTCGAAAGATTCCATTAGAGTGGTTATCTTAAGAGAGGAGAAGAACAGAGTGTTAAAAAAAGCGTATCTCGGCATACCGACCTGTGGAAAGACGCTATGGAGAAGGACCTATGCAAGCACATGGGTTGGCAAAGGTGGTTCTGTAGTTTCGGAGGCCAGTGCTAACTTTGGGTTGCTACTCCAGCGGAGTAGTTAGGGTCTAGTTCATACATACAAAACATATGATGGTAGCTAATAGAGAATGTGCTGCTAAATTAATACCATGATGTTAAGGAAGAAAGGTTCAAAACGTTTAAAGATTTATTCGATGGTGTGTAACTACAATTATGTTATAAATACTTAGTCGAAAGTGACACGAAAAATGTTCCTAAGTTTAATTTAGCTGTAAATACAACAGATTATTTAAAAACTAAATAATATCAAGATGAGTGTACTATATCTTAAAAATTTTATGTAAAATAATTTATAGCCTAAATAATTTATCTTACGTGAAATACAAAACGATAGCAATTATTATCTAAGTATGTACTTGACCGAAACAGAAACCTGGTTATTTTTTAGTACCCTTCTTATCTTTCCTACTGCTTCTGGATCTAGCTGAGTTTCACTGTCTGTACTCGTGGTTTCCTTTTTTCCAGATTTTTTTCTTCTAGTCACGGCTCCGTTGCGTTCACATGAGGTTCCACTATAGCCTGCTGTGGCTTCACTATGTTCAGGGGTGGTTCTATTGTAGCTAGCTCTAGTTCTTCTATATTCACTGTTGCCAGGTGTGGTTCCACTGTGTCCACTTGTTGTTCCACTACTTTCACGACTAGTTTCATTTTGTTCACTTCTCGTATAACTGTAGCGGGCTTTGGTTTTACTGTGACCACTTCCACTAGGTCTAATAGTATTACTTTGTACAGATGCAGCTCTACTATAACTAGCTGTGGTTCCGCTTTGTTCACCATTGTTTCCAGTTTTCCATGTACATCCACTTGGCCCAGCTATATTTCCAATTTCCTCATAAGCTTCGTCCCATTCATAATTGCAATATTGTTCTCGAATTCCATTCAGTTCCCTATTTCTACTTTCTCTCAGCCTCGCATCGATGAGATCGGTGCGAGGTGGAATCCGAGGTCAGGCCTGCGGGGGTTCATCCATAGGATTCGCTCGAGGCAGTTCATTTTCATCAGACTCGCGCTCGAAGGACGAGGAACCACGTCGACTTGTCGGTGTCGATGTTGAAGCACTTCGGCTTGTCGATGAAGTGGCAGAGTCTACTTGCTCAGATGTTCCCGCATCTCTGATTAATTAAAATCATATTGAGTAATGATATTTACACCTAACACAACTTTTGTTGGATAAATTAATAGGCAATAAAAATATCTGGTGGTTATGTTAGCAACTTTTAACTACAAAATTCTAGAACTCACTGTCAGAAGATCCTGTTTTAGAACTACAATTAATTTTTGGTCTAAATCTGGATTCTTCTTGAGTAGACCATTAATATTTTATTCAAGAGGGAAAATAATTTTTCTCCAAATAAATCTCTATTGAGTATAGATTTCTTTTAAATATTTCTTAATTAAATTATCCGAGGATGTAATTTTGGGAAACTGTTATTAGTGAAAATGTCAGGGTTGATTTAAATAATCTACTTACCTGTGAAAACCATTAGTCTGGCAAGTATTATATGCACCACAGTGTTGACACTTGAGGCCGACCACATGGAACTTCACAGTTGATAACTACAATAAGAAATAATGTTGCGTTAAGTTCAGTCACAGAAATACTTTTCGATGCACATAATGCTTTAAGTATACAAGAATAGCAAAGATAAGATATAGAATTGAATAAAAAGAATATAGAAAATACTTGATTCTATACAGAATAAGCCACTTCTAGTAACTAGTATTTTAGTGCCAGTAGACTTTTTATATACCTCTTGTATATATTATTAGATGTCTGTGTGTGTTGTATTTATTGTGATGTCATTTTTGTTTTGGGTAACTCTGCTTAGATAAAATTCAATCTATCAAAATTATCAAATCTATCCTCACTGTGTGAAGACTTAGAACGTGACATTGGCGGAATTGTGATTTACACAGATGTCGCCATTATAAATAAAGTGAAGTGAAGTGAAGTGACTTTTTATACTCAATTGAAATCGTTAATTTAAAAAAGTAGTCTGTTACTACCTTATGACAATCCTTGCATAGTATAGTTGTTTTATAATCTGCATATTCTGGAGGCATAGGTGTGGCTGCCACTTCAGAATCCAGATATTTCCATAACTAAAATCATAATTTTAAAATAGGTTAGACTAATTTCTAGGTTTGTTACATTGACCATTTCTCTTGTGAGGCTTGTGCCTTTTTCTTCCTTGAAAGAAATATTTATGGCCATGATAGAATCAACCACCCACCCAAGTGTAAGATGACGTCTAGACAAATGCATGAACCTATAAGCCAAGATACAGTTGTTTTAATTTCATTAAAAAAAGATGTAATACTTACTGTCGACATGTCAATCATGCTAGTCTGGCATGTAGGGCAAGCGTAATGACCAGACTTTAACATTTCCTCAAAGCATGGTCGGTGGAGCAAATGTCCACAATCTGGGATGTGGCATGGTATTCGAGATGTGTGAATATCTTCAAGACACACTGGACAGTTTGCACGAGACACATTTTCTACACACTGAAATAAGAAACATTATAAATATTGGAAACAGAACACTCTTATCTCTAAAATATTTATAGTATATGCTTGAGCTCTCACAAAAAGGATTTGATATTTAGTATAGCAACATTTATTTCTCTCAAACTTTTCCGTATACGTTGTATACAGATATTGACGTTATAATAATCCTTTAACTGTGAGTTTAGAGTTGTTCATTTGAGGAAAAAATATTTAGGCCTTAAATAGTTTGGTAGTACTTACTCTATGACCAACTTCTTTCAACTGCACTGGTAAACACATATTGCATCTCTCACAATGAAAGAATCGGTCCCTGCCACCAACACGGCAAATTCCACAGCCATCACAATGGTACTGCTTCTTGTCTTCATCATCAAACAGGTTGCAAATGAGGCATGTATACTGAAATTTATAGGGTGTATGAGGTGGAAAGATCCAATTGAAAATATACAATGGAGAGAAAAAACATAAATTAACGCTTTACTGCTTGCAACTTATATTAACATGCCTACTCAAGTTTATAGAGAGATCTTTAAAAACACAAAATTTATTTACATTAAAATTTACCAATAAAAATCACAAACCTTTAAAATATTCAAATTTTTATACCTTTCCAAACCGTACACCACAATTTTGACATTCAGCCTGGACTTTTTGCCGAGTGTCACACTCAATACAGATCAGCTCAGTCACCGACTTACGGTTGAAGTAGTGCTCCTCATTCTCATCGTGGCAGTACCGGCACATGTACAACTTATTGCAGCAGGGTGTCTGGAACAGATACCATAGAACATACATCTCTAGTGTATTAATATTAAAGGGTAATAATTATAAAAACCATGCAATGCTTAACACAAAGAGATAAGGCATAGAATATTATAGGTTTATAGCATCTGCATATCTTTGGTAACAATTTAGAAATCGGTAACGGTTATTCATTCACTGATGATTTAAACCCTACATAAAAAGTGTATTAGCAAATTAGGTTGATGTTATTAATGGATATAATCTCATTCTTAAAAGGTTCAAGTTCAATGACTTTGCTTTGTTTTGTAAATCTGCGTAGAGCCGACTGCAGATTGCGTATCATAAAGACCATGACTCGAAACTTCTGTCTTCTTTGGATAAATATAGACACTGTGTTTGCAACACAGTAAGTGGTACACCTTATCAGTGTAATAAAGGAACGCTATACTACTGAGATACTCACCACGAATTTTGCTCGACGTTTATAATGGGCACAGCCAACACGTTTTTCAATTATTTGTTCGATAGCTGCCGCAGATTCATCAGGTCCAGTAGCAGCATCCTTCGACATTGTTAAAGGATCATATCTATTTAACACGTAATTAACAATGACCGCACAGTTAAGCTATTCAAGGTTGCTTGTTAGGACCAATCGATGAAGAAGTCTGAACTCTCATTTAATTGATTTCATTAAACATCAATGAACATCAAGAAGTCGAATTTAAAGAAACGAAAAGTGACAACTGACAACGAGTATATAATCACTTCGTTGGCTGACAACTGACTAATAACTAGGCGCTGCATTCGTTTTAGTTATACTACGAAATACGACATAATATTTTGTACTTTGTTCGACGATTTATCAGCCAAAGAGTACTATTTCTGAAGTGTTAGACTTATCTTTCCTTTCATTCTCCATGAAGTAAGCTTAGGTTTTTATTAAATTTATTTACATCGCCTGGATACGCGTGCTCGTTAGCCGAACTTAATACTAAGTATGTTATATTACTTACTTGTTGTCAGTTATATTTTATGGTAATAATATAACGAGTCTATTGCACTTTAGTTGTTACGGTAAAATTACTCTTATAACTTAATGACTGCTTATAACTTAAATAAACCTTCATATATAACCGCGTTATTTTTGAATACTATTACATATAGTATTTATAGCTTGTGTTATTAAATAACGGCATTCGCGTTTCACGAATGGGTGAGAAGCGGTACGTGGAGAGCCGTTTTACAAATTTTAATAAGTACCTATAAGAAAATACATGAGGCGTGCGAAATGATGGAAGGTACGAATGCGAATGAGGCGAATGAGAGTAAGTGGAAGGGCGAGGGTGTAGGCATCATCCTTCATGTATATGTACGAGGTAAAGGATTATTAATATGTACCTATGTGTGTAAATAGTGGAACAAATTGGTGTACTTAGGGTGTACACTGGACGAAAGTATGACTTAAATAGGGCGTTGCATTCCTTTAATGTCTAGCCATGAAATCTCAAATGAGGCTCAACTGACCGTATTCCCTATGTATATAGGGAAGTGCTTATCCCGAGGTGAATCTACGAAGTACGTGTGAGAAGTATGTTTGGTGTAACATTGCGTGATATGATAAGTCATAGTGAGATACGTGAGTAGTGTGGGTTAAAAGAGGACGTAGTTGCAATGATACGAAAGGGATTGCACCATCTACAATGGACGACTGAGAAGCAGCTTACAAGTAAGAACTAAGATATACTAGCCAACCGTGGACGGTGAAGTCGGGTTGAGTAGGCCTTGTTGGACATACCTGGACCAAATCCAGGAGGTACTAAAGAAGGGACAACTTAATAATTTCCAACCGATGTCCATGCATGGTGAATGCCACGAAAGTGGATGAAGTGAGAGAGGCATGTCAGGACCGAGCAAGTGGAGATCCGTGGTCTCCGCCTACCCCTTCGTGAAAATGCCGTGAATATATAAATAAAATAATTTATTTATTTCTGGTAAAGCTATACAATATCACAGTATTTTTCTTTTATATATTCTGTTGTGGTAAAATTATGTCATATTAACTGTTTGTCAATTACACATTAATCAACAAAGAAATGGCTCGAATTTCAAAAATAGCAAAACTAAGCAAAACATGAAATAAACATATACCTAAGGAAATTCTAGTATATTTTTGAATAATAAAACACAAACTTTTTTATTGATTACTTCAGACATGAGAGTCGTAATAGTTTTGTTGGCTTTGAATACATGCCTTCAAATTGTTAGATGTCTGTTGCCTCCATCATTTCAATGGAAAGTTATAGATTTTTCATGGGACGAATCCGCCCGCGAAGCAGCGATATCTACAGGCGCTTATGTTCCCGAAAATAATATGCCAGCGGGCATAGCACGATGGAAAAACAAGCTTTTTATAACTATTCCAAGATGGAAAAAAGGTAAGGCTTTAGACGGTGATACCATTGTACGCAAAATTAACAAGGAACATACTTTATTTCTACGTCTCGTATATAAAATAATAAATAAAAACTTTATTCATGACAGAAATAAGGTGTGACAAAATTCATGTTTAGTCCCCTGTGTTGTGGGTAACTAGATTACAATTATTCTGTGGTATATTATTAAGCCTTTATTGCTGACAGTTGACACCCAGAATAATATTTAATAAACATTTGTTTTAGGTGCATAACTTTACTTAATCTTATACAACAGATGTGCAGGTTTTGGTGACCAGCGTGTCCTGTGACACATGCCTCTCCTAGCTGCTTCCATTATTTTCTAATGTTAGCTCTTCTTGTCCAAGTTATGCCTCCTATTCTCTTTATATCGTCTGCCCATCTCTTGCTCTTTTCCTTTTTCCATGGGAATTATTCTTAATAATTTTTGTCCATTTCCACCTGCTATCTCTCGTCATGCGTCCGGTCTAGCGCCATTTCAATTGCCTTATTATTATTTTTTTTAAATGTCCCCTACTTTGGTGGTAAATCTTATTAGTTTTTTGAAGAAAATGTACTCTTAGGCTATGTTCAGATGGCAAAAATTGACGCGCGTTTTCAAATCGCGCGACTAGACATTGTGGTATTTTTATACAACTGTTCACATGAGCGCGCGTTAACGCGTGTTAGCGAGCGTTAAAGCGGCGCTCAGAGAAAAAGTCTCTAGACGAAGGTGATCGCGCGTTGACGCACGCTTTGATATTAATGTAATGTCCGTTTGCTGTTCAGTTGAGCGCGCGCTTTCATCGCTATCGCATGTAATTTTGTTAATTATCGTAATTATATTTATAACAAACTGGGTCTATTTTTCAAAATTGGATGAACCCAATGTGTACGTTTTCTTTTTCTATATTTTTCTTTACAATATAACCACAAAATAATAGCCTCTTCCACGTCCATTTTCTACGTTCTACTGAACTAGACTGACGAGTACTCTCGCAACGCGCATTAGCGCTCATCATCTGAACTCTCTTAAAATGTGATCGCGCGTTGACGTGCGTTAACGCGCGTTACATGTGAACATAGCCTTAGTGTTGCAACTAATCAAACACCAGTCGTATAAGACATTAATCTAAGCGTGAATGTGTGAGTATGTGAATGGGTATGTCTGCGTATATGGGTCATAAACAAATCTAGTATGAAAAAAATAAAAAAATAAAAAGTGGTTTTTTTTTGGTTTAAATCAGCATTTATTGAGAAAAAAGATAAAATAATCATGGTAAAAATATTCTCAGAGATCGAAGCCTTAATTTGTACTAATAACTAGATATTTTAATTATTAACTGTCCACAGAATAGACAACAAAATCAACAGAAAAGATAAAATGTGTATTTTGGCTATGTAAAACTAAACTAAAAATGATATATTTCTTAAAATCATTATAATCTGGTTGTATTATACTACTTCAAATTAAAAATGAGATAAAAAAAATAAACCCTCTAGTTTAAAAAAAAATAATTATTTTATGTCCACAGAAGAGATTTCTTTTCGGTCGACTCTTAATTAAATATTACTATCAATCAAACTGAGCTCAGCTACAAATTAATTGAGGAAAAAAATGAGATCATAAAACATAAGATGACGAAACTATACTCTAGCGTGTTATAAACGTCGTCGCTTATAGTATGCTAGAAGTAGGCTAGAATATAGGTTCGTCATCTTCGTCGTCAGAGAAGGGATTGAAAAATGGTATTTTAGCCTGCTGAGGTTGTAAAATCAAGTCGTCTTCATCGCTGCCGTCTGTGCGTAATGGATGAATACGTTGTAGAGGAAAAAATTTCATCTGAATCATCAGAGTCTGATAGGAACCTCGATCTCTTATAGGGACGTGAAGGGGGATCCTAAGAAACTGTTTCTTCTTCCGGTGTAACCACATTTGACCTATAAGTAACTGTAGAAACATTGGCTATGTCTACACTTCTCGGAGATATGTTTGCGTCAGCTAAACTCACGGGACTATGTGATCGCGTATCAGCGGCTGGCACCTTTATCTGACTCATTTCAAAATGTGGACAAACTGCATTTGTAGCACAAAACAGACAACTAAGCCTCCTTACATGTAAAATATTTGGTTCGCTTCGATTCCAAGAAAGTTGGTGAATCTTAAATGTCCCTTTATAAGCATTCATGTTATTTTTGGCGACCATTTCTTGAATATCTTGCACATTTGGATCTCCTATTCCGTAAATCTCTATACCTTTACAATTTTCTTTTAAACATAAGATAATCATAATCAGGGACGTCTTTACCCATTGCGACTGAATTGTCACATAGCCTTTTGATGCAACCACCTACTCCGTCAGGGGCACCTTTGCCATGACCTTTCTCACTGTAGTGCCATATAATATTGTTGACATCATTTAATTCTTGGCTTATGAAGTTTACAATTAAAAAGAATATAGTTTTGTTTCGGTACTGCGTTGTTGGGCCGTCACTTAATATGTGTAATTCTGTTAAGTTCGGACTAATTTCTTTGATTCTCTGTAAGATTGGTTTTAGGTGAGCACAGATCATCACAGGATCATTACGCAAATTTTCTGAGATAGAGCACATAGACATAGTTTGAAAACCATTATTAGGTGATTCAGCATTGCTCTAGTAAACGCAAGTATGAAGAGACAATTGAGGCTTAGAACCACCAAAATGAGCGGACTGAACCTCAGCGCTGTATTTACAATGATAATTTTCTGAGAAATCTATATGCAATAGGCCTTCAGCAGAAGTTAATTGTTGTTTAACTGTTTGGATTGATCTTATTTGATGAATCATATTTAGAATGTAATAACGGTAAATTAGAATGTAATAACTTCACTAGAGAGTCTTTCATAGTTTTAACAGTTTCTTTCAAACATTTCTTGTATTTTTTGTGTTCGCCTTTGATAATTACATCTACATTTTTAGTGACCCATCTATCATAAGCAATGTAATCGTTTTCATTAAAATTATTAATCACAAGTTTCTTATTTCGGCAGCTCTGACACTCTCTCTCTAAACATTTAGGATTCAGTGTATTATTACAGCACAGTACCTTAACAGCATCAGAAGCAGATCGGTAAGTGACAACTTTCGCCTTTTGAAGTGATCAAATTATTTGATCATTATTTTCATGCAAAGCACAAAGACACGTGTTTCTTGCTGATGTTTTCGGAAACAATACCCAAAAAGGTCGATATCTACGAAAGGTCTGATATGAAATCTTGATCCCTGTTTTGCTTTGGAATATCACATGTAAGTTTAAGAGTGTGTCATTCAGTAGACGAATTTGCCGTTTGCTTTTCTTCCGGGTTATTGTCTCATTTTTCCCTGATGTTAATCTACTGTATTCATCTTGTATTAAAAAATTATGCACATCTTTTCTGACGTTTGTTCTCAAGACTTTCTTTTTAGGACTAGCCACATTCGACGCTTTCTGCTTTCTTTCTTCTAGCCTCCGTATTCGCATTCTTTTTTTTATTTGTTTTGCCATATGTAATACCTTTTTCTTTAAAGTTTCATTTTCAGCTTTTTTTTCTCTTTTGTTCCGAGCAGCTACTGCACGTCCGACTTCAATTCGGGAGAATGATGAAGATGGACTCGATGGTGGAGTATTTTCTTGTATGAGAGCGCTGGTAGCTTTTCGCATCTTTAGTAATTGTCGTCGTTTCTTTGATTTTTTACGCCACATTTTTCTTATTTGTCGCTGTTTTCTGGGTGTATAACCATCGATAGTTTTGATTTCTCCTCTGTCCTTTTTCTTATGGTACCTTTCTCTATCTTTTTTGCGTATCTCTTCAACAGCAGCTTCAGTTAATTTTGCCCGTGCTCGGCGCATACTTAATTTTTTGTTCACGACGTCTTATCTTTTTTTACTTCATCAGTCAGATGTTTAATTCTACTTGTTCTAGGCATCTTGATTTGCTGATACAATTACAATGAACCACATACACACCAGGCTAAGCATTAAACAAACATAATGGGTTAATGCAACATAATATTGGCAAAAAGAAATAAAAAAGTCACAGAATATGTTTTGAAAAAGCATGCTAAGTTTCAATAAGAGTCACTCTTGTGGACACAGACTTTTCTGTGGCAGAGTCCACAGAAAAGACTACGTCCACAAGAGTGACTCTCCACAGAAAAGTTTGTCCACGGAAGGGTAAACCAATCAAAACAAGCGGTATAATACGTGACATTTATAGGTTAGCTCATAACGCACCTTGTTTTTGTCAATGGACGCCAGTAACAATAGCTATAAATAGATTTACGTATATTTCAATAAAACACTTACCGTACCATAGAAGTCACAGAAAAGTCGCAACCATCTTTGACATTAAAGTAAAACAATGACTAATAGGCGAGATTTGTATTTTTAATGACGGAGCGCTTGCATACACCGCATGGACTAAGCTATACTTGAACTGACAGATTGAATGTTGCCAGTTAAAATAAATATTCTAAGGTTGCGTTCCAATTATCGACTCTTCAAAATCAAATTTATTTGGACCACGGAAGGAGTGGCGGTACCGATAACAATTTGTTTATGTATCATAATTCGAAGGAATTTTGGTTTAATTATTATGTATAGTGGAAAACGATATTTTGATTATATGAATAATAGATAAAAAAGGCTATGTATTTCAAATTTTAAATTATTACATTTTAATTTTGATCATGAAGTTCGAAATCTAGGCTGGAAACGGTCCACGGAAAGGTACCAAAAGGCTGTTTTTATTTTAATATTTTTAAAAGTAATAATACGAATGTAAAAATTTCCATGCGCGTCAGTTATATGTACTAATATTAAATAATTGAAGGTAATAATATGGCTGGTTTACATTGTTTAAGTTAATTTTGAGACAACGCACACATTTTTTAAATGTTCTGTTTATGACCCATATATGTGAGTTGTTATAAGCGTGCGCTGTGTCTGTGTTAGTTTTTGGAACCTCAGAGTCTTGCCAAAATACGTAGTAAGGCTGTTGAATCGAAATCCAATTCGGCTAGCATAATTTTTATGTTTTGTAAGTTTATATCTGAATAGTTTGACTATCTCAGAATCCATAGATTGGGAGATTTTATTATAAAGGATAACACTTAAAATATATATATATATATATTATATATAAATATTACAGTGGCGGATTTACCAGCAGGCTGAGTAGGCTGGAGCCTAGGGCGGCAGATTTTTGGGGCGGCAAATTTGGTAACCGAATTTTTTTTTGCTACCTCACAGAAATCAAAAACATTTCTGCATGATGATTTTCTGGTGTTTTACAGATAGAAGTCTGTAACAAATTTTGCCGATGACCGTCCCCTCTAACTTGTCATTGTACATTCTGTGTAGCAAAGTTCAATATTACCAGTAATCGACCTCTGCGCCCTCAGCTTACACTTTGTACGAGTGAAAAGATCGAAATTGCAGAAAATGTATTTCCTTCTTCCCCCTATCAACCCATACATATCATACCTACTGCTGGTTGATGGTTGAATCTTATCCAAAAATGCAATTTCAACGCAATTGTTGTGTTGTAAAAATAATATAGGACCTTTGTAGAGGCAAAGGCGGCAAAAACTTCACAGCTTAGGGAGCGTTCAAGTATTACGTCACGCAATTTTTGGAGATTTTTGACCCCCCCCCCATGTAACGCGCCGTAACGTTTTCCTGTACCCAAGTATAGTAAAACGTTTCGTGACCACCACCATTATGTGGTGTAAAGTACTGGAAAGGCAAAAATAATATTAAAAATAACGCGTAGGGTAGACCGAGGCGAATCGGATCACAGGGCGAATCGGATCAAAATAAGAAATGTGTTGATGATTCAAATATCACATTCACATAGAACGCACTCAACCGGCGTTTTGTGTCTCTCCATTTACTGAGCACCTCCCGACATAAGCAGCATTTCGATCGCGCTTGTGGATCAGTGGCAATGCCGCTCGTCAGCCACTCGGTTTTTTGTGTGTGTCGCAATTTGGCGCTCATCTAAGGTTACGTACTTACGATTTCTTTGTGTCATATGACGGATTTGTTTTATAATTTAACTACATTGGTTTATATTGCAAGCAAGGTGTTAATATTGAAGAACCAATTCGCTTTTAAGTATAATCTTAGAGGTTGACGTCTAAAATATTTATTTCAAAAGTCTTAATTATGGGGCTAATCGGATCATATCCTTAGGGGCGAATTGGATGATACTTTTAAACTGATTTATTACATGTTTGAGGTTATTGATTCATATTTATTTCATGACCACCGGAGAATGGTGTCAAGAAAAAATGAAAGAGGCTGTAATTTAAGTCCAGAACAAAGAGTTGACCTTGCGTAAAGCTGCTAAGAGTTTTTCAGTACCGTTCACGAGCTAACAGAAAAAAAGGACTATAATATATATGTGAATTATGTGCCAATAATTAAAGTTGATCTTATTATTATATAATATATTTTTACTGATTCCAAAGTTATTTAATACTATACCTTAAAATTTTGTTATATTTTGTGCACGATCCGATTCCCCCCGAAAGTTGGGGCGAATCGGATATTTTCCTTTTTTTAGTTTTTAATAGCTAATTAAGAGAATATATGTATGATTTAAGTTTTCAAATATTTATTTCATAGGTAATTGTTACTTCTTACGATTTTATCAATAAAAATAACATTATATAGCACTTTAGTATGATTTACTCAACCTCAAAGAAAAAGTGATCCGATTCGCCTCGGTCTACTATAATTCAATCCTCGCTCCGCATCGTAACGTTTTACATAAGGACCCCCTCCCCCCAAAATTCGTTACGTAATACTTGAACGCTCCCTTATACCTTGAAAATATGTAAATCCGCCACTGTAAATATAACATTTAAAGCACGTTATATAATAAAATACTTCATATCATATTTATCATTAAGACGTAGACATGATTAAAAGCGAAATTTGTGATACCTACCTACTTTAAATATACAATCATTTTAGGAGTACCAGCATCGTTAAATTATATAAACATAAACGGCAACCAAATCCAGGCGCTAAATCCTTACCCGAGCTGGGAGGATGCCTTCGTATCAAACAAGGCATGCTGTGTGGCTTCCAACAAAACTGTTGTGTCTGCCTTCCGAGTTCAAGTGGATAAATGTGATAGACTGTGGGTTGTCGACAATGGAGTTGCGGATATGTCGAGTATGTTTTCACGTATAGAGTGTAGCGTTTAGATATTTTTTTTAGAACAGTGGGCTCGAGATACCGTTGTTACCTGAGAGACCTGATGTTAAGTGATACCGGCGCCTATAAAAAACTCAATGCCACAGGGCTCGCGAGTGCCTTGCCGTCCTTTTAAGAAACGGTAACCTCTTTTCTTGAAGAACTCTAAGTCAAATTGGTTCGGAAATACTTCTGAAGGTAGCTGGTTCCACATAGTGGTGGCGCTCGGCAAAACTGCCTGAAATAAGTTGTGCCTCAGTTGTGGAACGACGAGGTGATACAGGTGAAATTTCGTATACTGCCTCGAGTCTCGACATCCGTTGATCAAACTCAGCAGATATTAATCTGAACAAATCTTCTGAAATCTCTCCGTGGTAAATGCGGTAGAAGATTCAGAGAGATATATCCCCATATCTAACGCCAAGGGATCAAGCTGCTCGGAAAGTAACTGGTCGTTGACGATTAGAACCGCTCGTTGATTACAGTCAGGTCAAGTCAACGTTAATTTGGTTTCCCGATTGGATAACTTATTGTTATTAATAGGAAAGTTCTGGATCTCTCAACTATTTTGTAAGAAAGCCACATAACAAATTAAAATATATTGCTGACATTTGCGAATCTAAATCAAATTCAAAATAATTTTGTTCATATAGGTAAACAAGTACACTTATGAACGTCAGAAACGAAGTTAAATTTATTCTAAATTTACATTTACTACTTACCAGTTCGCAAGTCAAAGGCGTAGAGCGGGCAAGAAACTTTCCGCCACTCTTTTTAATCACTAAGTTTTAAGTCATACAAATTGTTTGAACTGGAGCAAATCGAACCCAAGGATTAGGATCATTTAAATATTCGTCAAATTTATAAACAGCTTTATTGGTTGATTTACGTTTAACGAGAGCTTTGAATTTATTTAGTGATAATTCTCTAATTTCGCTTGAGAGTTTGTTGTAATAACGAATACAATTTCCATATAATGACTGGCTTATCTTCTGGTGCCTGGAGTCTACTAAACCACAATCGAGGTAATTATTATTTCTGTTTGTTCTTAATTTTAGGTGGAGTAAAGCAGATTGCTCCTCCAGCTCTTTTAATTTTTGATTTGAACACCGATAAACTGCTGCATCGCTACGAGTTTAAAGACGAGGAGCTCAGGGATTCGTCGGTGTTGACAAGCGTGGTGGGTTCATAAATTAACGTTTTTTGTACATATTTATCAACTGCACTGGAGCGGCGCCAATGTGCTCGGCCTATTTGAATCATCAACTTAAAAGCGTCAAGTGTGATAACGAGCTTACAAGGCGTAAGATTTTTTTGGGGCATTTACATTTCCCTGGTCAATTCATACATTTTGTAAATTAGAAAACAACAAGGCTTTATTTTATTTTTTTTTGTAACAAGGCTGGAGGTCGGCGGGAAATTTCGTATTACTGTGATACGTGTCCTGATTAACCTATGATGCATCTTGGCTATTGTTTCATTATATATCACACCAATACTAATTTATACGTTTGTTTGTTTATAAATCTTTTTAAAGAACCTGTAAGATGTTTACCAAAATCTACTCGAATTGACGGTTCGTGCAAGCGAAAAAGGTCCCGAGTGTTAAGGGTTATATACATATAACCAGCTACGTAAATCAATCAAGTAGTCTTGCACCATGATTGCTGAAAAGTGCTTGTTACCATTTTATATATTATATTAAATTCACGAATACATTTTCCGTACTTTACTGTTATGTTATATTAAATTCAATAATAGTTAAAAATTTCTAAATAAAATTAAGTTGTAGAATTCTGACAATTGATACTAATTTTTCGTTGTTGTTTTGTCTATTATTATAAATAAAATTTCAGGAGGTAGAATTGGTAGGCAAAAACTGTGACGCATTCGCTTATATCCCCGATATGGGTTCAAATGCTCTATTGGTCTTCAGTTTAAGTAAAGACGACGCGTGGCGAGTGGAATGTCCATTTTTTCACTTTGACCCACTCTCAAACGTATATCGAGTGGGAGGAATCGAGTTCTTTTGGAATGATGGCGTGTCTTCAGCTGTGCTATCGCCTTCGAAGAAATCTGGGTGGGTAATAATCACACATAAATAAAACGTTATATATCTCTCGCACCCAACTAGCTTAGTTCTAGCCTCTTAACTAAACACTAAACAGTGCCGTTTAACTAGCGGCCTGAAAGATATTGAGCCAGTTCATTAAACACCTAGGCAAATGAATTGGATCGTTGACGTTTCACTACTTGCCTAGCCTGTTGACTGATCATTTAAATTTAGAATTAGTTCCACTTTCTGCCACTCTCAAGCTTGAAACGAAACTGTCAATATGGCGGCAAATCACAACTTTGATGGTGTTTTCCAAAGTTTAATGAAAAACAACAAGTATAATGGAAGAGTGTAATGACAATAATAGTGTGTATTAAGCTGTGACTGACTCAAGCAATTTATTTTAAAGAAATATTATTATGTCAGATGTTTGAACGCTACGGTGAATATCAATCAGACCGCAAGGTAAACGGCGCTGTTTAATTAAAAGGCTAGGCTGTTAATTGAACGGCTTATTAAGCTAGTTGGCTTCAACATATCGATGGAAACTCTTATTAGAATTCTTCACGACAAAATAATAAACGCTACTCAGAGCTTGATATACTAGGTAGAGGGCTGATCAATTTAAACAAAACGGGTCTTAAGCACCTATGAGAATGACACTAGGTCACGATTTGTCACGTGACCATTTATATACAAAATCGTTTGGCGATAGTGGATCACGTCTGTTGCAAACTGATGGATCAACCCCCAGTATAAGCAAAACAAGTGTTTCTAAAACTGTCTTATTATTCTAGGCATCGGGACCTATACTTCCACCCGACATCGAGTACTAAACAATTTAGAATATCCACGAAGTTTTTGAAAGACAAATACGTTCCAAAAGAATACATATTCAGTGGAGCAGAAGTAAGTATTTGAGTATATTTCAATAGTTAATGTTATAGTATATCTATGGAATCTTAAATTTAAGAAAAACCAGTGGCGCAACAACCTTTTTAAGTCTGGGCCTGAGACTTGTGAACCTGTCTCAGGTTTTCAAATTTGTTTTTTCTAATAGACAAGCAGGTAATCAGCCTTCTGTGTGGCACACGCCGTCGACATTTTGGGTCTAAAGCAGTTTCCCAATGCCCACGCCCCACAAGGGGGAAATTTGACTGTTAAGGGCGTTATTCCAAAATTATTTGGAATTTAAGCTTTACGTTCTATATTTGGAAATTTTACTTATTGTGTTTCGCTAACAACTTTCTAGCGATTTCTTCCTAAAACATCATTTAAGTTTCTTAAGTGAAAAATTCCATTTTTTAATATAAAAATTATGTATGTTACAAAGGGGCTTAAGATAATTAGAAAAACTTAGGTGGGGCTTGACCCAAAAAACGTAGGGAAACACTGGTCTAAAGCATACCGGTTTCCTCACGATATTTTCCTTCACCGTTATAAAAGGAAACTTTATTTATTAATAATATGCAACAATGTTCACAGCAGACTAACTGTTGTCGATTTGCGATAATTTTACTATTTATTAACTGCTGACGTATAATTATTCAAATGAGTCAGCGTTACACTTGACATTTTAGGCATGTAACAGAGCGAGTGTTACATGCGCACATAGAAAGTCCATCGGCGCACAACAGGGGGTCGAACCTACGGCCTCAGTGATAACTGTAGTACTCTAGTGCTGCTGTTTTTGCTAAATAATACATTACTTTTTACTTTATTATTTAACATATATCGTAGCAGCAGCAGGTTTAATTACTTCATCTTGAAACATAGCAAGTGCATTGTTTTTGGGGAAATGCTTTACGCATACCCATTACCCTCACGCGACACGACTGTCTTGTGATTATGTGGGACTCGCTCTGCATATCTACTAAAACCCCACGGCACCAGCAGCAATCGCCCGAGTTAGGATACAGTAACACCGTAGCCGGTAGCCTTGTCTGCATCCCACCAAGCAATAAGCACCTTAGGGTAAGATACAGGGACGGGACTCACTTACGTCAAGAATAAATTTGCATACAAAATCTTAGTGTCAACAAGGTTTATTTTAAATAAGTTCTGAGGGTGATATTAATTTAATTATCAAATTCTTTATTTAGGTTGTAGGAGATAGAGGTCCCCTCTCGCAGGCAACAGCTACTGATTTTGACCCTCTGAATAATGTAATATTTTACGCCCAGGTGAGAACAGAAATATTTCGTTATACGTAAATAAATCTATTAAGCTTTTTATAAATTTGACAAATATTTAAATGATAATCCATGGGATTGATTTGCTCCAGTTCAAACAATTTGTATGACTCAAAACTTAGCGGTTAAAGAGAGTGGCAGAGAGTTTCTTGGCAGTTCTTCTTGCCCGCTCTACGCCCCTGACTTGCGAACTGGTAATAAATGTAAATTTAGAATTAATTTAACTTCTTTTCTGACGTTAATAAGTGTAATTGTTTACCAATATGAATAAAGTTATTTTGAGTTTGAGATGCGATGACTACGTAACCAACAAATAATTATTTCCCACCTCAAACTTACGAGTAGATTAAGTTTTGAATGTTTGAAAGAACACAATAAGCGTCGAAACAGCTTCTTCGTGTTGTACTATAACTCTTATTTATAGAGCTGGAAACACTAGTAAGAACTGTTCTGATTGCAAAGCTCTAAAATATATAAAAATTGTTACAATAGAACAATAATCAGTCTTTAGTACCTGTGGTTATCGATTTTTGTATCTAAAAATGCTGATTTATAATTTTCTATTAGTCTTGAGACTAAGTAAATTTGGTTACACTTAAAACAAAACAATAAAAATACTTTATGCAAAATATTATGGTCAATGAATTTTATTACAGTTGAACAGAAATGGTATAAGTTGTTGGAACACAGAGAAACCACTTAACGAAGACAACGTGCCGCTTATTCTGAGCGACTGTACTGTGTTGGAGTTTCCAAACGACTTAAAGGTATATTGATCCTAATATTGTATCCCCCGCAGGTTAGCTTGATTTGATACATAATTACTTAATATCTACAAAACTCTAACACGTTAACATTTCAACAGACCACCATTCTATAATACCTAAATTGTAATACATTTTTACAGGTAGACCAAGAAGGTACTCTTTGGATACTAAGCAATAGACAATCTCGTTTCCTCTACGACTCTATGGACAACAATGAGGTTAACTTTAGGGTTCTCTCTGCCCCGACATCCAAGCTAATACAGGGCACTGCTTGCGAAAAGATGTCGACTATGGATAGAGCATTCAGTTTGATGAAAAGACCTAAATCGAAATGTTAATTTGTTTGGAAGTCAAAATTCATTTACACCACTTATATTTCGCGATTTTATTGTTTTCTTAAACCACAAAAATAAAACAACTATAAATAATTTAATTGTATTTTATTTAAATGTACAACATGGTAGCTATAGCTATACAGGTCCATGTGAATGTTCCGAATGTGTCCGCAGCACGTATTTTTCAGTCTTTTTCACTAGAGGGTACGTCACTTTGCGAATCAAAATATTCAGACGACTCCGATACGATAGTGCATCCGATTTAATTTAATTTGGTTTGGTACAGACCTATATTATGAGGTCCTAAATGTCTGAACTCTAGTCAAAAATCGTATCGTTTTCGTGTGGAATTAGTACGAGAAAAATCGGATTGTAAAAACTGTAGGTGCACGTTTCCATAGATTTCTGTGTTAAGAAAATATTTTAAGATTATAAATTTATAGTGACAATGTGATGCGTAAAGCGCAAAAAATAAAATCGTAAAATAATAATACAAAACCGACACAATTTGTTTTTTATTAAATTAATTAATTGGTTTACAATATTAATAGGGGCTTTATGGCAAGTTTGATACATTAATGCAAAATCTTTTTACATCGTATTTAAGTAGAGAAGACATTTTTATCAATCTCGCTATAAAGCAATATTAAACTTCTAAAATAAAAAAAGTCATTTCATATACATATATTGTATTTAGTGAAATTGGAACTTTCCAGAATACACATCGTAAACTAAAAGTTGTTTATTGAAGTCATAAGCCGTGTGTTATCAATATTTACATGTCTGATTATATCGGAACTGAAGCGATGAGAACAAAGACGAACTGATCGTGGTGGACAGACACCAAACGCTAACTTCAAGTCCATATTCTAGAACGTCAAACTTAAATCCAGCTACAAGAGCTGTCAAACCATTTTTCTGTGTGACGTTTGACATATTTGACAGCGCTCTAGACGGCATTGTGGTTTGAGATAGGAATATGTACGTGTATACGTATCAGATATGAAAAAGACAATAAGGACTGAAGAACTATATCGTACTGAAATTCGTTTCTAATCTCTATTGCTCGGTGTCAAGGTGACAGTTGACAGATGACAATAAATCAGCTGAAGCCATAGACCCTAGAAACATTCAAAGTGAAATCACCGACGTGCAGTGACTACGCGATTAGAGTATTGACTGACCTTTTTAAATGTCACGCGATAATTATAATATGTTTATTATAAAACGTTGTTCTCCTAATAAATCAGTGGCGTTATAACTCTAAATGGGTCTTGGCCTAAGACAGCTTCTTGAATTGCTATTTTATCTATGTAGGTGACCTTGTCTGAACTAGACATCGATTTGTGGGTTTGATGTCGGTTTCCTCATGTTTGCCTTCAATGTAGGAGCAAGGTCCAATGCCAGGCACGCTTCAGCAAGTGTTTTTTTGTTCTCAATCATGTAAATATTGATAAAGTATTCTCTTAACGAATTAAACTTTAAATAAACGAATTCAGCGTATTCATGATTCGATGTTTGATTGCATAGCGGATCTATTTACAGATAGGCCATATTAAGAGTAAGAGAATTTTATAAATATCGATTGATTTACATATATAACATGATATAGAGAAGGTAAACATTTTTAATTTGCGTCGTAAGAAAACGACGAGAAACGAATTGAAGCTTTTGCCTCAGAACGACTTTTTGCCGTGCGTGTGCGTTTTATAAATCGAATTTCATGCAATATATGCTTATAATTGTCTAATCCCATATTGGAATAAATAAAACTTTTAAATACATATATTACAATTGATTTACCGATACCGTCGGTAAAATCTTATCTCATAAACAATTGATGTATGGTGACTATTTTAGACCGAAAAAGAACCTGACATTTTTGTGTATTGCAATACACACTTTAACACAAGGAAATAAAATTATAACGGGAATTTAAGAGTGAAATAATCAAATGTGGTTGTCAATATTCTTATAAAGAGTTTTGATATTTAAACTATCAATTCTCACATTTTTCCTAACAGGATAAATTTCAGAAATAATCATCAAAATCATATTTGACATTAATGTCATTAATGATATTATTTCATGTCATAAGCGAACCCGAGTTTCCTAAACTAACTAAGCGCCTAACGTGCGTCAAAAATTAACTATCGCAAACTTCATTGATAGGATAAACGTGGCAAGTTTAAGTAACATTATCTATAATATATTTTATGAAGTAACCAAAAGTGTGACCAGTTACTGAAAATATGCGCTTTAGCGGCTAGATTTTTCTAAAGAAATAATTTTTGTTGCTCAATAAATTTACGACTCGTTTTACAACTCTTATTTTCATATTGACACCTTACATACAAAATGCTAAAACAATAGTTTAACTCCAAAATTTTATTTTATTATACAACTCGTATCAATTACAACGGATATAATATCGAAACCGGAGATTGATACAATATTTTATTAACTACGAATCGTTTTACAACTGTCATTTTCATATTGAAACCGGGCCTATACAGAATACCAAATCACGTATTCTATAAAAAAATTCTATAGAAAAATCTAATACAAATAATATATCCATAGTTTTATATAACTCATGGTTTTTATTTCATCAAATCTTAATTTAAACTCGCCATTTTTTCACCTTTATCCCATTATAAAATAATTTATAAATAATTGAGGTATTTGACCTATCAATGAAGTTATTAGCGTGACTATTCTAATCAATTCGACAGTAGGAATATCTACCTTATTCTATGGTTTTAGAGTCCATATTATCTTGTATCAGCGTTATCTCGTTGCGTGGGACTGAGTTGTGGAGATGATTTCCCTTCGATACGTTTTTTTAACGGCATATTATATTCCCAGCCATCGTCCGGTTTTGGACTGAACAACTGAAATAGTACAAAAGTTATATAAAATCCCTGTCAATAAGGGAATAATAAGTCTTATCTCAAAAACTGATAAACCGATTTCGATAGGACTGTTTATAGGAGTACAGCCTTTTAATTTATATAATTTTGATAAGATTTTCAGTACCCGAAAAATTTGGAAACACATACGGAAGCACACGTTTTGTGAAGTCAAAGTATCAAATTTGAACACATTAAGATACAGCTCAAACATATATATATATAACCTGCTTTTTGAAGTCGGTTAAAAATTCACCACATACATACTACGTAATTACAATGCAATAAAAAACTGCGACTGGTCGCACCAACTGCGACTTACCTGTGTGACCCAGGCCTCGTCGCTATCAGCACGCTTCTTAGCGGCATCTCTCTGCGTCTGCTCCAACAGTCTCTTAGCTGCAGTCGCGGCATCCGTATCCGCGGCCCTCAAGGCGGCCGTGACGTACCTCCAAACGCGACGCGACTCGTGCGGCGACTGGCGACTGATCGGCGCGACTCGCTTGCGACACGTCTTCATCGTCGACACATCGAACACTACTTCGTTACGCTGTAGGTAGAATTACAGCTTATTATTATTTATTTTAACTGTCTGTCTCAACTTCAAACTAACCTAACCTATTAGAACGCCGTTCCAAAATTGAGCGATTTTTAAGTAAGTTTCTGCTGCGTATCACCACTATGTTGAACCATTGGCCCACTGAAGTATTTCCGAACCAATTAAACTGAAGGTCCTTCAAAAGCTTACCAATTCCTAAATGGCCGGCAACGCAATTGCGTGCTTTCTCACATTGAGAGTGTCCATGGGCGGCGGGTAACATTTAACATCAAGTGAGCCTCCTGCCCGTTTGCACCCTGTTCTAAAAAAAAAGCGACTAACTTTAAACATTCAATAATGTCTAAGTTACCCGTTGGGTACAAAAAAGACATCTTTCGTTGCTATATTTGCATTTCATTTGTTAATAAAAACGTTGTATTTAATTTAATATACATATACATCTAGAACAACATACCAGTTATATTGACCAAAACCAAAGGTCCCGGCTGAATTCTATTGTATTAGGTACTTAATAACAACGTCATCGGCTGTTACGACTATCATAAGGTTTTTACGACCAAAGAAGCATTGTCTGATTCATACCAGGACCAAGGGTAAGACCGAATACCTGACAAAGTTAAATTAAAATCTCACCCCAGACTCAGTCCACCGTCCATCCATCCTTGAATTCCATTCTCCTTGTGCAGTATAATACGGTTTCTTCTCAGTACCAGCGAACACTTCACACGTGACTCTATGTTTCTTGCCTCCATAGAAGGGTTTTGTAAGAAACTCCACGTTCGCCTTGTGACCAGTTTGCGCGCATTCTATTACTACGGAACCGCCTAGTTCTATCCAGGGGATTGTTAATATTGACCTGAAAAAAAAAACAAAATATAATTAGGATATATCAGTTATTCGTAAGTAGGTACCTGTTATTCGGATGATTTGTAGTCTACTAACATAAATTAAAAAAAAAAAAGTGTGGCACTCGGGGACTGCCGCGGTAAAGCTATTGCATAGCATTTTTTATCAACTTGTTTAATTATTGCAGTTATAATTATTTATTTATTTTTTATTTACGCAATATTTGTTTTTGTTTGATATTAATTCAAGTTTTTACTTGAATATTATTTGAATCTACCACGCTACCAGACTCAGACTAAAACGCCTATATAGTCTGTCTCTCTCTAACGCGTACCGGCTGCACCGGCCGCGCTCACGCTACGTCACCGATCTCGTCAGAGAGATGGGAATGCGCAGTATGCGTTCTGTCCCACTCTAACGCGTATTTGCCGCACCTATATTACGTCATCGTGTGTTAGGTTTTTTTCGTTACAGAATATCTTCATTCGGTCGCCGCGCTCAAAGCCCGCGATAAAATCTATGCAATAGCTTAAAACATTACCAGTGGCGCTGCAACCTATTTAGGCCTGGGCCTCAGGTTTCTGTATCTGTTTCATGATCATTTTTAAATCTAATAGGCAAGTATGTGATCAGCCTCCAATGCCTGACACACGCCGTCGACTTTTGGGTCTAAGACATGTCGGTTTCCTAACGATGTTTTCCTTCACCGTTCGAACAAATGTTAAATGCGCACATAGAAAGAAAGTCCATTGGTGCACAGCCGGGGATCGAACCTACGACTTCAGGTATGAGAGTCGCACGCTGAAGCCACTAGGCCAACACTGCTCTTAAATTGTTGGTACTAACCTGCCATAACCATTGGGAAATGTTAGGGTATACTCTTCCTCCAAATCCAGCAGGGTAACCAATCCCTTGCCGATATTATGGACACCGATAGAGAGACCCAGAAACTTGCTCTTCGTCCAAACCGAGGCCTCGAATTGGATGCGTTTGTTGACGTGTTCCGCATAAAAGGCTGAGATAGGGGGATGATGGGAGACTTGTTCAGCTACGAAGGATAATTGTTCCGGCGAACACCAGGGAACAGGACCGTCGCCTACTTCTACCTGAAAAAAATATTATGATTTACCTGTAATTTCCGATGAAATGAAACATTTTAAAGAATCTCCGTCCACCTAGACCCAAATAATCATAAGGCCAACAGTCTGTAGCGCGTCAACACATGTAAATTAAACCACTCTGGATAAAACAGCGCACTAGTGTTAGTTGTCATTTAGTTACAATTTGGCGCGTCACGGCTGACACCTGACAGCTCAATGTCAATGTGACATCTAATGAAAGGTTATTTTCAGCCATGTTTAGGCATGTCGTGAGTTATGTAAACCTCACCTTATTTAATTTAATATATTTTAGAGCGATTAATACAATATATTAGCGATTAGCTTAATTTTAACTTCTTTCCAATATATTCTACAATGTTAGTTAGTTATAGATTTTTTCAGGAGGATGTTAAGTAATACCGCCGCCCATGGACACTGACCTTGCCAAAAGGCTCGTAAGTGGGTTGCCGGCCTTTTAAGAACTAGTACGCTCTTTTCTTGAAGGAACCCTAAGTCCAATTGGTTCGGAAATACTTTAGTGGGCAGCTGGTTGCAGTGTTGGTGCAGTCAGTAGGGTAGCCACTGTAATACTTTAACATTCTCCCACCATAGACGCGATCTGCTCGTAAAGGGAGCTGGGGTTCTGGGTTAAAATGCGTTACCTTGTCTCCATTATTAGATGGCTCAACCCCATCGAGATCCCAATGACACCTGAACACCTCTCCAAGTATGGGATTGTATGGTTTCTTGGCGACTTGTGATTTTCGCCCCGCATGGTACGAGCTTAGGTACCACCGTACCACTTGTACCATGCGTTCCCTGGGTGTCGGCATATCCACTATCCTAAAATTATTATAAAAATTTTTAAGTCACTTGATTTATCATCCCTTAAACTTCAAAATTGTTAAACCAAACGTAACGTCAAACAGAAATATAAAATAATTTATTTTGAATAAAACCAGTTATACAAGGTAATACTGATGTTTCTTTAGAATGGTATAAAGTCCCGTATCTTCTTAATGGGGCAAGGTGTAAATTTCTGGAAACTGCTTACTTATTAAATTATGAATGCAAGTCAGACCCTAGCTATACAAGTCCAATAGTGATCTCAGTTTGAAAATCGGTGACCTTGCGATTGGCACAAAAAGTTCATTGATGGGACGCTATTGGAAGTTCCAGAATGTGCCTGTCCCAATTTCAATTTTGAGTAAGTTCCTTAATAACTCTTTCGCTATAGGAACTGCTGAGTTTAGGTGTCAAGACCCAATAGTTTAGCCTGGGTGCCTGATGGGGTACACCCCAGTACAAGTTTTAAATTCCTTATAAACTAAAGAGAGAGAAAAAAAAAGAAAACATTAGAGAGAAAAAAAAAGGTTTTTATACATCTACCTTAAATTTATGGAGTCAAGCAATCACATCCGAGGTTGGCTAAAAAATACCTTTTAAGGGTACCCGGGTGTTATTTCAAGATTTGAGGGTAAACAATAACCAAGGTGTGTCTAACAAGTGTATCCGTATATTGAGAAGTATTGTGAATAATGTTGTACTTACTTAACGAATTGGTCAGGATGGGCGAACGAATCCGCGTACATTTCGAGTAGCGATCGCCTCTCCAGAATAAATGTGGGAAGAACAACCTGAAATTCACAAAAATATATTTGTTTATTTTATTTACACTTCGTAGTAATACAGAAATATTGTACAACTAAAATAACTACGATCTCAACCAAGCAACTAGTGTACAAAAAATAGCTATGGTAATCGCAAGTGGAAAACTACAAAAGATATACAATAACTTAGACATATAGAATAAAACAAAGCTAATAAAAGGGTTCATAATTTCAGATCAGTTAGTACGAAAGTTAGGAATACGATGTGGACTAGTAATGCTACAGTAGAGATTTACTAAAAAAAGATTGAGAAGAATCTAAGCAATAAATATTCAATTTGTTTAAAGTTAAGTTTTCAAATGAAAAAATTAAAAATGGAGGACAATGGGGGAGGCCTTTGCCCGTAGGCACACAGAATCGGTTTATCTTAGATTAAAAAAACAATAGTTATAATGTTTATATTTTTGTATTTCAGATATAAGGCTATAAATAAATAAATAAAGTTTTCAAATAATATATTTTTGTATGGGGGGGTTGTTTCTAAATTTAATATAAACGAATGAATGTGTTTAAAACAACTACATACATTACAATACGCATTTTAACACAATAAGGTGACGATTCGCGAGAACAATAATGTTTGTTGTAAACAAGTTTTAGCGAATATAAAACGTGTTTTGAAAACAAAGTTAATAGATAGATCAAATTAGAGACATCAATTTGTCTGGAATAGACGAACTAAGAACTCCATTACACACTTTTTGTAAAATTTATAATATTTATATATTATTGAATTTACTGAGTGAGACACAGGCGGATAATTTTATAAAGCTAGATTTTAGTTATACGTAAATGTTAGATTAAAGAAAGTTCTTTGGAGGTTTTTTATACGTTGCCGGCCTATTAAATGTGTATTCTTGAGACTAAATTAATTTAAATATTTCAAATCTAGGTCTTAAACATTTAAGAATATTTTTATAGAGGGCAAACGAACAGGAGGCTGATGTTGAGTGATACCGCCGCCCATGGACACTCTCAATGCTCTGGCATCGGGCTCGCGAGTGCGTTGCCGGCCTTTTAAAATTGGTACGCTCTTTTCTCCCCTAAGTCGAATTGGTTTGGATATACTTGGAAAGGATTATATTTGGTATACCTTTGTGAGATCCATGCCAATTTTGACTTGTGAGAGGAGATGTGTGACCACGGAGCCATGGTTCTCCATGGAGCCCAGATCGCTGTCCGAGTCATCTTCGTAAAGAGCTGAAAGTAGAGAAATATTGTTTTAACTCCTTTTAACAGTCTGTTAAAAATTAGGTATTTTCATAACATTAGGCAATAAATTAAAAAATAAAACAAACCAATTGCTCCCTTATAAAAAGGTATTCATCTGTCCCTTTTGATCACAGCGTAAACACGAATTGACAGAAAGAGACGAAAGAGTCCTCTGTGTAAAAGAGTGCCTTTAAACTTTAGTTTCTATGAATACGGAGGTATTAATCAGGCTTATACTAAAATTAAAAACGCTATAATAATTTGCAGTGTTGGCCTAGTGGCTCTAGCGTGCGACTCTCATTTTTAAGGTTGTAGGTTCGAACCCCAGCTATGCACCAATGCACTTTCTGTCTATGTGCGCATTTAACATTCGCTCGAACGGTAAAGGATAACATCGTGAGGAAACCGGCTTGCCTTTGACCCAAAACGTCGATGGCGTGTCAGGCACTGGAGGCTGATCACCTACTTGCCTATTAGAATGACAAATGATCATTAAACAGATACAGAAATCTGAGGCCCAGACCTAAAAAGGTTGTAGAGCCACAAATTTTCATACGGCGTGCAGCTTCTATTGTCAAGTCAATCTTCTTAAATCTTTATCAAATTTAGATCAGCTTTGCATTTAATATATTTGAAGTTTTGAAACATGAAGTTAAACAATGTTATCGCTGACTCAATTCATTAGAAACTATTAAAAGCAATTCCTGTCACGTGCATTCTGGTTATGCGCGTGAGTCATTTTAACGTTTATTTTTACAAAGAATACGAGTATCACGATCGCGATTAAGTTAAAAGCATTTTTAAATTTCTTTTAAAGAAATAATATATTATAATGAAGTCCTGTTACCTCCCAAATGGGACATGGGGTAATCTTGTTTGTGTTATTTAAATAAATATAAATATCGTTGAAAGGCAAGTATTGGAATACTGTCCAAATCAAATTAAAATAATAAAGATTCTTAACAGCATTGTGTCTAAAAAAATGTTATTGGGTAGAAGGTATGTTTGTTCTTACGATGTTTTTCTTGATGGATAAACCTGGTGAGAAATATGCCAACAGGCCTCTATTGTTTATTGATAAAATTTTCTAATCACTTCCCCCATCCCGAATTATATTTTTTTTATATTGAATATATTTCCCTGAACAGCTAAGGAAACAAACTAAGACGGTCACAGGTAAAAAATCGTCTTTCGACACTTTGTTACCAACGCGTCCTGAGTTGGACATGTAACACGCTGAGATCCAGAAAGTTTAGAAAACCTTATCGTGACTGGAAAAGTGCACCAGATCTCGAGCCCGAACCTTTACTCGCTGGACCCATCAAGTAGAGGCCCTTTGAGTCTTACCATCACCCAGGCGCAAAGGCTTGCTGAGGACAGGGGAGTCTGGAGGAAGTTGTGCGGCGCCTAACATGACCTTTAGAAATGAAGAGCGCGACAGAAGAAGAGATAAAAAAATTACCATCATAGTCAATCTCGCCGTCTCTGGTCCTAGGAAGATCAACAGAGGGCGACGCCTCTGACTCGGACGCACCCACCGTCGCGCATGTACGACTTGCACTGAAACAATTAAATTGATTAAATCACACGAAAAGCTTTTGATAGTAAGAAATAGTTTGCAGATCCATAGGTCGTAGATGTGCGAAATGAGAACTGGCGTAGCTGTTATGCTAATATTATTAGATATTATTCGCTACCTGCACATCATGTATGACAAAAATTAATAAACAATAATTGAAAGGTTTTTGTCGTTAATTAATAGTAATTTAAACTCTAGTAGGAATTGATTTGTTACATAATAATTCATAATTTTTATTTATTTAAAAAAGCTCGCTTCAGTGATACATTGGTACAAGAAAAATAAAATACAAGATTTAAAATGAAAAGCAGTTATAGGCAAACACGAAGAGATAAATAGAAATTAAACAAAACAAATTAAAGGAAAATTTATAGCAATTTTATTATTAGAAATTAGCAGAAAGAAAGAAAGAAAACTTTATTATACACAATAACAGGATATTTAGGTAAAATAAAGTGCATTAGCCCCCACACAAGGATTCTCTGTATTGTGGGCCAGTCTCTTCCTTTTGACATATTAAATGTACTTGACAATAATTTCTACATAACACAATTTATAATTTAACAGTAAGAATATTTTCTGTATCAGCAAAGGACAAGTTGACAAGATGGTGTTAACTTAATATTTTTCTCTCATTAATAATTACCCGCTAAAGTTTTATATTAAAATTTATTCATATCAACAATTATTTCCCCACGAGTCGTAACTGAAGATTCTGAAATATTCGTAGCAAGTTGTAGTATTTTAAAACAAAACTCAAAGTTCAACAAAAGATGAGTGACAGTATGCGTGGGATGACTAACAATGCTGGAATCCCATTATGTGGAACATTTTTCCAATGCATTTACAAATTCCAGTGAATGTAAACTGTACAATTGATGTTTGAGATAGATCATAGCTGAGCACAGATATCAATTTAAACTAGCTGTATTATTTTTCATGTTCTTGATGCTGGAATTATACAAAAATGGGTTAATTTCTTCTTCTTTCTTCATGAGTTGCGAAAAAATATTACCATTTTAAAACCATTTCCATAAGCACGCAGTATACAAGAACGGATGACTACCACGTCATTTTTTCGCGAAGTATGACATTTCTGACATTATTATTTACGCTAATACCACAACAAAATACTTTTACTAGATAAAACGCTTACTTATTGAAATTATTTGTTACGTTTAACGTTAACGTTTTTGATATTTCATTTACGTTTGCCCCCGCAATCAGGCTGGAGGTTCAAGTGATGTTTAATGATACCGCCGCCTATAGCCCCTCACATTGCCAGAGGGCTCGCAAGTGCGTAGCCGGATATTAAGGAATTGATACGCTCTTTTCTTGCTAGGGCGAATTGGTTCGGAAATATTTCAGTGGGCAGCTGGTTTTACAAAGAGGTGATACGGGTGAAATTTCGTATTCAACCTCGACGTCCGATTATGAAACTCAGCAGCAGGCATTAATCCGAACAACTCCTCTGAACTCACTCCGTAGTAAATGCGGTAGGAACAGCATGCATATAGTAAAGAGCTCTATTCAATATAAAGGAAAATATATTAAACAATATTGGTAACTATGTACAAGAACGTCAATATTTAAAAAAATATATATCATCAATTAACCTTTGCCAAATCTACCAGTTCCAAAATCAGAAGAACTGGCAAGAAACTCTCCACTCAAAAATAATCGCTAAGTTTTGGTTTAAAAGTAAATTGTAAGGAACTGCAAAGCTGCCGAGCCTTGATTTGATTTCTGTATAGAATTTTCCACAAATAAAGATAGCAAACGAAACTAAAACAACTTATTTAGTTTTTCATACAATTATTGTTTCGTGATCAACCTTGAATAGCAATTTTTTTATCGCACGGTCTATTTAACATTAATTAACGAAATGAACACTGTTCAGCGATTCAACCTTAGCTGGAACACAGTCATATTCAAAATCTCTTTAGAGTGTGCGAAAATGATTTTCTACGCTTACTTCCTAAACAATAGTATTTTATGTTAGTCTAAATTATATTATTAATATCACATTGCAACTTAAGTGGAAATGGGCGGGCTACACCACTTGGGTAAACAATGGCAGATGAACAAACAGGGTAATAAGATGGAAAGGGCACCAGGGAAAAGAAAGAGAGGTTTCCTCTTGCACAACGAGCAATCTTTAAGATTAGGAATCTTGGGGATTGGGAGAAAAATGAAAAAAAAAAAAAATATAAAAAAAAATTAAAATAATAAGTGTGTGTAGATACCATTTGTAAATATATATGTATGTTGTAAGGAATAAATGAGGCTTAATTATTATTATTTTATTCTAGACTTTACTAAAAAATAAATAATCAGTGTCGCTACAACCTCTTTCGGTCTGGGCCTCAGATTTCTGAATCTGTTTCATGATCATTTGTTAATCTAATAGGCAAGTAGGTCAGCCTCCTGTGCCTGAAACATGCCGTCGACTCTTTGTGTAAAAGACAAGCCGGTTTCCTTACGATGTTTTCCTTCACCGTTCGAGCGAATGTTAAATGCGCAAACAGAAAGAAAGTTCATTGGTGCACAGCCGGGGATCGAACCTACGACCTCAGGGAAGAGATTCGTACGCTGAAGCCACTAGGCCAACACTGCATGAAATACCCTATATTAAAATATAAAAATAAAAATACTTGCTAAAGTAGACCTTATGTGAAATACCACATTTACAATGCCGCTATCAGGCCAAAATACTTCTTTTTGAAATATCGGCGCCAGTGAAGTGTTCTCACTCAGCTTTACACAACAATAGTAGCGGCGTGAGCAGCGCAAGTGACCTATTTACATAATAGCACTGCCCACTTATCTGCTCACTTCCATGTCCGACAGGTCAGGGCTGAGTCTAAATGTGGCTAAAACCGAATCGAGGGAATTTGTCTTATCCAAAATTATTGCCAAGAAGAGAGCAATTTTTGTTATTTTTTTTATTATTATTATGTATGTGTGTTATTATGTATGTGTGTCTGTCAAACTGTGATGAAGCGAAAAGAATAGATGCATAGCAGTCTAGAAATTCAAAATTTTAAACAAATGTTTTTTTTATGTAATAGGCAAACGGGAGGCTCACTTGATGTTCGCCGCCCATGGACACTAAGGCCACATTCACACGGCGACCATTCGATTCGATTTTTTCACGTATACGGTTTTACCGTATACGATGCAATCGTTCACACGGCAACCATTCGATTCGATTTTTTCACGTATACGGTAAAAACGTTCGCAAGAGACAACTCTGCAGCCACTTGTAGTAGTATGCTGCACGCCATCATGGATCCACGTGTTCCACTACTGTTATATTGGTTTCATAGACGGAGATGCAAGCAGCGTCCTAGGAGGTATTGGGTTCATCCTTTTCTAAAGACTGGTCCTCATCGAGAAAGTAGATTCGAAAAAATTTTCTCCTAGCCTCAGAAATGACGAACGTCTGTTTTTTAATTATTTCCGCATGTCAATAACTACCTTTGATGATTTACTATCAAGGCTAGAGAATTCCAGCCTACCTTGTACTGATACAAAATACTCGAATGGGCGAGTCGTGTGAACGAGACAACATGAACATAAGCGCCACTGCGTGTCGTATTCGATAAAATCGTTTCGAGACGTGGCGTTTCCAGTGACAACTTCGCACGGTATACGGTAAAATATATTTCTCGAACACGGGATTTTCCCGTATGAACGCCGTGTAAACAATTTTTAAGTTTTCATACATATTTTGTTGTCACTACTCTATTCGATAAAATCTGTAAGGTATACGGGAAAATAATGGACACTTATACTGTCGGAAGGCTCACAAGTTGCCGGCCTTATCAACAAATGTTGTCTTAATATGCTAGTAAGAAAAGTTTTTGTATTATAAACTATTTATTTATTCAATACAAATTATTGAAACGTTATATCCGCCAACAGAATTCGACAATAATTCACTCGAAGACGGTTTTATATGTGAACTTTTGATTTAAAATCGATACCTATTAAGGAGAGGCCTTATGGTGTCTCCTATTGAACAAGAAAAACACCATTTCTAAGGCTGAGATATTTAATAAAAATACCTTGAAAAACTTATACTGTTCTTAAATCAAAACAATACCGCGATTCAAGATTCCACAGGTGACATCTATTTGTTGAACATAAAAATTTAATTATTTAAACAACTATAATGGATGAGGATTTTTTATAACTACTAACTACCATACTAACAGTACTTACTATAAGGAGAATAAATCTGCATGAATATCAACTATACAAAACTTCGATCACACAATTGAATAGAACTTTCATATCTATAAAATGATCGACGGTCACGATCGAGGTCACTGATAGCAATCAACTGTAAGGTCGAAGGGCGTGTGGAGGTCAAACTTGGAAATTAATTTAAATTCAGAACGTTTTTCACACAGTATATTGCACCCTTAGCTTACGTGACTGAAACCTTATACAGATAATTCAGTAGTATTTAAGCGTAAGATGAGTTATCTTACGCTTAATTACTAATGGTATTTATGTGAACTCTCAAAAATTTTTGACGTTCATAAGTGTACATTGTGTTACCTATATGAATAAATGATTTTGACTTTTGTATTGGTGATCTTGCAATGCACTGAAATTTCATACAACAGCCAAAAAGTTCCTTTTGTACGTTTATCTGTGTTTTTCTTGACTAACAGTGCACTTATTAACGAAAAATATTTAGTTATACTAATTTTAAACAAAGGGTAAAATTCGAAGTCTAGACTTAGCGGATGAGGTCGTAAAAAATTAGGGAGCTTGCATACAGGTTTTTTTTTTTAGAATAAGTAAACGGACAAGAGGCTCCACCAAATCGACTCCTTAAAGAAAAGAGCGTACCAATTCATAAAAAGCCGGCAACGACTTGCGATCCTTCAAGCAATGTGAGTATCGAGCGGTATGACATAAAATCAGCCCTGTGCGCCTATTTGTTATATAAGAAAAAAGGCTCATCTGATGTTAAGTGACTTCGTCTATATACAGCATTGGTACGTATCGCAATATCTCGACCCTTAATCTAAGATAATTTCAAAATATTCCTTATGCTCTCAGGACGAAAGTCATAAAAGAAAGTTATATAGTGTTCATACAAATTCAATTCACAAATCTATCTTCAAAAGTTTATTTCTACATAATGTGGTCGATCGCCTACTCGTTGGTCTGACCAAATTAAAACAATTATTAAGGTTTCAACATCCCTAATGAAATTAATGCACTGAGACAAGCTGAAGGTAGAGTGGTAAGGTGGCAGCAAGTCGAGGTATCAGTTAGGGCTTTTCAAGACATGCACGACATTCAGTAATGAAGAGAAGTGCATTAAATAGATTAGTTCCCAATGCATAGTTTCGACAAGATTTATTGTGTACTAAAGATTAATGTGACGTCACAGCGAAATCGCTAGAGCCCATTTGGCAGTTGTGCAATGTTTACGTCCATACGTTTACGAACAAATATAGAAACGTTTATATAAAAATTATATGATAGAGATCTGTGGAGTTACATGATCGTCAATACAAAATACAATGTATAAAGTACACATATAGGTATTCACTAGACTATCTTCCTACCGTGAAGGTATACGTTCACTACGAGAAAAAGCTTTGCTGAACTGAAAAAGTTCTGCTGGTCTAGGCAGGCTATATCAAAGTACCTTGGGAAATGGCCTATGTGTATGTGAACTATTGGAATATGTATTTTGCAAAAAAACTATGATTAGTTCCAAATATTGTCACAAGAAGAATTATTACTTCTACGCCCCCTTCCGTAAGGTTTGTTTTCGCTGAGGGTACGAAAAGGGTCGCCTAACGTAACCATCAGGGTCCCTGAGGCCCTGGTTCACCGCCCGATTGTTTAACTTTATCAGATTCATGGTTAGCACAAATTCTCCTTGTGGAAGTACATATATTCAGTAGATATAAACACACAAACTCGATAAATAGACAAATCTTTTTTGTAACCAAATTTTATCCGATACCAGTTACTTAAATAAAACATAATCTCTATAGTCTATAGAAGGTGTTTCACTGCTCTTTCTACTAAGTCTTGCGGCGGGTAGCAACCCAAGTGTCCTCCGAGACCTCTGTTTCTTTTTACCTAGGGGTAGTTGTTTGCGATACCAAGGGCCAGAACCAGTCTGTTGCACAAATCTCCGTTAGCAAAGCCGTTGCGCGTACTGATGCTATCTCCGACACTATCGATATCTTTATATGTTCGCAAAGTTCACAGCAGCGATATTGTGTATACTATGAATTTAATATTATATATTATTTTTAATTTCGACATTAACGTATTGGCTCAGAACTGTAAGGGTATTTTTGTAAAGAAATAAATATTTCTAAATTGTTGGTTAACAAATGGGACATAACATTTCAAAGCCGAATTGCTCTATATATATCGTCTGTTCAGCTGTAACATTCCTAACTCGCCTCAATATTTGAGACAGCCCTAGAGAGTTAAAAACACATTTTTTTAAAATAATTTCCAAAATTTATTTTTATTGCCTTTAGTTACTATACTTATATGTTTTACAGTCAAGACCACGTTTTTGCTGGCTGTAAACAATTCATACTTTTCCCATCCTCTGTATCTACTTCTTCTGAGTTCCCCTTGACCATCAGCTGACGACGACCTTGTTTGTGGAGAGTATTTGAATATTTTTCTATAAAAACACTCACCTCTCGCTCTCTCTTCTCAACGACCACCGTCTGGATGTTAATGCTCGGATCATCCTTCCAATACTTCTACATAATCACAGTTCACGCTGAGTCACAATGATTCAAGTTCAATGACACAGTATTTATAGTACATCGTGTGAGGTAACACTAAACTTCTATTTTGGGCTGCGATGTTAAGGTTGGTTTCGGGAAGATGTCTTAACAATGATATATGTATGTATGTTCGAGATGCGAACAAAGATGCGCGCTACAAGTAGTAATACTAATTATTATTTAAAGCTTCTC
The DNA here is from genome assembly GCA_905332375.1 of Pieris macdunnoughi. NCBI lineage: Eukaryota > Metazoa > Arthropoda > Insecta > Lepidoptera > Pieridae > Pieris > Pieris macdunnoughi. The sequence goes on along the minus strand of CAJOBZ010000005.1, from coordinate 182,517 downwards.
CATTTTAGTTTCCGATTTATTCAGATTGGGCTTTGTATATAATCTTTTTTCTTGTAGTACAAAGCCAAAATACTTCATAAATTTTATTAAATCTACTAACGGCCGCTATCTAAACTAGATCTATAATCTAAAATTAGTTCTAATCCAGGCTTTCGCAGACTTAGATAGATAAATGTCAAAATTCGATCTGTCTAATTCAAAGATATTATACAAAAACGATTCATCGATCGGTTATTGAAAAGTATTGTATGAGAAATAGATTGTTATCAATCTCTAGTAGTAAAAATTAGATTGGGATTGAGTAAAGAAAGCAGCCGTAAGAGTAGTAATTTCTCAAGAGTGAGTTCTCGAAAATTGGTTTATTAATCTGAGACTGAGGCGCAAACTAACTGATGTGGTCTCTGACATAATGACCAGCACTGTGGAACGGTCTGCTCCTCAACATAATGCTGAGCTAGGGCCAATTACAACCACAGCACACACACATTACACACTTAAAACGTACCTTGTTCTTTAAAAGAAAACAAAAATGTTATCTTTCATTCTTTTTAATATTGTAATATTGTGTGTTTTGTTAGTAATAAATAAAAATAAAAAGTTATGTCTATGTCTAAAATGATTAATTCTAAAAATAATAATTTTAATGCAGTTTGTTTCAATGCGATTTCTACGTCAAACAGTCCCTCCCAATCTGCATCTCCATGCCCCAATTTCACTCAACAATTCTGACATTACGTGCCGTGGAATCAAGAACATTTCCGGCAACAGAAAAGCTTGAAGCAAATTTTAAAAATGGAACATTTAGTTTCGAAATAAAAAAACCTTTGAATAGCGACTCTCCAGTTTTTTAGCCGTAAATACGTAAAAAATATGATAGTATGAGAAAAACAATGTTTGTATTTTATATACAAAGATAATTTGCTATTATTCATTTTACGTAATATAGGCATCATAACTAGATGAATATTAATAAAACTAAATTAAAAAGGCTATAAGCAAGCACCATGGCATTTTAAAAGTTTATAAGAGCAATGTAGGCATAGTTAGTGGCTTCAGCGTGCAACTCTTATCCTTGGGAAGTGAAGTGAAGGAAAACATCGTTAGACATGCCTTAGACCCAAAAAGACAAGGGTAGGTCCTACCTACTTGGCTATTATAAAAATAAATTATCACGAAACAGATACAGAAAAATATGAGGGATTCCTTTATTATTTGATGGCAATTCCGAAACTATAATAAAGACTTGAATAGCTGACCAACCTTGAACGTGAATAATTCTGAGCGCAAGTATGATGCAGTGTGAGAATTTACAATGTGTCAGTACAATAGATTCTGAGCACACTTCTCTTCTATTACTCGTATGACCTATATGTTTCCGATATAGGTTGTGGTAACTTCGTCTACGAAGTATATTATGTAAAAGTTTATTTATTTACTTATAAAAACACGCCTGTCCCAACAGGTGAACAAAATTTACAGTCGAAACAAAAAACAAACAAGAAATTATTACAAAATTATATAATAAAAATAAATACAAAAAATGTACTAATTACTACAGGCTAACTAATAGAACTTTTGTCAGTTCACTCAACGGATAATGAAAAAGGTCCGTAACCACATATGATATAAACCGTAACATATACATAATAGAAAAAAATCTCTTCAAATTCCAAATAATATCAATAAATTTTCGAATAGCCCTTAACCATCAAATTAGCCCGCGTAGGGCGTGGGCTGAAACAATATTTTAGACAGTTTTATGTAAAAACTTGCAATTTATTATCGTGGCATCGCACGGCTGGATATCGATTGTATAAAATATGTAATATGTGTAATGTGTAACACATATAGTATCGCGGACTTGGAGATATTGATGTGTTCTTTAACTGAAGTACATCAGATCTATTGTCAATAGTTTCCGCAGCGTTATAGGGATTTTTATTGGTATTTTTTTACATTCGGTTACATTATCGAAGGTTTCAGACGGATCGCTAATTAAGTCTTTCATCAGTGATAATCTAGGATTTCATTGGTGAATGAATTTTTCAAATCAGTTCAGTCTCTTAATAATATTAGTGTAAATATTGCGAAACTCGATAAAATACATTTGAATTCAACACGCCTTATTCAAAAAAGAACTAAAACTTAATCAAAGAAAAGAACCCGTCTCTTTTCATTATATTGAAAATACAATTAACGAAAGAGACGACAATACTTTTATTAAAACAGTGCAATAACATTGAGAGCGACTCCCGTATGACAAAAACATTTTTGTATTACATGAATCAGACTATGCCTCGTTTCTGAATGCTACCCATGAGTTATGTATAAAACTTTTTTGTGTATTGAGATTTAGGCTTGTGTTAAAAACACTTATTATACATAAAGTCCAATTCATTCAGAGACCAAGAACAACTACCAGCAATTGTTTTTCTTCTTTCCTTGCTATGTTTGAATTATGACGTTTTTTGCAAAAATTCTGAACGTTTAGAATACCAATTACTGCGTTTTATTCATATTCTTTCCAGAACAATCGTCAAAGGCAGTTCTTTATGTCCTTATTTCGTTGAAACGGTCGAGCGATTTAATAGTGAAAGCGAAACGGACCGTTACTTTTACGTTTCTAGGTATTGAAATACCTAAATTATATAAAAACAACTTTGATTTTACGTGAGTAATGATTCTTAAAACGACATGATTTCACCTTAACGCCAGAAATAAACGTTGGTTAAGATGTATGAAATTTTAATGATTTTGCTTATTTAATTGTTAATTTGGGCTTGAAAATGCCTGATAAAAATTCAGCAACATAAATCTAACTTTTATGTTTAACACATCGATTCCTCTACCGTGTATAGTCGTCTGTTCGCGACAAAAACTACTGCACCGAATTTATTTGTATTCCTACAGCTAACAGAAATTATATATTTAAAAAAATACTTAACATATAGCCAAAGATGGAATACATAATATATACTTAGGTTCAAATATTTACGAAAGGAAAAACTCAATAAAAATGATTGATTTTACCTAATTCCGATGTGGTGTGAAAGAGAGGGTGTATGTGAGGGTTACACACCCTTGTTGGGTGTGTTCATGGTGCAGGTGATTTAGCGTTATGGATATTCTTAATACTCCTTTTAAGGATATACTGCGATACCTTAAACAAGCTTCAATAGTGGTCGTTGTATGTTCGGGCTGCGCGATACAAAACTGAATTTATTACGGTTTTCACCGATATCTAGAATGATTTATGAAGGTTTTTTTATGGAACAGGTCGCGAAATAGAGGCTCATATATTAGATGATTCCCCGCTCATGGACTCAATGCCTGAAGGCTTGCGAGTGCGTTGCCAGAGTTTTAAGGTTTAGTTATACCATATCAAGCTCTCAGTTGCGGTAATCACGTGCGAAACCAGAGGGTCGCTACTACATACAACAATAAACTTTATTAAACGTGTATCTTGCGGAGGCTTCTCCACATACCCCGCCCTGGCTTAGTTGCTTGACCCCAATTAATTTATTCGCTATCAAGGAAGCCTTACAACGATTACCTTAGATACCTATCAACATGAAATTAAAACTATCCAAGTAACTTTACGAAAATTTATTCGAAAATTCAACAGAAGAAAATTTTACATGCACATACGGTTGATCGATGTTTCAATTACGTTACAAGAGCTGCTTGTTATGTATTTTTAATTGGTGAATTATCCGTGTAGATATAATTGTGTAGTTCTATCGTATAAGTAGTAACCGTTAACATATAATACTTCTGAGGGAAATAAGTGAATACTACTCAAATGCGATGTTTCCAAAAAACATAATAAACTGTTTTGTCTTATGATAAATGACAGATCACGTGACATGCGTGCGTGGGCGAGCATTGCGTTGATAATTTTAAATGGTTATCGATCTTTTGAGTCTAAGAGTACCTTCAGAAACTAGTATTAGTATGACTAATACGTTGAATTACGTTGTAAAACGAAAATCGAATGCGTTTTTGTACTCTTAAGGGGTCTTAGTTCGCGCTAAGTTTCGTTTCTGAATCTCACCCTAGCAGTAGCGTTTGTTCGGTTGAAAGTTAAGCGCTGCGCAGTGCAGTGTAGTCTATCTCTAGATGCATAAAGCGAAGAAAATATTCTTAACTTTACTTATTGGTACTGACCAATAACTTTAAAAAATATGTATTTATAATTATTTAAAAATAGTAAGGCAAAGTTTCTATGTAAGTTACAAAGTAAGGCCTTACGATGTTTTCTTGCCGTATGAGCTAGTGGCCTAAGAATACCCAAGCCTTACAGCTGAAATGGAAATGGGAACGCCGAAGCCACCCGTTGAAGGGGACCTCCAAGAAAAAGAAACGAGGGTAGACCACAAAATCGATGAGCTGACGACATCATGAAGGTTTCTGGGTAGAAATAAATGGAGGAAGCAAATAACAGATGCAAATGGAAAGTTCAGGAGGCCTTTACCCATACTGCAGAACGCGAAATAATGGAAATAACTATTGAGTATATATTAGTTATGTACACATTTAATAGTATGTAATAAAAAATATTATAATTTTATTAGTATGGAATTAAAATGGCTTTATTATTATTTTTATAGGCGAGTGTTAAATGCCCACATAGAAAGCCCATTGATGCACAGGAGTTCCAAACGACCTCAGCCGATGATGGGATGAAAGTCGCACGCTCAAGCCACTAGAAAAACATTGCTCATTGCCATTTATATCATTGTTTAATTTTTTCCTCTTAAACAAACCAAAATCTCCGTAATTACGAATAGAAGTATAGACATACATATATATAAAGTCATATAAATTTACTCCATGTCTTGTTTACTGTGCGTGAAATTGTGTAAGCTCCCAACGGGATTAACTGAGTTAGTGACTAAAATAGAATTAATTTGGAATTATTTTGAAACCGCTAAACTTAACCCACTCTAGTAATTACTTCTCAGTTAAAAATCTTCAATAGTGTTTAAACCTAACACTTTATACCAGTTAAAGTTCTAGTTAACGGCAGTAAGTGGATAAACGGCGGCAAAGATTGGATGACTCCATTTTATTGAGGAGTACCACAGGATCTGTCTATATACGTCACACAAATATTACGTCCGCAAAAGTATAGATAACCCAAACATTTCGTCAGTGATTTCACGTCGTTTCTGAAGCAATTTTTTAGGGTATTCAATGCAAGGAGCGTGATTTTGTATTAAAAATCTAACTCGAGATCATTTCCTTTCTTATCTACTTTTGAGGAAAAATAAATCTCCCATTGTGAGCGTGGGAGTTTACATTTCACGAAATATATACGTTACAGAGCTTTAATAAAATATATTAAGGGCTATTAAGCGGAGACAAGATTCATAGAGATTTTACCGTTATTAAAGTGTCAAGTCAGAGGTCATGGGTTTTCCGATTTATATTTTCTTACAGTGTCCTTATATGACGCATTAAATGATACCTAATAACATCTTAGCGACTGTACCTGGATTTTTAGACTTAAAATATCAACGAGATTGACCCCGATAATTTTGGAAATATGCAAATGTGATCCACTAATACTTTTCTATAACGAATGCAACTATCACTAAGCAATATATATCATCACATATCTAATCACAGAGTTTTTTGCTTCACCAAAACCAACCGTAAACATTCACCAGTAGCACACGAAAACAAAGAAATATAAGTATATGCTAGGACGACTATTGATCGGTTTCAGAGACCGTGACACGAAACCGTGCGTCTCCGACCGCTATCGGCGGCGCACTGAGACTTTAGCTGTATATGGGTCAAAGATTAGAACAGATGCGCAACCGAATTAAGGGTAATATGTGGTCTTTAGAATATTTCAAGGGTAAGGTTGATATGTGAAATCCCACCAATGGATTTTTCTTGTTATGTACATAATTTGCAATTGCTCATGCAAGGAAAATATTGTGGTGACTGACGCGCAAAGCAGCCCGATCACCTATTTGGCTAGAAATATAATTGTAATAGACACAAAAATATGTATGGCTATTTAAAAACTCCTCACAATGTTATATGTATTACTGGAACCTTGCCGAGCAGTGATAGCTCAGTTACATTATCTTAAACCAGATTTTTTTTATTATTTTTTTATTTTTAACAGTTTTTAAAAAAGTTCAGTTAGCAAAGATTAACATAATTTTAATGTTTATTTAACGTTTTTAGTTTCTTGTTAGTTTACTTTATTTTCCAGCTACATAATAATGACTACTTGCATTTTATTTAGACCATAGTAATTTGTATCATTAATTCGAGAATAGTTACTTATCCTCTCTAACTTAATGCTCAAAAGTAATAAACATCGCATCTACGTAATATGATATTCTTTGATGAAAGGAAAGTATTACGCTGTCTGCTAAGTGCTCACCACTGCGGCGCTGCGCTGAAACAGCGAAAAAATATTCGTGTTTTGTTTATAAATAACATTATTACGTTTAATGCATCGAGATAAGATTCGTAGGTGCACTTCCGGTATGTCCGGTCTTACGAATGTACTGAATTAGTTATATGTATTATTTTTGGTGTATTTTAAAAATAAATAGATATTTCTATAGGTGACTATCGAAGTCCGAGAGTTAAGGACTGCCGTCTACTTTCTAGGAATATAGTTTCATTTTGAGATTGAATTTATAAAAAATTGGACTGTTGAAATTAATAAAATGTATCACCCTGATGCAGGAACAATATATATATATATATTATTTATTAAAAAAAACATAAATTCAAATCGACCTATATTTTTGTAAGAAATTAATTTATTTCTTCTGTAATATAATAGTAAATTACGCAGTTATACTATTATGTACTTTCATACCTTTGCGGTGAACGCATATGGCGTATTTAAGGGTCCTGCGTTCAATACTTGGCGAAATATAATTCTTTAGAGTGAGATGTCTGATCTGTCAGATACAAAATGTGCTTACCCCAAACTCTGATGCGAAGTTATGTAACTAATTTGAAAGCTTATTTCATCACGTGGTACATCTTATTTCCATATATGTTGTCAAACATTTAGTTGTTTAATTTTTTTTTTTAAATTAGCGGTTTCATTTTCCGCAATTTATCTTTGCTACGTCATATTTCACAAATCAGGGCCCAAACTGAAAACAATTACATCTAATGGCTGTGTCATATAATACTCGTTTCGATTTATTGTATGTTAACAGATAAAATTCTCAATGGATTTTTTTCTGTTCTAAACAAATGACTACTATCCTACAAACGTATAAAAATTAAACAAAAGAAAAAACAAAACACAATCAAACATCAATATCACATAGAATAAAAAAGAAACAAAAGAAAAACCAAAACACACCCCAAATTAATAGAGAACAATGTTCTTTATTTCAGATTGATGTTAGGGCTTAGCCAAAACGTGTCCTCGACGGGTAATTACCAGCGACTTCTGTTGGCCATGAAACGTGGCCATTAAAGTGTCCTTGAACTCCGAGGACGCGAAACGTTCAAGGACAAAGGAAATTATGAAATAAAACGCAAAAAGGTCGGAATATATCAATAAGTATTGCTTGTAGGAATATTATACATTGTAATATTATTCTCAAAAAACCCTACAGTAATGTAAGCATGCCTGTTGTTGACATGATGTAATCCTGCAACATGTGTCGCAAAATGGTGTTTATGAATCTTGTAAAAAAAAAATCGATATTTTGCGATTAAAAATAGTGATGGAGACTTTATTGCCAGTTCTTCTCTTGTTCTCAGTTCTCTTTCAGCCCTTGGCTTGAGAACTGGCAGTAAATATAGAACCATTTTTTTAACTATGGTTTTAAAAGTCTGAATAATGTATTTAAGTCTTAAGCAGGGTCCACACTATGCCGGGGTAGGCCGGGCGGGCTGACCCGGGCGGCCTAAGCCGCGTTGATGTAGACGCCCCGGGCAGCTTTGCCGGGTTAGAAAATGCCGGCCCGGGCCGTGCCGATCCCAACCCACATAAAGTAGGTACAGATCAAAGGAAGCCGAGCCGAGCCGAACAAAAATATAGAATGGGGACGTGCCGAGCGCCCCGAGCGGCTTCAGTTACAATTAAACCTCCGACCAAAGTAGACGAATTATTTTATTTTCGATTCAGTTTGTTTAAGTAGGGCTTTTTATTGTTCATTTTAAGTACTCTTCAACTAAATCACCAGTCTTGGTGTTGAAACTAAATAATGTAGGTAGAAATAGCCCGGTTGGCTTCGTTTTCAGTGTGGACGTCGTGCCGGACCGAACGTACCCGCCCGGCTTAGCCCACCCGCAACCCGCCCGGCCTACCGCGGCATAGTGTGGACCCTGCTTTAGAACTTCCCTATACACAACATTTGACGTAGTTTTGTTTTGTGGGAGCAAAATAATTTCATGTTTTCGAGTTCCGACTCTGGATAGGCCATCATACAATTGCCGGGGTAAAACATTATTTTTGTAGATATTGATACGTGTTATAAAATGTACAACAGTTTTTTGTTCAATCATCAATTGTTTCCTCAGCGCACGAGATTAGATTTTTTATGGATAATTTTTTCACACCTTGGATTATACTATTGCATTTTTGCTAGGGATACCTATTATTTTTGAAAATGTAATAATATAACCTATGTCAGTCAGTGAAGATGCTTTCCAATGGTGAATCTTAAAAATCAAGAAATTTTTGAAATCGCTCCAGTAGTTTTTGTGGGAAAACATTACGAACATAACATACAAAAACACAAATGTTAAACAAACAAAAAACACACTATAGGAACATTAACAGACGACGGATGAAATTATATTCATGAAACATGTATTAAAGTGCAGTTTCCTATTTTAGCATAAACCCAATTTCACTATGGACATCTGGAGCTATAACTAGAGCAATCAATGCTGTGCTATTTCGGGCATTTAGACATAAATTCAATACAGCCGTTTTGCCTACGATGGACCAAATTCTGCTAATTTCAGAGAATTGCAAATCAAGTACGAACGATCATCTAATATATAAAATTCTCGTGTCACAATGTTATACCCATACTCCTCCGAAACGGTTCGACCGATTCTTATGAATTTTTTTATACATATTTAGTAAGTCTGAGAATCGGCTACTATCTATCTTTCAAACCCCTAAGTGATAGGTGTCTACCCCAAAAAAAAAATTGTTTTTTTTTATGATACGGCATATAAAAATACATACAACCCCTAATTTTCACCCCTCTACGATTAACCCCTATTTTTTATAATTGTAGATAGTTATTTTTTAAAATTGAAGTAAAAAGAAAATTCCTAGGAATAATATACATGGCAAAAAAACGTTTGCCGGGTCAGCTAGTATTTTTATAAATATAATAAAAATCATATGGGCTGAGTTATCGAGTCATATAGTTATTGACAATTGACATATAATGCCATGTTATCAGCACATTGTGCAATCAAAGGTGTCAGTGATAGCCCTATCAAAGCATTACCGCGTTCCTGTCACGCTGTTCTTGAACTTGATTGTAATTACCGATCAAGTTTTACGCACTCTACTTGTAATCTTATATTATTCCTAAATTAGTAAGTCTCGTTACAAATTGTTATTAAACTTATTATCTAATATAAGTACATAATTGATAACATAATTTCTCAATGTATACTTCCTGGAGTTTTGAAAATAGATAATTTTATTAATTGGTTCAGTGCTCTTTCCATTTTTTTTATCTCTTATCTTTGCCGCTTGCGTCGTAGTTTTCGAGTTGACCACGTTCATACATTGGGGAGCGTTCAAGTATTACGTAACGAATTTAGGGGGGAATAAAGAGTCACTAGGTGGTCACGAAAAAAAAACGTTACGGTGCATTACATGGGGGGGTCAAATAATCTCCAAAAATTGCGTGACGTAATACTTGAACGCTCCCTTGAGGGATGCTGATGGTGATAATCAAAATAATGTAGCTACTCCAAATAATCCTTTTGGTTAGAAAATCAATTATATTAAGTGGAAGGGAGGAGTAAGGCTTTGACCGACTTGTCTGTCACCGACCCTTTAGGAAGTGACGATAAAGGAGCGGCAGCGATTTGAGGCAAATTTGGAATCGTCAACGTACCTACAATTAAATATTTCTTATAATTCTAGATAGTGTAACAATTGTTACCTATCAGGGTGGAAAGATGTTACAAGAATTTGCGTCTAATCAGAAGAAATCCACAAGATTTTTCTTTAGTGACGATGAAGGAGCGGTAGCGGTTTTGCGCCCTACATGTTTAAAAAAAAAAAAAAAAAAAAAAAAAAAAGGCAAGTTTTGTTGTTTAAAAGGCCAAAACTCAAGTTTTATGTTTTATTACGCATAATTTGATAAAATACTACATAGTGTTACAAGAATTACCAATCAGGGTGGAAAGATAATACAAGAATTTCCAACTGATTAGAAATAAACACAAGTTTTTTCAAGACTGTTTCTTGTGTTACAGTAACTTTTTTAAGTTTCATTTTATTTTTAGGTTAAAACTCTACGGTTTTTTTCTTTTAAGGTTCTTGTGTACCCGCCCTTAGTTTTCGACCCTTCACAGCACTTTTACGAGCTCGTATTTCGCGAGGTTTGGAGCTTCAAAAGCGAATATAAACTTTTATTTGGTAACATAATATCCGCTTCATATGAAATGGCGTATTAAATGTTGCGTTTGCACTGATAAGAAGAATATCTTCTTGACCTTAGATTGACTCTTCTAACATCTATATTTGATAGACGCCCCTGTGTGTCGGACACATCGATATTTGGGCTGTCTCAAGCCCGGTTTCCTCACGATGTTTGTCTAGAAGCTAGTGCTAATTATGCATATAGAAATCAATTTCTATTGGTGCACAGAAGTGAATGGAACGCACGTCCTCAGGGATGAGGGTAGCACGCAGCATGCTTAGGCCACTAGGCCAACTGCGTGCCGTTAATAATAATAATTTTTGTTTATTCTCAAATTATTATTAAAAGCGATATTTTTGTCTTATCCGACATCGACTTTTATCAACCAGAGTAACAAAACACAACATTTTTACGCGGGATTTATAATATTCTAGGAAGAAATTGGGCACGGCTATATATCTATGAAGTGGGTATATAGATAAACATGGAAAGGTATTGTAGATACGCGATAAAACAATGGTACTAGATTTTACTATCTTAATTTTCAGATATTATTTAAATAAATAATTTTTATATTTAATAAAACAATTGTTAGGTACCAATATTCTAATGTACAGAAAAATATTTCATTACACAGAAAAACTTTATGATTTTTTGGAAGCAAACTATTAGGTAGCACTTAAAGTAAAGTGCTAACCGCCGTCCATCAAACGCCGGGGCGCTTACGGGTGTGTTGCCGACCTTTGAGAGCATAAGTAAGCTCTTTTCTTCATGTCGTAACAGTTCGGAAATACATATTATATCAATAATTATATATTAAATTCGTAACAACAAATTAAAAAACTATTTGAAGATTTGTTTTCAGTAATCACTAACCTGGGACCAGGAGCTACGGCTGGTAACGGTTCTTCGTCGGCATCGTAGAAGTCGTCTTCGCCTTCGGAAGATGAATAGGACGTGTCTGGTACTAGGAGAGACATCGCTTGCCCTAAAACAGTTATGCTTTAAGTTCCTTGAAATCTTTAAAACCCAGTGGCTAACGTTTAGGTCTGAGCTTTCTGTTCTGTTTTGTGAGCCTTCTGTGCCTGACACACGGCGTCGACTTTTTCGTAGACAGAGTCTTCTAACCTTTTTTGTGCCATTCCCCACCTTAGCCTATCTAATTCACCCCGAATGTAACATAAATAATTTTGATATAAAAAAATTGAATTGTTCACTTAAGAAACTCTTACTGACTCTTTTGTTAAATGATAGGTTTATAGGACACATTAAGTTATTTTTCAAAACATATAATAAACAGCTGAAATTCAAATTGTAAATAATTTTAAGAAATAAGAAAACCCCCCTTAACAATCAAATTTCCCCCTGCCGGCATGCCGGTTTTGCTTCACCATATGAACGAGTGTTAAATGCGAAATAGGAAAAGTCCATCGGTGTACAGCCGGATTCGAACCTTCGATCTCAGAGATCGCTGACGCAACTAGAAACTTATTAATAAAACTTTTATTCTCAACATAAACGGCTCATACAATTAAAAAAATTATGTGTCACGTGGCATAAAAATCTAACTTTAATCCCCCTAAGAGGTTAAAGAAAAGGAATTGAAAGATAGTATTGGTCACCGGCATCTTCTTCTTTAATAAGGTCACTTATATCTTTATATATATAATTCTTCTGTGAGTGTGTATGTCACTGAACTTCTCTCAAACGACTGGACCGATTTTGATGAATTTTTTTGTGTGTGTTCAAGGGGATCTGGGAATGGTTTAGATTCACAAATCAGCGCGGCAGATGGCACTGCAGTCGGTACTTTCATACTTTGCTTAATATCCTAATCGCTTTAAATATCATGCAGGACAACGTCTGTGGGGTATAGTATACTTCGTATTTTATTTCTGTACTTTAATTGTAGCCCATGCCATTGCATTACGACATAACTAAATACTCTCTATAATTGAGACTGCGTACGTTTCAAACGTACAAAGACAACATAAAAATAAATTACATACGTGGCGCATCCATAGCATCCAATGGTGTGAGTGGCAGTGTTGGTGAGGCTAGTTCACGACATTCTGATCCCAATTCCACGCGTGGTGATAAATCTGCCAGAAAAATATACTATTTATATGTGAATGCAAGATGCATTTGGTATTTCATACGTCGGAAAAAGTATCGTGAGTTGGAGGACAAAAAGTTTTATTAATAAATCGTTATCCTGTTAATCGGAAGATTCTTCGAATAATTTTTGGCTCTCTTTACGACGACGGTGTATGGCGTATTCAATGCAGAGCTTTATAAAATCCTTGACGACGTCACATCCTTTTTATAAAATTTAACAGGCTTAAGTGGTTGGGACGGCCTGAACTGAACTCAGAAACTGGTGGCAAGAGAAAACCTAAGACCTAACCTAAGTGCGTTGGTGATTTAGGACCTCAAAAGAATATGTATTCGAAATTGGCCGCAAGAAGCACAAGATGAATTGCGAAAGATACTCGCGGCGGCTCATCAGGATCTGTACAGCCTGATGGTCTTGATGGTTAAATTTAAACATAAACTCGCATTTTACTGAATAGTTTTTTTGTGAATGCTGTAATACGCTTATCAGTATGCCTTAGATAGAATAGAACCACCCTTGAAGGCCCGTGTTATAGAAAGATATATACAATGTCAACTGTCTAAATCAACCTAACATTTTTTTGACATATTCTGTAACTAGATTAAGTACTAAGGGATTACCTTCTTTGATATGTGATTGTGAAAGGTTCGTTGGTCCTTGATACACGCCGTTTACCGGATTGACTGTGTTCTAAAATAACAAAGAAATTACTATAGATTTTTATTGATTCTTCTTAGCTCGGGGTTTGTTTTACCAAAACCTGTACATGCAGATTATATCTATGTATTTTTTGTGATGAGTCATTTTGTGTTATTCAAGCAAAAATCTCCTCTCAATCACGCGGCTTTTCAAGATGGTTATTTAAAAAAAATCCTTACAGTTTATTCGGAAAGATAACAGCCGTGGCGGTTTATATAATTATTATTTGCATTCGTAATTTATTCCCAAAACTTTTATACTACAGTGGAAATTCTCAGTAAGTCGAAAAAAATTGCCATTCCCTTCCGCTGAACCCCTAAATACACGAATCATTTAGACTTTGTAACTCGAACAAAATGTTATTCCCCTACGATGTATTGATAATACATATTTATACTCTATAACTCGAATTTCACAAAGGAGTATCCGTAAGTCGAAGTAGTACAGTTTACTTCATTAATATGTAATTCGTATAAAACTTATGTTGAATTGTTCAAATTGGACAAATCAAAAAATACACATAGAAATTGCGCCTCTGAATGTCGAAATTGCAACAATTAAATCACGTATCTCGAAGTTCGACACTCGCTAACTCAATTTTTTTGCATTTCCCTTGACATTCGAGTTATAGAGATTCCGATGTACTTCATATTAAGTATCAAGATAACTGTCGTACTATAATGACGTAGTTTTGTCGACAAAAATCCAACGATTGTTCCCTTCCAGACTCTGTAATAACCACCTTCGACACATTGCTCGCACCTAATAAATCGCATTTTAAATATATGACAATAATGCTAAATTGTGCTTTACGGTTTCAATTAAAAAATTCCAAAATATTTAAGATCTAAATACCTTTATATTAAAGCCAATAGTAAAGAAGCTCAGCGCCATGAAGGTTACACGAAAAGAAACGCTTTGTATTCTGCGCAGATTAAACTTTGTGAGTTTGTAGTCTCAGTAAAAGTTATTAGAAATTCTACAGCATTTAAAAAGCGCGCATTTGGCTAGCAAAAATCTTTCACGTTCGTGTACGATGAGACGGACGATACAGTGTTTCGCGGAACAAAATGAAGTAAACGCCAAATGCTTTTTATTTAAATAACTCCAAACTAATGTGCTGTAATTCAATTATTTTAAATTATATAAATCTTGATTAATTCTATTTTCACACGATTGATTTCTTTGTTACATTATTTAAAGCATCCCGTTGACCTGGGTACCATACAAATGCAAAGCTACATAGGGGAAAAGCCGGATAGTTGCCCCACTTTTCGAAAAAGCTATATATTTTTTAAATATGAACTTGCTGAAAATTATTCAGTATGTATCTCGCAACATAGGTCTTTTATCTTCTATAAAAGCTTATTTTTGTATAGATAATTAACAATGGTTTTGAATAAATACTGTTTTATTTCACCTCTCAGAAAAGGGATAGTTGCCTACGATGGCGGATAGTAGCCTAGCGTAGAAAATGCTTCAGGGGATACTTGCCTCGTGCGTTTTTATTTTGGAGTAATCTTTATTATTTATTTAACAGTCTTTATAATTTACTGGGATCTTTTATTAAGTACAATTTGAAATATTAAGAAACAACAGTAATTTTTTCTCCTTTTTCATCGGATGTAACTGATTTAACTGCTTTAGCACCTTTCTAAGCTAATACTTTACCAATTTTATTATTGAGTTGGACACCGCTTTCATCCATGTTAAATATTATATCTAGCTTATCCAGCAAATTATTCTCAGTTAAAATAGTTGTCAAGAGTTTGCAAAAATTTGCAACTTCTGTTCTGTTGAGATCCTTTGCTCTTTCAATTGATAAACCCTCAGCTTGTCTCAAAGTTATATCAGGATTTCTTTCAAGAAAGCTTTTTAGCCATTGAGGTCCAGCCATTTTACTCTCATTAATAAAGTTGTGCTTTAATCCTAAACTTTGTCTCAATTTTTCGAAGGCAAGTGCTAAGCTATCTTCTGTCCAGTTAATATTGATGAGGCATTTTGCTTATCTATAATAAACATATAAAACTGTGAAGTAGATATTTATTTAATTTACAACAAGTTAGAGACAAAGTAATTTCGAATAAACATCAAAAAACAGCAAAAAAATAAAATCCGTCTTTGCTTGTTAAGAAATTTTTAGTCACTCTAGGGGCAACTATCCGCGAAAGTAAGTAGGGCGACTATCCTTTTTGATGCGGATACTTGCCCTTTTTAATTGCGAAATAAATAAAAATTATTTAGCAATAAAACATGATAAACAGTGTAATTTAAACTCTAATGCATGCAAAGAAACAAAAAGTTGACTGAAACCACGATCAGTAATAAAAATATTCAATAGAAATAACTTACCAATATAATTATAACGCCCGTCAAAGTTTCGCCGCGGAAGATTTTTGCTCACACGGACAAAACACTTGGGCGTATTCCGATGGCTTACATGGCATTTAGGCCTGAGGGGCAGTCACTACTTATTGTAGTAAAGCGCCAATACAACTTATAATCTTAACATAGTTTTTTAAACACCGGGGCATGTATCCGTCCGAGGCAACTATCCGGCTTTTACCCTAATTAAATCTTCACTACCGATTCGAAACGAAAATTATTCTTCATGTGCAACATTTTAATTATAAATTTGTAAGTGTTATGTAGAAATTATTATCAAGTACCTAAAATCATTAATATATCACAAAAATACACTAGACCACTACACAGGGAATCCTAGTGTAGGAGCTGCTGCACTTTCTCTTTTAACTAAACACCCGTTTTTATTATGTTTAACAAAGTTTATTTTTTCTTAGTTGAGAATCAGACTAGGACTTAACATAAAAAACTTTGAATTGAAACCGTAAACAGCAACTTTGTATGATTGATTAAAATTAAACAGGATTAAGAAATAACTTTTATAATTAAATAGAAAACAATTACCTTAGCAATTTGTAATAGTACTATGGAATGTTTGATATTGTCCAACATAGCCTGCAACAAATAAAATAATGATTACATAGATGGCACCACTTATTAAACATTGGCGCTACCCAATGATCTGTGTCAAATTTCTCGTTTGTTTTTTCTAATAGGCAAGCAGGTGATCAGCTTTTTGTGCCTGACACATAGCGTCGACTTCAGGTCAAAGGCATGCCAGTTTCCTCACGATGTTATCCTTTACCGTACAAGCAAGTGTGATATACACACATAGACAAAAAGTCCATTGGTGCACAGCTGGGTCTGTAACCTACGACCTCATAGCTATTTTGTATTTAGATGTGTTTCTACACGATAGAATGGGTTTCGTCATAAAAATAGTATGGGATAGGTTTCTCATATTCTTTAATAACCATTGAACAAATTTATTTAGCATTCTTAACAAAATATATTTAATTTATATATAAATTTAATATAACAACCGTGCTGGATATAATGCAGAAGAGCAAAGAAGTGCTTATGACGGTTAAGAAAGTTGAGTATTTCGGACGTACGTAACACCAAAAAATACGAGCTCCTTCAACGAATCATACAAGGCAAAGTGGCAGGTAGAAGACCTCGCCGCAGACGCACGTCTTGGTAGAAAAACCTAAGACAATGGTTTGGTTAAAGCACCAGGTCATTGTTTAGAAGCGCGGCATCTAAAATTAAACTAGCCATGATAATCGCCAACCTTCGCAAGGAGATGGCACTGTAAGAAATAAATTTTATAAATTAATAGTTAATATTAAAACATAACTTACGTTAGAGTGGTCCAATACAACTTGACCTCTGCTCTTTTCGTGAGGGTCCGTAATTTCTGATACTTTGAAATTTAACTTCTGTAAACGAAAAAGTTTTTAATGTAGTGTAATACATATGAGATATTATTTTTCATTTAATTTCTCACAAAATATACAGAAATGAAAAATCGCATAAATATAAATTTTTTTTAAACTGTTAACAAAAATAATCTAAAAAAGTTTATACCGGTTGTTCTATCAGTTTTATTAAGCTCAGCTTATCACAGTAGCGATATTGTGTATTTTATAGAAGATACATATATTTTATTGTCTTTTATTAACATAACCTTTACACATTTAAAGAAAACACTTTCCAATCCGCGAAAAGAGGAGAGGACACCGTGAGCCATTTCTGCCAAAACCCTCCATCTTTTAATCGATACCAACTCCGGGGAAACATATACAGATAATTCAACTTTTTCTACAGCTGTCACTTTTTGACATTCAACACCTTTTGTCTTCAGTCACCGTGACCACGCACGCTGTAAAGCACGCGAAACGTCGGTTACATTTAAAATTATGTAAAATAATTGTAAATTTATAATAAAATATAACTTCAATCCGGTTAAAAAGTGTTTTCTTTAGATATATTTTATATTTCATTTTTTTTCAACATTATCGTATTGGCTTAGGTAAGGATAGAGTTTTTATTTTTATGAATAAATAAATATATTTCGTCTCAGTATACCTTAATACTTACATTAACAAGCTCGATCATAATCTGTAGGTACGCGTCCGCTTCAGATATACGTCGTTCCAAATCGCCATGTCGATGTGCGGGCGCAGGAACGCAACGCGACCATCGCTCGCGTCGACCGTGACGGGCTATCGTGTCTTCCAACGCACGAACCCAGCGTTCGCGTTCGGAGCCATCACGGGCCTGTAACGTAAAATGTTAGTTATTTATAAATTTATAAAATAGCTGAATGCTTTTAGTCGCCTCTTTGACTTTCAGTTTTTATTTCACTAGATACTAGAAGATAGATAGATATATTTTTTATAATGCTGAAGCATTTGGTGGAACGAAGCTATCTCAGGAAGGGCTTTAAATTCCATTATCGGACGTCGAGGCAGAATACGTAATACCACCCGTATCACCTCGATGTCCGTCGTTCCACAACTGAGCGTTTTTTTAAGGCATTTTTTGCGCGCACCACCACTATGTGGAACCAGCTGCCCACTGAAGTATTTCCCAACAAATTCAACTTTGGGTCCTTCAAGAAAAGTACGTACCAATACTTGAAAGGCCGGCAACGAGTGCTGTAGAGTTTGATTTGGCCACCCGTTTATTGTTAATATTATCATTTAATACTTGTGAAGTGTATAAATAAATAAGACAAACCAATTTGGTAATATTATTTGTTATGCACCCGTAACAATAATGTATCGAATCCGCGACCTATCAATAAATAAACAGCCCACACATTATGATAAAATGTACTTATATTAACAAAGCAAACAAAAATATAAGCCACACAACGCTATCTAATTAATATCAGCTGCTGCAGTGAACAACAAATATTACACAGAGTACTTAGGAAATAATTGAGAACGATTTACAGCTTTTATCTAAGTCACTAAATACTATAATATATTAGGTCCTTACATATGAAATTGGCGTATTTCGTACTGGCTACTTTAATCACGATGTTCTCCTCTTTGGTAAGGAATTCCAAATTCAAATTTGTAGAGCTATTTACTCATGTATTTGTGCTTCGATGACCGTCATTCATTTGTTTTTTTCTTCTGTTTTTTCTGTTTGCGTCACTCATTTTACAAAATGGAAAACTTAAAGTATCGCATTATTTACGAGTACGAGTTCCGCCGTGGCACTAGTGCCGCGGAAACGACTCGAAGGGTGAATGATGTGTATGGCGGTCAATCGCTCCACGCCACTGCTACTTCACGACAACGCTAGATCACACACTGCACAACAGACGGCTACCAAATTAGAAGAGCTTCAATTGGAATGTCTAAGACATCCTCCATACTCCCCGGACCTTGCTCCAACAGATTACCATTTTTTTAGAAATTTGGACAACTTCTTGCAAGGGAAAAAATTTAACTCTGATGGGGCAGTCCAAATCGCCTTCACAGATTTTATTGATTCCCGTCCGACTGGTTTTTTAGTAAAGGGATCAATGAACTACCTATGAGATGGCAAAAGTGCATAGAAAACAATGGTTCATACTTTGATTAATTAAATATATTATATTTAAAAATATTCGACTTTTTGTTCCTCCCATACAAAACGCCAATTTCATATGTAAGGACCTAATATTTTTACGCCAATAAACAAATATTTACACATAATTAAGTACTTAATAATTCAATCGATTGGTAATAATGAAAACATTTGATAATAAAACAATTTTTTAACGGATTCAAGTTATGTAGTTTCAATTATTTTTCATAATTTTAAATTTAACCGACGTTTCGCGTTATTTATAGCGTGGACCACGCTGTAAATAACGCGAATTGTTTTATTATCAAATGTGTGAAAGTTATGTCAATAAAAGACAATACTATGATCAATAAAAACATTATATCCAACTATCTTTGTGTATTAAAGAAAGCAATAAACTAAAAATAGTTGAACAACACTTAGGGTAGTATAACTTCTACACTTACATATAATACACTATTTATTCCACTGAGGAACTCCTTGCCGACACCGCACTTGAGGCGTACGGGTCAATATCAACAGTTTAATTATTAAAATTACCCGTCGCTCTAATCATAAAGCTGTTCCCTCTGTAATTGATGTTGGTGCATATGTTTTAGCGTCCTATTATACACATGGAGACACAAGTTACTAAGTAATACAGCACAGTCAACTTCACCTGTAGCTAAATTCATTAATGCGGCTAATTATTCGATAGCAGGTTTAGAAAACAACCAACTCATCGGCCAGATCATTTAGTGAGGTCAGATAAATGAATGGTGTTTATATATTTGAAGCAAAATCACTTCAATGATCTTCGAAATCATGAATTGTACAAAATCATGTTTTGGTTATGTAGTATATCAACAAAGTAGGGTGACACTTAGGATAAAAGCTTTGGGTGGACGTGAAGCTTATTAATCATGCGAAAATCAACACATTGAATATAATATCAATAAATATACAGCCCTCCTCATATAGATGAGGCGTAGCAAAAACAAAGGAAGATCAAACTAGTTTCAACACTCGTAATAAGTAACGAACCATAGATGCCTATTCACAAATTGAAACTGAAGTCTATACATCTCTTTCAGCACTGTATAACCACAATTTGAGAAATCGTGACGAAGGAATACACTACTTAAAAGAGAGTACAATAAAGTTTTTTATGTGTAAGGGAGTACTGGTTTAAGTAAAGTAGTATCAGGAATATTAAAAAAGTTCTTTAATTTCCTACCCCTTGAAAGGAGATCGGATGATCAAAGAGATCGAAATCTCGGAAGCAGGCTTCGTTCGAGCGGAAAAAGTCGCAGAACCTCGACGGAAATAAAGCCTTATGACATTTTTATCTAGAAATTCTCATAGAGATCGAATGCAGTATTATGAAAGATATTAGCTAACGAAGTTTTCTACATAATTCAGTTTAACACACTCCGCACGATTTCAAAATTACTCATGGAATTAAATATTAGAATATCATAGAGATGATTTCTTTATGCGATATTGTCTCCGATTTGCTAACACTTATAGAGTCTGTGCCGAACTATAAATAATAATAATATAATTCTTATTGCGTCCCCGTGATGTTCACAAAAATAATGTTTTTAATTTTATCAAAATGAAGTTAAATGCCGTACCAGTGTTGCCAACATAGCAATGAAGATAATTTAACACTGCGGCCTCCAATCCCACGAGGGTTCTCTTTCCGACTCTACATTATAATAAAAGTTATACGCGCGTTATTATAACATACTTTAAGTCATACAGTCGTAGACAGCGAGACTCACTCGAGAAACGTAGTTAAAATGTAATGTTTTTATATCTGAAATTTCTTTATGCCTTTAATTTACGGCGTTCTGTTTAAACTTACAACCTGGGCAACCTTCGACCTTTTACAACCCATATCATCTATACACGTGCACTGATCACGGATATTCGAGAGAAAGTGGACTCATTACCTTGTGTGGGGTCAAAAAATGACCGCCCACATTCCTTCCTTCATCAAAAATCCGTCACGATGCATTAAAATTGTTTTGTTTATTCTTCGCGGGGGGTTTCCTGAAGTAATTGCTACGTATATAATTATCTATACAAGCAGTGGCCTAGTGGTGGTGGGGTCGTACGTTCGAGCCCCGGCTGTGCAACAATTTAACACTGCCTCGTACGGTGAAGGAAAGCATCGTGACGCATGCGTTAGACCCAAAAAGTCGACGGTGTGTGTCAGGCACAGGTAGTTGATAACCTATTAGAAATTGCTATATACATGTATGTATAAAGTCTTAGTGGCCTAGAGGTTAAAGTACATTTATAATCCTGTTGGGTTCGATATTGAAACCATTTTTCGTTAGGTAATCTTCAATGATGAGCAGACACAGAGATGCTCAACCCATTGCCCCATATCAGAACTATACTTACCCGCTCTACGCCCTTGACTTGCGAACTGGTAGTAAATGTAAATTTACAATTAATTTAACTTCTTTTTGACGATTCATAAATGTACTTGTTTACCTATATGAATAAAGATAACTAATATACTAAATAAAATAATTTGAGTTTATATACTACATATAAATTTCAATAAACTATATAATATATTAAGTTTAAAAAAAATTACCTGAAAATGGAAGGTCTTGTGATCAACGGTGATGGTGAATGTGGAATCGTCTTCATCATCAATCCCAATGACGGCAGCTCGCAGACGCACGCAGCCGCGTCGCACTCCACGTGTCATTTTCTCTTTCGACTGGAATATATATATTAAAACATTAAAATTACTGAGACATATAAACCCGAAACTAGAGCTCCAGGCCCTCACCAAGGGCAACATAACCGACCCCGTGGGCCCGTACCGTTCTGTATTAGCTGGGCGTGAACACCACTCATTACCCTTAGTCACACCTTTGCGAGGGATTGTACAGCAAACATTTTTGAGATATCTAATATTAGGTCCTTACATATGAAATTGGCGTTTTGTATGGGAGGAACAAAAAGTCGAATATTTTTAAATATAATATATTTCATTAATCAAAGTATGAACCATTGTTTTCTATGCACTTTTGCCATCTCATAGGTCTCAGTCGGACGGGAATCAATAAAATCTGTGAAGGCGATTTGGACTGCCCCATCAGAGTTAAATTTTTTCCCTTGCAAGAAGTTGACCAAATTTCGAAAAAAATGGTAATCTGTTGGAGCAAGGTCCGGGGAGTACGGAGGATGTCTTAGACATTCCAATTGAAGCTCTTCTAATTTGGTAGCCGTCTGTTGTGCAGTGTGTGGTCTAGCGTTATCGTGAAGTAGCAGTGGCGTGGAGCGAATGACCAGCCTAGGTTGTTTAGCCGCTAGCTTTTCCATCATGGTTTGCAATTGCTGACAATAGACATCAGCCGTAATAGTCTGGCCAGATTTGAGAAAACTGCAATGAACAATACCGGCACTAGTCCACCAAACGCTTACAAGTAACTTTTTTGGGGTTAATTTTCGCTTGGGGCAGGATTTGGCTGGCTGGCCAGGATCCAACCATTGCGCTGAGCGCTTCCGATTATCGTAAAGAATCCATTTTTCATCACAGGTAATAATTCGGTTTAAAATACCTTCATTATTGTGCCGGTTCAGTAATGTAACGCAGCAGTCGACACGCGTTTGCCGGTTTGCTTCAGTCAATTCGTGAGGTACCCATCTTTCAAGCTTTTTAATCTTCCCAATTTGCTTCAAGTAAATTAAAACAGTTTTATCACTAACACCGCAGCCTGCAGCTAACTCGGACGTGGTTTGCGATGGATCCGCTTCCACAATAGCCTTCAATACTTCATTATCAACTTGGGTCTCAGGCCGTCCACGGGGCTTGTTCTGCAGGTCGAAATTTCCAGAACGAAAACGTTGGAACCAAAAACGAACTGTGTTTTCTTTTGCAAAATGACCGCCATACACATCATTCACCCTTCGAGTCGTTTCCGCAGCACTAGTGCCACGGCGGAACTCGTACTCGTAAATAATGCGATACTTTAAGTTTTCCATTTTGTAAAATGAGTGACGCAAACAGAAAAAACAAATGAATGACGGTCATCGAAGCACAAATACATGAGTAAATAGCTGTAGAAATTGGAATTCCTTATCAAAGAGGAGAACATCGTGATTAAAGTGGCCAGTACGAAATACGCCAATTTCATATGTAAGGACCTAATATTAAGTGTCGAAAATTAATACAAATTATATTTTTTTTAAATTTATTTCTTCGATAATAGAAATTAGAAATACGTGGCATTTTAATTTACAATTCGTAATTTGAGATTTCAAGAAATGATTTTGAATAAAATATAAATTACTTAGATTTAATAAATTCTCTTAACGAAATTTTAAATTTTAAAAATAGAATTTCTATAAGGTAATTCGCTCTTCTCACTCTCTCTCAATCGGTCTCAATCGCTCTCTCCCTTTTCTTCGACAAAGACGCTGCACATCTTCGTGACGCTAATATGATTATTATTGCGTTTCATCCATAAAAATTTTACCCTCATGCCTAAAGAACTTTAATTTCAAAAACGGTAGGAACAGAAGGCTCATCGCGTATTTTCTTTTAAAAACGAACAAAACAGCGAAAGAACCGTAAACGCCCGTCTGACCTATGACCTATGTTGTACGGTGCTTCAACGGCCTAATGAATATATACTACAACCTCATATCAACCCTGAAGTTTTTACATAACAAGTATTGAAAATTATGCTTAAGTAAAAATCATTAAATAATTTTACTTTTACTTTGTAATCTAGTAAAGTAAAAGAAGTAAAATTTTAATGATACGAACACACGAATCAATATATTAAGGAACATTCAATACTTATACTACATAAGGTCGCCTGAATATATTAAAATACATAATGCATTTGTAACAAGTTAAGACATAACACATTGTGTATTTGAAATATCGTTTAATAATATACGGCACGGATAACACTATACTCAGAGTCGTCTATTATTTTTGACGACTGATTTTAAGGAACATAAGGCATTGAAAGACAAAGCATTTTTGAAGTTATACCTACTTCTTTTGGCGCGTTAGGGAAAAATGATGAAAGTAAATTTTTACGATGCGCGTCACAAAAAACCGACACCCTGAAGTTAAGCTATAGTCAACATTTTAGTTTTTTCTATTGTTAGAGTAGTTTTTTCTACAAACGTAGAATAAAAAATTTGAAAAGATTTTTTCTTGTTACGCCTAACAAGTATAACTTCTAACGCGTGTACCGAAGTACACACACGTTTTTTTTTAACTTAGATATTTACCGGTCATCTGCTAATGACTATAACTGTTTACAGATTTAAGATGACGGACTTAAAGTTTTTGTTTATTATTGTTTGTATTTTTGTTGTTATTTATTTCCATATCCTTAATTTACATGAAGGGGTCAGGAAGACGCTTCGCTAGGCTGACTTTGACAGCTAAATGTCAACCTGATGTCTGACGTTGACAGATGCGCTTACGCGCATTTCAAATGTTGTTAGTAGTATTGTTAATATTTACTTATAGCGAAATGTTAGTCGCCTGTGGATATGGACCCCTCTTGGGTAAAAACCTCCTCCAACCCTTTCCAGATGGCCTTCTTCTTATAACTTCATTATGTATTTGATTTATAGAATAACAATTGTTTGCCACACTTGGCATATAACTTGGCGACTTTGCGACGTGGTGGAAAGTTCACACAAGTACTATGTAAACCAAGACACGATTCATGCCCTCTGATCAACATATTCGGCGGTAATTGGAGTCTCAACTCGCTGGATGTGGGCACATAGGCTTACAATCTGCATATGTGATCAATATTCAACGATAAGGGCGGGCTATCGGTCAGTTTAGTGTTACACAATGGACGCCATCACGGGAGCCTATAACGCATTGTTCTTTGAAAGAGCAGGTAATACATAAATCACTTTAATTAAATGTAGCTATTCCTAGAATTTTCTTAGGTTGACTTAGATTTCTTTTTAAACTAACTAAGCGATATAATTATTTGCCTCTCTTGAAATATAGCTATATTTTACATTTAAAAAAAGCAGTGGCTCTACAAGCTTTATTTAGGTCTGGGCCTTAAGCGGGCCATAGACCGACCGCATGTTGCAGCCGATACCGACTGCTCTAAGCGGTCGCCGCACGGCGATCTGCAGTTTCCATACTAAATTCATATTCGCAATACACGGACCGCTCGAGCAGTTCCTGAGCAAACCGCATGTTGCAGTCGGTCTTGACTGCAACATGCGGTCCGTCTATGGCCCGCTTTAGATCTCTGTACCTGTTTTTGTCAATATGATCATTTGTCAATCTAATAGTTAGTGGTCAGTCTTCTGTGCCAGACACACGCCGTAGACTTTGTGGATCTAAGGTATGCCGCTTTCGTCACGACGTTTTCCTTCACCATCGCGTTTATACGTCGGGGATCAAACGTGTCTTACGTACTAAGAGATGAGAGTCACACGTAACTAGACTAACTCTGCTCTCTATATTTGAAAAAGATGAAAAAATAATGGTAATTCTCGCTCTCGTGTAACGTGATGATGATAAAAATTGAAGTTTAGTAGCTCATGAATAAAGAACATTAAGAAATGTCAAATCATTGAAATATTTATACAACTGTTTAATATTTGACAGGTGAAATATATCGCAATTTCTTTCCAAAATAAATAACAAATACTTAAATATCCAAGATTACAACGGACAAGTGTGACCTAGACCTGAGATTTGCATCGACACCATTAAATGCCACACAAACAGAACATTTTACCAACGTGTAAAATAATGTCAAAACGAAGAGAAAATATAAAAAAAGAACCGATAAAAATATAGAAAGATAGCGAAGCCATTTTCAAATTCAAAATCATTTATAACACAATGTACACTTCGTAAAAAAAAAAATTAAATGCTTCTAATTTTACATTTACCGCCAGTTCTCAAATCAAGGACGTGGAACGTCAGAGAAGAACTGGCAATAAACTCTCCGCCACTCTTTTTAATCACCAAGTTTTTGTTTTACACAACGTTTGTAAGGAGCTGCAACCATTACACCATGTTCCACATGACATCTTAAGTATTAAATAATAATAAAATAAATTAAAAACAAAGATTTGTCCTCTATTAGCAGGAGGCATGGTAAAATAGGAGCACGCACTTACATTCTTGTGGGAACAACACGCAAATACATAGTCGAAATAACTAACATCACCGCATACACCAATTCAAGTACGACCAGTCACCACAAGTAGCACCCGTTCACGAGTATGACGCATGGCCAGCCATCGGCCCCTTATTTTAGGGAGAGAGACAACCCGACGCATGGACACCGCCATAAGCAATGACATTTAAGCTCGTAGCTATCCAAGATGTGATTACTTCATTGTCACTACCAGAAGTGCTTGTGCAATGACCCGTAATGCCATTGTTGCAGTCACGATACGAAACTCCACTAATCGAATCGTCGATAAGTCAATCAAACGCATTCACGTGGAGAGGAACGTAGTTAAGCTTCGACTATTAATTGTATTAAGTAAAATACCAAGAAAGCTGAGATAAAGAGAAGAAAAATGTTCCCTTGAAAGTACATTTACTGTTGAAAATGTTATTAAGAGCTTTTGTGGATAGTTGCCAAATTTATATCAAATAAATTTAAAACAATTCACACCACTAAAAACCCAAAGGCAATTTCAGAACTTTAATGTATCACTTATATCTTGTGTGTGTGCGTGATTACTCTTATAATGGGTACTATGGGAGCAGTGTTGGCCTAGTAGTTTCAGCGTGCGACTCACATCCCTGAGGTCGATCCTCGGCTGTGCACCAATGGACTTTCTAAGTTCACGCTCGACTTGGTTGACGACTAGGTTGACGGCGTGTGTCAGGCACAGAAGGCTGACCAACTACTGGTCTTTTAAAAAAATAAAATCACGAAGCAGATACAGATATCTCAAGCCCAGACTTAAAAGGTTGTAGCGCCAATGGAATTTCGTAGAATCATTTCAATTATAAACGCCACCATACCACCACGGTACCACACCACGACCATATAAATCTAGGGAAAACAATAAAATAAAGCGTGTTTTTATAGTATAAATGGTGTAAACAAATTAGATTAAATTAAGCTAAAATGAGTGGAGTCTCGCACTCTCCGACGACTATTTTTCTCTCTCAAAATACCCAAAAATATACAAATATTTACGTTTCATTTAATTACTTCCCATGAAAGGAAATTAATGGCAATAAATTACAAATGCCGCGGTCAAGGACACTTATATTTAGTCGTATTTATATAAATCTGAGAGTTGGATAAGCTTTTGACTGATTACACAAAGAGGCTTTCATGAAATATTTTAAATACAATAGGTGTCAATTTCTAAGATTTCCTTTTCAGACGCTCGAGTCAAGGACTGGTTCTTAATGACATCTCCATGGCCACTATTTCTCATAATCTGCACTTACTTGACAATTATAAAAGTGCTTTTACCGAAATACATGACAAACAGAGATGCTTTCAATCTTAGAACTGTTATTAAGTGGTATAATGTGGTGCAAATAATCGGAAATGCAGTTGCTACTTGGGGGGTAAGTATACAATATCCTCTTTTAGCCAAAACGCAAGACTTTTTAGCGTTAAAAATTAACCCAATTAATATTTCTTTCCGAGAATAGGATTAAAATAGACATAGAAATGTGTCAAAACACTAAATACAGATTTTATATAAACTGCTTGGTTAGTATAAACGTGATGTTGTTTTGTCTGATGGAAGCCAAACCCATGCTAGAAGACTAATTTCTATACAATATATGTAAGCGATTTCATCATCGGACGTCAAGGCAGAATACAAAATACCATCCGTATCACCTCGACGTCCGCCGTACCACAAATTAGCGTTTCTTAAGGCAATTTTTGCCGCGCTCCACTACTATGTGGAACCAGCTGCCCATTGTATTATAGTATTTCCGAACCAATTTTACTTTGGGTCCTTCAAGAAAAGAGCGTACCAATTCTTAAAAGGCCGGCAGCGCGCTTGGCAGTGTGAGTGGCCATGGGCGGCGGTATCGCTTAACATCACATGGCATGCAGGTTTCTTCATGGTGTTTTCCTGAGCATATGTGAATTGCGTACATATAAATGTCTACTAGCGCAGTATATGTATACTGTGTGTCTGTACGCACGACTTCATTATTGAGAGTTAAGTCTAACAATAGTATTTATTAGTGTTTCAACGTGTCCCTTATTCAGATAAAAAAAATGTCTCAATAAAAGTTGCCTTCACAGCGTCACTTCGATTAATTTAGCTTCGAAATCGAAATTCATATTTTATTTTTAGATTATTATTATTTATCATAAATCGAATGCAACGTTATCTTGATAATGAAATGAGAATATTTCAAACATAAAATCGTGAAGATAATTTTCTCGATTCAGTGAACTCGCCTAAAGGCTTTAAGCTCAAGATGATGAGATAATTGCAATTAAGGCTTTCGCAATGTAACGTTTCAAAAGATGACGGTTGTTACATTTTACGATAAATGTTTTTATTTTTAAACGTTGGAAGTATGTCAAATAACAAAACGGTGAAATACAAATTTATTACCTACACAAGGACCAATGTAATAACTTTGTACTTTTTTACTAAAATCGGGTTCTAGGTATTAAGATATGCTTCAGAACTGATATTGTAAATCATGAAGTATTAATCAACAACAGAGCAGCGTTGGCCTAGTGGCTTTAGCGTGCGACTCTCATCCCTGAGGTCGTAGGTTCGATCCTCGGCTGTGCACCAATGGACTTTCTTTCTATGTGCGCATTTAACGTTCGCTCGAACGGTGAAGGAAAACATCGTGAGAAAACCGGCTTCCCTTAGACCCAAAAAGTCGACGGCGTGCGTGAGGCTGATCACCTACTTGCCTATTTGATTCACAAATGATCATGAAACAGATACAGAAATCTGAGGCCCAGACCTAAATAGGTTGTAGCGCCACTGATTATTATTATTAATCAACAACAAACCAACATTTTAACAATATTACCTGGATTTTAATACTTTCTATACCTACCAGCAGAAACAATTGTTTCTCCTGGACTAAATATTGGATTATACACCGCGTTAACCAAGGAGATGGAAATATACATTAGCGTATGTTACTAATTGTTTAACAAAAACAGTTACAACCTATTTGTCTATAAAATAAAAATGATCATAGAAACGGATGCAACTCATATAGGGTTGTAACGCCACGGGATTATATATTATTTTTACTAATTGTTTTGCCTTGCTTTTTTTATTCATATCCAGCCCTTTAAACCTTTTCAGATAATGACATCAGGCTGGACCACGACATACCACTTTGGGTGTATGTTACCCGACTATTCCATGAACCCTGAAGCTTTAAGAATGCTGCATTACCTTTGGTGCACCATTTTCCTTAAGATTGCAGAGTTACTGGAGACGGTGTTTTTTATTCTTAGGAGGAAGGAACGTCAAGCATCCTTTCTGCATATATACCACCACATCAGTACACTCATTATTATTTGGTCAGGAGTAAAATATGTTGGAGGTAAGTCTAAATATTTCAACGTATTTTGAGTTGAGTCGAACCACGCAATGTAACAAAATTTCAAAATCATTTATTCATTTTGGTAACACAATATAAAAACATACACATATAAAACGTACATATTAAATGCTTCTAATTTTGCATTTATTGCCAGTTCTCAAATCAAGGGCGTAGAATGGACGAGAAGAACTGGCAATAAACTCTCCGCCACTCTTTTTAATCGCCAAGTTTTTTGTTTTACAAAATGTTTGTAAGGAGCTGCAACCAATGCACCATGTTCCACATGACATCGTGATTATGTTTCTATTTCTTTTTATATGTACATATGTATGTGCTTCAGTCAAGAAAATGTTCTTTCTTTTCTTGAATTTACTTTGATTGTAAATTTTCGACAACAATCAAAATAAGCCTAGATATTAGACAAAAGTTATCACATTAATATAATATGTTTGTTAATAAAACATCAGGACTGAATTTGATTAAAAGTTGATAACTGTGATAGATAAATTACTTTTTTATTGAAATGTATGCCAAATTTGACTAAAACAAATTGGTTGCATTTATTTCAAGGTACATATATAATTTCGTTCACCCGATCCTGCACTTTATGAAGTTTAATATGTATTCTAAATTAGGAGTTGATCCACAAATTTAATTTTAATGTTGTATAACCAACTTAGGGAATATTCCAATCTTTATCGAGATCGGTCCAGTAGTTTTTGAGTTTTTTTTCGGATTTCGGATGTATACGTGTATATCATAGGTACTGTACGAGCCAAGCCTGTACATTTTGCTCATTCAGGCTTTCTTAGTTTAATAAGCGTGGCGATTTCCTGAATCGTCGGAGTTACGCCCCGAGAGTATAGCCAGACGCAGGCTCTCTCTTCAAGTTACATTTAGACCAGTCAGTCAAGACAATTAATTCATAATAATTCCAAAAGTTTTCAAATTTTGATGTAAGGTCGGTAGTGGTATTAAAACAAACTATAAAATTTTGCAACCTTCTCTGCGGTCCGGAACATTGTTAAAAATAAGTTTTGGTCGTGAAAAAAATTCCAAAAGTTTTGCAAACTTGGGGAAGTTTTCGATATAATATTTCATATCACGTATAAAATTTGCAACCAACCTAAGTGTACGGAACATTTTTTGTTATTAAAAATTAATGTTTTTCTTTATTAAACTGAAGGAAAACGTTCCAAAAGTTCTGCAAATTTGACAGATATATCGAAAATAAAATAAATAACAAAAAATGTTCCGTACACTTAGGTTGGTTGCAAATTTTATACGTGATATGAAATATTATATCGAAAACTTCCCCAAGTTTGCAGAACTTTTGGAATTTTTTTCACGACCATACAGCAAAAATTAATTTAATTGCAATTTTAACAATGTTCCGGACTGCGGACAAGGTTGCAAAATGAGATTTATTGTCGTCCCAATGTACCATTCACTTGACCGAAGTTTGAAAACTTTTGGAATTATTATCAAATTTTCGATTTCGAATGTCTATAATGACTGGCCTAATTGCAGACATTAATTTCATAGCAATTAACATTTCATAATTTTGCTTATATTCTATTGTTGTACGCGAGTTCATATAGAGTAAAATAAATTCCTCGATTATTTAAAGCACCCGATGACCAGTACAGGTACAATCCTCATTTTTTCCATATCACTTGGTCGGTTTAATTTTATATACCACTTATTATGATGTTCAATTTCAGTAGAACTCTCTTATCTCCGAGTTAAAGATAGTCTTTTCTGGGTATAAGAGGGATGAAGTCATCATTGCGATGGATAAAATTACTCCCAGAAAAACGACTTGAGATAAAAAAATCCCGGGTGTTACCAAAAGACGTAACTTTATATCCAGTTCAATTAAAGCAATGCTCGTAACTCATAAATGAAACAGCTAAAAAGCAATTTCACGCAAAACAAATTATTATACTCGTTGAGCAGTTTTAAATAGAACAAGGCTAATTTATAAAGCCTGTTTTATTGATTAAACTTTAATAACGTTAAACCGATGAAAATCTTTTAAATAAATTGCTTATTAATACGTGTTTATACAGATAAAGCATGACGCAGACAAATCATGAATGCAGACTGTAACAGTTCCAATTTCAATTTAGGTCGAAATTTTCCAAGGTTGGTTTTCCTTGTAATCCATAACAACTTCTTTCCTCATAAGGCCGACTCCCTATAACGCTAGAAAATGCACAGCTCCTTCAGCGTGTCAGTCTACACTGTTCTTAGTTCCTACATAATATAACTGATAACATCATCAGATTCCTTTTATTCCTTCCATATCAGAGAAGCTTTCTATAAATAATTCCTGTATTAGCCTTAATAAGGTAACGTTTTGCGTTTCTGTTTAATAGCAAATATAAAAACGAGACAAAACATTTTTGGAAACCTACCACATCTAAATTAAATCAAACGACCAGTCGACAATTGTGTTAATCAGCATATAACTTAAAACAAGCAAGTCATCAGCATTAAAGTATTGTTTATTCACAGTACAATAGGCAAGTTAAACACTGACGTCAGGCCTGAAGCAAGTGTAGCGTTCTGTAATATATGACGAAACGTGCTGTATAAGTAAATCGTAACCGTTTGTGAAAGGCGTATAATCGCTTCAACTAGATGTTTTCAGTTGGTTTCAGTCAGAACTATATTTACACAAATCTGTAATAGGCCATTTCTTTCCAAAGCGGATATTCATAAATAAAACCTTGTTAGTTAGTCGGCTTGAGGGAAACAAAATACTTTGTAACTGGATAGTGTAAGGGAGTAGCTACCTAAACAAAGGACAAGCTGGGAAGATGCTGACATATTTTATGATATTTTTTTGTCTTCTGTGTTGTACTCTGTCTGTGTCACTCGTAATACGATACAAGCAACAATTAATAAAATTGTTATATACCTCTTTTTTAGATAAAAATGCAATAAAGCCGCGTTTATATCCGTTAAACTTTATTTAAATATTATCATTGTTAAACTGTTCTTACGTATTTTCCTAATATTGCGATCACTTTGAAGAAAATTTTTGTGTTTAGGGGGCGTTCAAGTATTACGTAACGAATTTTTTTCCCCTTTTCTAAAATGTTACGATGCAGGGCGAGGATTAAATTACGCGTTATTGTTAATATTATTTTCGACTTTTCAGTACATTACACCACATAATGGTAACTTTTAGATATAAAGAGTCACTGGGTGGTCACGAAACGTTTTACTATTGGGCTACTTGAACGCTCCCTAAAACCCTCAAACCCGGAACACAGCGGACTGTGATTAATATATGCATATGTATACATACTATTTAAATTATATATCTACAAAGGACAGGACCGGTGTAGATTATGATGTTTATTGAAAGATAAATAAGCTTAGTATTAAGGGGATTTTACGATCATATAAAATTGATATACAAACTTATAATATTATTGTATCTGTTATCGATTCCATATATATTATATAAGTCAGTTATACAACGTCTTCTAAATAAGATAAATCCACAAACAAGTTTGCTAATGTTTTAAACACAGATTCGGTGTAACGATCCAAATCAAAATTAGAATTAGCCATGACCTTTTCGTGTAATATAAAGAGCATCTATAGAAGTTTTTATGTTTGGTAAATTGGGTCAGAAAATTACTCTTTCATTTCTATCAACAGATACCATGATTATTTTTTAATGTTCCCTACATTTACCTACGTCAAATTGAAGTCATAACTGTTCAACAGATTTCATATTAACGCTATTTTTATCGCGTTACAGGCCATAAAAGATGTTATTTGCCGGTCTTTACGTAAGTTAACGATCATAAAGATGAAATTAATATGAATATGTTATCATACTTAACTCTTTAATATACATTCGATTTTGATCTAACTGAAGAAGCAGTGTAATATTAAGTTATTTTGTGTGGGAAAATATTGCAGTTTTTCTACATACAATATATATATATATATATCATCTCATCTGGCTCTATATTTTTTTCTTACTAATTAATTTGAGATACAATACAATGATAAAGTAAGAGTTTTTTTAGTATTTCTAAGAGCCAAATTCCTGAGGAAAACATAGTACATATTTGAAAATAATTTAAAAAGAGCTGTTATAAAAGCTATAATTCTCATCTTTTACAGAAAAATGCTAATATTTTATAAATTTTTAGGTGGTATAACATCATTTTCACCAATGATAAACAATTCCGTTCATGTGATTATGTACACCTACTATTTGCTTTCATCGGAAGGAAGCCCTAAAATTAAGGCTTATCTTATTAGGTATAAAAAATGGATTACGATCATGCAAATGGTAAGTATTTCTACTGCTTTTACAATCTTTACCACACTATATAGAAATATAACTAAAAATAGTTAACAATAACTAAAAATAGTTCATCATGAATGTTATCTACGTATAATTAGGAGAGATACCGTTACTAAAAGTTAGGCCCTGTGAAGCAAGTGAGCAGGCAAAAGCTAATCAATAAAAACAAGTTTCAATGTATATGTTGTATATTTATACCATGAAATCTTCATATTATTTATTAACAAGGATTTTTTTGAATAAATTCACACGATGTAGATGTCCGTTTGATGACTGACTTATTTATTGCAGGTACAATTTACAATCATGATAGTTTATAGTGCTCAAGTATTCTTGCCGAGTTGCCCAGCTCCACTTGGTATAACAGTTATGTATTTTCCAAATGTAATATTTGTGTATTATATGTTTTATAAGTTCTTCCAAAAAAATTATAAAAATAAAAACCATGTGGAGTAGTAAGTGTTGGATTTAAAAGAAAAAATATACCCCAAGGAAAGTACATATTTTAAAAGTATAGAATTAATTTTTGTTACATAGTTAGTTTAGTTTATAAAATTAATATATGTTATTATTTAGATTTCTATGTATTTTTATGTTGTCATTAATTAAGTGAAAAATGCTTAACCAATAATAAAAATTTAACTATTAAGAAATTTCAAGTAAATTGGGCGGGAGTTGCTCAAGATGTACATTGTTCTTGCTTTGGGTGCTCTAATAAAAGCCAATAAGCTTTGGCTTTGAAAATATTTATCGGTCCGGGTATTATTAATCAAACTTTCAAGAGATTTTCATTCGTAAATAAATTAGGAACCTCTTGGCTCGAAATCCTTAAGTCAAGATCTAGAACTTAGAAGCCGAAATAATCGTCACAAAAAGATAATACAAACGTCACTTACCGTATAATAGGATAGGAGACCAGCATTTTCATCGAGGACGAACCAGCGATACTGCCACCCCTTCATAACATTTGTCCATTTGCTTAATGAACCCTCCATCATGATTATCACAAAAATAAACTTAAATAACTCATCAAAAATAAATACGAAGAATTTACACTGAAACAAATATTTCACCGGGTCACCAGCTCAACTACAAAATAAATTTGACACTTGATAGTTGATTTGACGTTGATATTACTTTTTTCAAGGAAGACGTTTGATATTTTGAGGATGACAGATGTCAATAAATGCTGGTTTCTGATCAGGGTTCACAACCGTACGATAATTATCGTACATTTGCGATAATTTCATAACTACGTACGATGTACGATGGTAATGACTATCTAGCAGATTGTACGATAATTTCCAGTCTGATAAAAAATTTGATGATTACAAGATAGCCCAATAAAAATTACAGTTTTTAGTGTCAGTGCCATCTATTGGCTTATTTTTCTATTAGGAACTTATGCTGTCACAAGGCAACTACAGCAGATGAACAAAGCGTTAATGTACAAACACAAAAACGCATAAGAAATAAGAATGCACGCCAAAAAATTCACGATTTGTATGGTGACGCAGATTTGGAAGTCTTCGATAACATTTTAATACCTAACGAATTTTAAGTGATAAAAATAATATGCGTTTTACGGACAATAGGTATATCATTAGAGCGAACACCTTGTTCAACGAGAAAATATTGCGTATTTTTGTTCCTCTTTGACGGAAGAGATTGAATTATTATCATTTTTTTCAATTTGAAAAACACAAGTTTACAAGATTTAAACTATAAATCGTTTGCAACATTTTATTTTCACGTTTCATGATTTTTTAAAGTATTTTTAGCCATTTTCCTGACTGTACGATAATTTATCGTATATGATCAATATACGATAATTTTAGGTGGTAGAGGGGGATGTTTCTGATCATTATATTTGTGACTCTGATTATGAAAGGTTTATAAAAATAGTGTAAAGAAAGGTGTAAAATATTAACCAATTCATAGTTCATAGAGAGCAAGATATTCTTAGACGGACTATGGTATAGACCAGGTATCAGCGTACAGCGTGTGAGATAGCGAATGATCGACATAATGTCGTATTTACAGTTTTAATTCATTGAAGATTGCTTATTATTGACCAAAATACACATTCGAATGAACAATTCTTGAACAAAGTTACTGAGTCGTGACAAAATAAGCTACTTACCGATGAAAGGTTATGTTTGGTTCTTTACGTTCACTATAGCTTTTACAGCCAATTATGCAACAATTCACAATGACTGACACTTTAAATACACCTCTTATAAGGATAAAGTCTTAAAATATGGGTTTGACTTGGGTTTCACAGATTTATCAGTAAGCGGTGAAAACTTGTTTACCACCAAGGGCTCGGTGGTAAACAAATAAAACCCGATACGCAAATAGAGACAGAAAAACTGATACTCTGTTTCGCTCGCACTTAAGTATTTCACGTTAATGCCTTCTCTCTTTAGTTATTGTTATTTTAGAAGCTCATCTTGTTTTATACTCTATCTACGAAGATACGGCATTTCTTTTCTAAATACTTATTCTGTTTTCAGAGTTTTAGGTTATTCATGGATAATTATATACAAGCTCTATGTAGACTGTAGCTCGTAGCGGATTTATATTGTATTCAATGTTTCTAGCCCTTGAGTTTGACAAAATCATAATGCTAATAATAATTATAATTCTTGAAAAAAATTGCATTGTTTTAATTATATTAAAGTTTTTATAATTTTTTAAAAGAAATGTTTTCATACAAATAGCTAAAAGTATTTTTTGTACAATTTACGATTGAGTTTTATACTTAATGAAACTCAAGATATTTTAGTATTAGTAATTAACTTTGCCATTTAGTTTAAGTACATAATTATATAACGTTTCATTGACTAATCAAATATATTCTTTAATTTGATATGTATATGTATATATATATATATACACTATAAGGAGTTTATTAAAGAAATCCACATTTATCATATTGTTTTAATATAATACAACTTGATTATCACTTTTATTAAAAAGTTGCAACTAAGTACAAAACATCACTCCTTCATAATTTAGTACTAAACCTAAACTATTTACAAAATAAATCAGTCGCCGCGTGCGATTCGTTAAATTCGTCTTCTCAAATGTCTTCCTTTCTTTGTTTTACTGTATCCTGAACTGATGGAGACTTGGCCGGCCTTTTGGTCTAAACTTAATCCCGATATATCTACAAATAATGGCACGTTTTCTGACCCCTCTGCGGCTAAT
This sequence comes from Pieris macdunnoughi, assembly GCA_905332375.1. Taxonomy (NCBI): domain Eukaryota; kingdom Metazoa; phylum Arthropoda; class Insecta; order Lepidoptera; family Pieridae; genus Pieris; species Pieris macdunnoughi. The sequence continues at coordinate 145,030 of CAJOBZ010000005.1, read as the reverse complement.
TCTGTATCTTTTTTGAAGTTCTCTGGTGTTCCTTCTCCTTCGATGGCAAGCTGCTCAATGTCTTTGCTGAGAGAATTGTTTTCCGCCGCTTCAACAAAAGCGTTGGATAAATCCCCGCTTAATTTATTAACGGTGCCTGAAGAAATATCGTACATGAATATTTCTTTATCTTCTTGTGGGTTTTCGCTCCTGTAAAATTAATAGGAATGAACAAATGAATATCTATTTTGTGTAAACAAAACAATATTCAAATAACCTGTCTTTATGCGTTACATTAAATATGTATTGATTTTTAGATATTATTAATATCAGTTTAAAAATACGTGTAAAAAATGTTGTTAATACAATCAACGGGCAAAGGGATGAGAAAAAGGGTATATACAAATACAATTTTAATTTACTAATACAACATTACGAAGACATATTATTTCAAAGCAGGCGTTATTAAATCTGGACTAAATAAACAATACTTACTCGGTTACTAGGAGAACAACCGATTGCTGATCCGTCTCAGTTTTCTTTTCAACGTCAAACCATTTCTGAAAGTTATCTTTTGTAGGTTTCTTCAACAGATTGTGAAGACTATCTCCAGCCACAAACTTTAAACCCCTCAGACTGTCTCCTGCAGCACGTTCTGATCTACGATGGTCGTTACTAATTGCCTCTGTTTGAACTGGCGCGAGAACTACAACTGAAGTCACCTTTCTTCCTTTTACAATATCTGGTAGAGGAAATTGATTGCCATTTACTTTTAGTGGTAAGTATTTATTATATTTCTTATCATTTAATGCAACTGGATCTACTTGGGTTGCATCTTCTTTGACGTAATCTTTAGCAACCTTTTGACCTTCCGCAGTATCAGGATTGAAGTGGACCACTTTCATTTCAACATTCTGAGAAGGCGGGGCGACTACACTTTCAACGTTTTCTGATGCTGATATATCTTGATCATCGTCATCAACGGAATCATCTATTCTTGATTCAATTCGATCTCCATTTGGTGCCACTACAATTGGCCTGTTTTCGCTTGCGGCTATTTGCTGCCCTCCTCCTGCGCTAAAGAAATTTGCAAGTTGATCTGGCGGTAAGGACTCTAAAGGTGTTTCACCAACTTTATCGTAGTCAAGGACACTGATATCAGCATTATCCAAAATGCCCGAAGATAGCAGTTGTTGACGTAGATCGTCAGGAACTTCATCTGGAAGTTCTATAGTGGGTTTTTTCTTCTCTTTTTTAGGTTCAGGTGTTGGACTATTAGTTGAGGAAACGTACCTCTGTGTAGTTGGTTTAATTTCTACTGTTCTCGCACTTGTTTGATAATATTGTGGTGCGGCGGTACTTGTTACGTAATTTGCCTGGGGACGAGATCTTTCATCGACGTATTGTGGTGATGGCGAACTATTTTGCTGTTGAGAATACTGATTTCTTTGTTGCTGTTGCAAGTTTTGTTGTTGTACTATGAGTTGATTTTGAAGACGTTGGATCTCTTCTTGTTGTTTACGTACGTTAAAAGCCAATTGTTGTCTTACTTGTTCCTGTTCAGAATTTAAATATTGCTGATTTTGTACTTGTTCTTGTTGCTGGTGTTGTTGTTGTTGGTGTTGCTGTTGCTGTTGGTGTTGGTGACGTTGTTGTTGCTGTTGCTGCTCATGATTCTGCTGCTGCAATTGTTGTTGGCGTTGGTGCTGCTGTCTCAGCTCTTCTCTTTGTTCATGTTGTTGACGAAGTTCCTGTTGATCATGATTCTGCTGCTGCAATTGTTGTTGGCGTTGGTGCTGCTGTCTCAGCTCGTCTCTTTGTTCATGTTGTTGACGAAGTTCCTGTTGATCATGCTGACGTTGATATTGTTGTTGTTGGTCTTGTTGTTGTGAATTTGTTACGTATTGTTGTTGGTAATTTGGAGTGGGTGGTGGTTGGTTAAATCCACTAAATCCATTGTTATAATTTGTTTGTCCTGTAGGTTCATTAACAGTTATGTGCTGTTCATATTTAGATATAGCTGGAACCAATTCACTGTCTCTTGGTATAAATTGAGCAACATTTGGTTCATGCGCAATTTGATGGCCCTGGGATCCTTCCGAAGGTAAAACTTGTTGTGGTGTTGGCGAAGGCTGTGGATGGAAGCTAAATAGCGGAGGTGATGACGGTTGTGGTAAAAATTGAGCTTGAGGTAATGGTGACGGCGAAGGAGAAATGGCATTTTGACTGGTAAAAACGTTTTGATTGTGCGTATTTTCAATTGAAGGGCCTTGTGCTGAAGGGCGTAGTGTCTGGGGTCCTTGATGAAAACTAAATTGTTGTTGAGGTTGACGTTGGAAAGGTCGGTTTGCTTCTAATTGAGGTGGAGATGGTTTTAAATTAAAGAAAGGTGATCTCGTAGGAGTTACCCCAAAGCTTTGTTTGTTTGAATCAAAATGTTGTTGCGGGCGTTGCTGTGGCAACTGTTGATTATATGGAATAAGCTGCTGCGGACGATTTTGCTCGTTAAAAATAATGGGATTTGCGCTTGGTTTTGATCCAACATTAAATGACTGTTGTTTATTTGAGAGTATTGTTTGTTTTGACGAATCTATTTGATCTGTTGTAATTGTGTGATAGTTTTCTTGAAGATATTTGGCTTCATCAAAGTATGGTTGTTGTGATTGTGAATGGATATGAGGTCTTTGTTGTCCAGAATGGAACGTTGTTCTTGAAGGGCTATGTTGTCTCGTAGGAAATGGAGGAGAGATTGTAGGTCTTGAATGAAATGCGGGTCTTGCAGGTGTCGGTAGAATTGGCCCGATTGGGCCAGGTATTGGCGGACCTGAGTTAAAATGGTTTACAGGTGGAGAATTTGAAAAAGCAGCACGGTTAGGGGCAGATGAAAAGGAACCTTGGTTTGGTTGTCTAAATGGAACAACTGGTGGTCTTTGTCTTGGCAGTTGAGGTTCTTGACTCAAGAAAGGCTGTTGGAATTGAATACGACTTTGAGCATTATGACCTGCGTGATATGTTTGAGGACCTGCAATACCTGGCCTTTGTTGGTGTTCTTGATACTGAGTATTTGGTGACACCGAACGTTCCAAAGAAATTTGAGTCGGTTGACTATTTGGTAAAGCAATTACTGGTCTCGGTGCGGTTTCTTCGTGTTTTTCAGAAGGGCTTTCTTCTCGTCTGTTATAAGTATAATGACGAGCTTCATTGCCAAAAGTAACCTTGACATTGCTGTCTGTATGATATATTTCCGATTCCGGCTTAATAATAGCTCTGAGAGTGGTTGTTTGGGCTGGTGCATAGTATGGTTCAGGAGTTACTGTAACATAATGTTCGTGATGTTCATCTTCATCATTGGAAGGTGGCGTGATTGCGGGTATTGGCTTCTCATAAATAACTTTATCTTTAGCATGTGGATCTTTGCTATATTTGACGTAGAATACCTGGACTGGTTCTTTCTTTTTCTTCAGTAAAGGCTGGGGAGGTGGCGCAGGAAGAGATTCATTTGATTCTTTGATAATAATTTCTATAATCGGTTCCGGTGCTTCATAGTAGTGTTGACTTTCACTACTGTATAACGGTGCCGTAGGTAAGCTGCCGTATGGTGGTCCATAATCTTCACCGCTCTGATCATTCACGTTAAGAATTTTCGATTGAGCAATATCATTTCTATTTACGACTGATTCTTCTATGCGATCGTGTTTGGGATCATACAATGGATCTTTTTGAGAATACTGCACTACCGGTTCCATTTGAACCGCATATGGTGGTAGCTTTCCTGCTCTTTGCGATGCATTGGACACTCTTCGAGTACTAGGGAGAGATCTAAAATGTGCTACTCTGGAATGCGGTAGAACTAGGGAGTATTGTAAGTTTTGTGGTGTACGAATGTTATCTAACTGCCTTTTCGGTTTCGTTTTCGCTGTCGAGTTTTTTGCGTCTGCCAGGGTGAATACAGCCAAGGCTGCAACCTGAAATTAGAGAAACGATATTTATAGCTAAAAGTTACGTAAAGTTAGGTCAATATTTAACAGCATTTATAATAGTGACGTGACCAGTGGCGTAAGTGAAGGTGAAAGTGTTGTGAAAAGCAAAGGTGATATTTACGCATATGCCTCGGCAATTATCGTAAAATGTTAACGTTAAACCATGTTATTGTACGTAATTTATATTCAAATTTTAAAGTACACTTCACTTTTGTGATGTGATTAAATATTATGGACCCATAGTAAATTTCGACGAGTCCGTTGGAATTCCAATAAAAGTAAACTTAATCCTCTTGAACCCGGTTTTAATAATGCAGGGTAGATCGTGGGTGATAATAAGGGATACAGAGCCATATTTTGTACACAGAACCAAAATAGGTAAACATTAGTAATAAAAGGGTTTAAAATTATATCTTATACGCTTTCATAAGTAAAACAAATATAAGTTTTAAATAATTGTAAATTTGTGATTATTAAACTAATTTCATTCCTAAGCATTTTGGTGGGTAATTTTAATATAAAAATTGTGAAATACACCAATAATTTTTAAATGATTTCCTTTGAATGTTCTTTAAGTTTTCTCATATTTAACACATATAAGAACAAAAACTAGTGAGCAGTGTTGGCTGAGTGGCTTCAGCGTGCGACTCTCATCCCTGAAGTCATAGGTTCGATCTCCGACTGTGCACCAATGGACTGTCTGTCTATGTGCACAACATTCATTCGTTTAACATTCGCTCGAACGGTGAAGGAAAACATCGTGAGAAAACCGGCTTGCCTAGACCCAAAAATTCGACGGCGTGTGATAGGCACAGGAAGCTCACCAACTTGTATATTAGATTTACAAATGATCATGAATGATGAAACAGATACAGAAATCTGAGACCCAGACCTAAAAATGTTGTAGCGCCACTGATTTTTTTAAGAACAAAAACTACACGCAGGTATTTTGTGTGAGATGCAGTTTTTTCTCATAGTTTCTTCAATTTTAGGGCCATTTTTTCATCTCTCAGTCAAGAATCAAATCCGAAACCATGACACCTTCGTGGCTTGTATCACGGCGGTTGTCGAACGCAAATATCTAAATTTCACCTCATTATTTTATCCGTGGTCCCACACTTTAGTTCACATCACAAAAACCTTGTTTGCATAACAAGAGAACAATTATATTTGTGATTTATTTACGATTGAATTGATGTAATTTTGATTACATACAAATGTCGTACAATTTAGAGTTTAGCTGGAGTATTTAATTTTTAATTTTTATCTTTTACAAAATGTATTTGTTTCCCACGAAATTTGGTGAAAACTTACCTTTTTATGTCTTTAATACGCTGTAATTTATTTGATTTGAAATACTAATTTTTTCACCTTATTTTGAATTAATATCGAAAAAGCACCCTAATTTTCAATTGAAAATTCACCCGTCAAAATATCAGCTTTTTTCAAAAAGTTGTTGTGCATTCAGTTCGTTGAAATCTCTACTTTCCTATGGTAAAATATATATATATATATATATATTACCATAGTAAATCTTCTCAGAAAATGCAAAAAATCGTATGCAGTAACGCCCAGACCCGTCATCCCCTTCCCTACTACTTCTCTATGAAATAAAGGCTAAAAAAATTTATTAGGTCACTCAGGTATACATAAGTTATCTTAAAATAGTAATAAATTTTTAAAAATTTTCGTATTTCATAGAGAAGTAGGGAAGGGGATGACGGGTCTGGGCGTTTCCAATAGGTTTCATCCTACTATTATTTTTTTCACTTTTTATTTATTTTTAAAGGCTTCTACCCTGGTCTATTCTTATTATTATGATAATTAATATGTCATTTGCATACCTATTTTTATATGGCTAAATGTTCGGTTTTTTAATAATCAAAGTGAATGTACTACTTTCTTTGCAAATAATCGATTTATTATTATTAAGAAAAAGTTATCCCTGAGATTACTACATTTATACAATCTTGTTAATACTAAACTATTCAAAGACGGTTTACGGCAAAACATCAAAGACCACTGTAACCGCACTTCCGCGGTTCACACCCATTGTTCACTCGGTTACAGTTATTAACTTCAATTATAAACATTCACTTTTATCTTAGCTTACCATTTCTTACTTAATCCAAATACAGTGTAAACATTGCCATTTCCGTTGTGACCAGATATAGAAATGTAATTTATATAAAGGACAACATGAACCGGTGAACTTCGTGTCACCTACATATATTTGTAGACCAAAGCTATCGGACCTCATCCTGCAGCTATGAAACATAAATTTCTGAGTGCATCTGTAAACGTATGACAACCGATTGTACATTTTTTATTTCTAAAAAGACAAAAGTCATCAAATATTTCCCAGCTAGTTTATAGGAAACATCAATTGTCGTGTTAAGTATTTTCCTATAAGTAGGTACTTATTATTTGTTTCCTACCGTATGAACCTTCCCTAAACTTTCACGAATATTTTCTTAGCCTTATCGGCCCAGCCATTCTCGAGTTTTAGCGAGACAAACGAACAGCAATTCATTTTTATATATACGATATTTATAACATGAAAAGGAAATAATTACATTTATAACAACAATAAAACTCCGTGTCTCGGCTCATACTAGCAGCAATAAAGCAACTTCGCTTAGATCGCAATTATCAATAGGAAATACGTAGATATTGGTAAATTTATATCGTTATGTATATGTCATATTAGTGTCACTGTATTTAAAATAATAAATAATTTATAGTATCTTAAGTAAGTTCGATATGTTTTTAGAGGTAGGAATAGTATACAATGCAGCAAACAAAGCTACATGTGTTAATGATAGGGAATAAAAGAATTGGTATACATCATTAAGAAGAACAACTACGGTACCAGATGTTACAATAAAAATAAAATAAACTTGAGTGGAAATAGCCGGAGCATGGCAAGAGGAACAGAAAAGTGGTAAATTGGTGCACAAGAGGAAGACAATTTAGAAGGTGGATAGACCAAATTAAGGAAACAGCAGGTGGTTGGTGGCATGGCAGAGAGTGGCACAGTGCAGACAGGAATGGCGGGATTTGGAGGAGGCCTTTGTCAAAAAAGGGCATATCTATATTAAGTGTAAAAGTATCTGAAATAAAGTAAAAGTTCAAGTGCACAAGCGCTTATTAAAGATTTAAGTTGGCGCCTAGTAGATAGTACAGGTGACACCAGAGCTGGTAGGTACTTTTCTGGCTCAACGAATAAGTATCGCATTACAGCGAGGAAATGCTGCCAGCGTTAAAGGTACACTGCCACAGGGAGCACTCTTTTTAAATTTGTTTTGATTTGCTTTTTAATATTTTTTATTTATTTTTATTATTACTTTGTAGGTTAATAAAATTGTAAATACTGTATACTTGATTGTATATATGAAATATATTAAAACAATAACTCCAAGTCTGAAATAAAGGGTTATTATTATTATATTTATATACATAACAACAACAGTCTACGTTATTGGGTATATAGAAATAATATTAATTTCTTAAAAATGTTTAAAATTTTAACGTTGAGAAATAATATTACTTAACTGAAATTAATTATTAAAGAACGCATAACCTTGTATTACACTTGTACTAACTTTCCAAAATCTTGTGACATACTTCAAATAATAACTTGATATGCTAATGACAATAATACCGATACACCGTATCATTGTTACGATTGGTGTAGGTTACAAAATATTTACTACAAAATCTTTCAATGTAAGACGAAATTACATCCGTGTCACGTAAAAATATACCAAAAGGCTTTTAAAGGCGAAAAAATTAAAGCATAAAATAAAGTTGACACGAGTTTCGATCTATCTACATACTTAATTTATATTTTAACCGTAAACCAAATAGCCGCTGAATATTTCGTTCTCATTGTCACCTCACTTTTATAAATTAACTAGCTGACCGGGCAAACGTCGTTTTGCCATATATATAATTTATAATAAAAAAATAGGGGTTGATCGTAGAGGGGTGAAAGTTAGGGGTTCGTATGTATTTTTTAATGCTGTATCATAAAAAAATAAAAACAGAAAAACATATCTAAAAAGAAAAAAAAAATATTTAGGGGTGGACTACCCTTAACATTTAGGGGGATGAAAAATAGATGTTGTCCGATTCTCAGACATACCCAATATGCACACAAAATTTCATGAGAATCGGTCGAGCCGTTTCGGAGGAGTATGGCAACGAAAACTGTGACACGAGAATTTTATATATTAGATGAAATTTATAGGACGACGTTTGAGGTAGGTTGATTGTAGTAATATAATATAGTATTTGCCAAAGAATACCACGACCTATGGACTTCTCTCTCTTCCAACTATTCTCTATCCTGACTATATTCAAATAGACCTAAAATTATAATTTTATAACCAATGGTTAGTTCTTCCTGTTCTCGTGACATTGAATGCCGTTTTACTACCTTAATAGATACATATTTGAGTGGGGTTAAGGGTATGAATTTAGGAGAAAGTTATGTATAAATCTTATGGAACATTAAATTTCCGAGGCTTTGAACTCGGTAAGAAAACTGATTTAAATAGACGAATTAATTATATAATTACTTGATAATTATGTCTTCAAATCGTTACCAAACTGTTATTTAATTGAAAGTACTTAAGCGATTAAGAAGGTAATAATAAAAGTATCATGGCAAGAGGAGCAGAAAAGTGGCAATTTAGAAGGTGGATAGACCAGATTAAGGAAACAGCAGGTACATGGCAAAAAGTGGAACAATGCTGATGTGAATGACGGGATTTGGAGGCGACCTTTGCACAAAAAAAAGAAACACACAGATATCTAAAACAAAAGAGATGATAGAAATATAAATGTGTTTATTTTATTATTATTATTATAATGAAAGTATCGTTGTGTCATTATTAAGTTACCTATTTATCCACTTAGAAGTAATAAAGTTGTCATTTAAGAATGTTTATAGTCGTTTAGTAAGGCTTTGAGTTGTGTGTCTTGTGAGAAAGTTAGCGCATGGATTTTTAGCAGGAAAATATATTCTATACACGAACAGCCTCATAGAAACGCATGCGACCTTAATAAAAGTTAATTAAATATGTATTGGTAAAAGAAATGGTAAAACGTAAGTAAAAGTTCAACCTTTAATCGAGAGAGGTGCTTTATTTTTTTTATTAAATGTTTTCTAGGAATCCCCGACTATGTAGTCATCGGAGGTATTAAATAGCTTACGTAAATGGTATTGGTAACCCGGATAATTAAACACTACTACCTATTTCTTTTAACACCTTTTTGTAAAACCTTAAGCAAATCCTAAAAAGACGCCTCTTAACCTAATGTTGAAAATTATTTCCTTTAAATTCGTCTTTGTTACTGAGAGGTGCTTGGGAGAGTTTTTTGAAGTGAAACTTCTTTATCGAGGTTGGATAAAAATTTAGTGTAACATTTTTTCGTTACGCGTCACATTTTTCGGTTACGCGCCATGTTGCTTTTTGAAGTCAAACTTCTTTATCGGCGTTGGAATGAAACTTCTTTATCGACGTATGGGAGAAATTTTGTAGCAAATCGTCACGGTTTTCAATTATAGTAATAATTCTATTACAATTAAAATGAAATTCTATGATAATCTTCGTAGTAATAAGGTAAAATGAAATATTTGTATTCATGTCTATGATAATAAAAGCCTTTCGTTAAACTTTATCTAATTTAACGAATTTCTGTAAAGTTGCATATAGTAGATCATTTTTCGAAAAATAAGATCATAAAGAAGTTTCACTTCTTACGTGTGTACACCTAGTACACGCACAATTTATTTTTCTATTAAATAATATTACTAGCGAATTTGAAATATTTTTTTCAATATTTAATCTTAGGCTAACAGTACTATTATGATTTGGCTTAAGATTTTACCTGAGGCTTTAAAATTCCTCTCTCTTGGTTTTTATACAAAGTTGTGTTTTGTTTTTCCTACGTCGTTCAAACTTCAAAGAGGATATAATAAATGCGTCGTCACGAAGGATACACTTTCTAACGAGTAAGATGAGTCACATTCTTGGTAAACTGTTGATATCACATAGAACACCAATGAAATAAGCATGTGTCATCAGGGGTTAGCATATATACATGAGTAAGGTTTTGGGTGTAAATCTGAAGGTATAATAAAAACCGTAAGGATTTTCTATTAGAAAAAAATTGCAATTGTAGCGTTAAGTTTGCGCTGTTTGCACATCAATGTGTCTCGCTATATTTTTTTTCCTTTATTATCGCTTAATATATTATATATAAACTAAAAATACAGAAATCATCAAACACTAAGGGTTTACCTTGGTGCCTGAATTGCTACACAGTACAAATTTTAAGTTCCATATAATTTAAAGAGTTAAAAAATATATAATCAATCAACACAAAAAACGAAACAAAAACATTACAACGGAGTGAAAAATAAACGTTTTAATATACCTTATACATAATTTTACATACACTCGGCGTCAAAAAAATCGCACCTTTCTTAAAATTCGTGTCAAGCGATTATAACTTCTAAGATCCTTCCTGTACCCTATCATTATTAGTATCATTTAAAAGCTCAATTAATAAGCTTTCAAAAAAATAATCATTTGTTTACGGAAAATCAAAAACCACAAATCGCCAGCACTTTGATTAAAAAGTGGCGATGTACGCATTTGGAGGCTCACTAATTGTACCACCCTGGACGCGTATAAAACGAGGGGGTAAAAGTCACTTATGGGTTATTCGCTATCCAGACGTCACAGAAGTCATACCTGAACAGCTTCGACTATAAAAAACCCAGTGAAAATGTATACCATGGCAGAAGAAGTAGCTCAAGTGGTGGCCCTATCTCAAACCGGACTACGGCAGGTTGAAGTTGCTCGGCAACTGAAAATCAGCCGATTTCGAGTGCAACGGGTATACCAACGGTTCCAAGAGACTGGAGGTTACATCTGGAGGACTGGAGGAGACATGGATCCGGGAGACGTCGCTGCACTAGCGTCAGAGATGTTCGCTACATTGTGTCGACGTCTTTGCGGAACCGCTTCTCCAACGCTGTGGAGCTGCAGCAGTGGCTTCGAGCTACTCGAAGGACAGCAGACAGCGTCTCCACAATCAGAAGAAGGCTGTGAGAGAAGAATTTGCTGCCCCGGAGAGCTGCTACAGGCCCCCAATTGACTGCCATCCACCGGACGAACAGGAAGCGATTTTACGAAACGCACGTGCCGTGGACATTCGACCAGTGGAGGAATGTCCTGTTCCCCGACGAAACCCGAGTGTGCCTGTACACCATAGACATGGGTAAGAGAGTCTACAGGCGACCAGGGGAGCGTTTCACACCAGCCGGCACCGTGGAAACCGTCGGGTATGGAGGAGGATCCTGCATGTTCTAGGGCGGCATTTCTATCGACGGCAAAACAGACCTCGTGTGCGTCTCCAGAGCTGGAGATGGTCGCGGCCAGGGGTCTCTGACTGCCCACCGGTATATCTCCGAGATTTTGGAGGAGCATGTGGTCCCATGTGCAGGTTTTGTCGGCGCCAACTTCGAGTTCATGCACGACTACGCCCGGTGCCACACAGCCTTTATTGTCAAGGACTACCTACGTCGAGTTGGCATCAAGGTTATGGACTGGCCAGCAAGAAGCCCAGACCTCAATCCTATCGAGCACCTCTGGGACGAGCTGAAACGGCGAGTTTGGGCCCGTAATCCAGCTCCTGCCACTCTCGATGAGTTTCGAGATGCCGTCATCGAGGAGTGGGACACTCTTCCCCAGGAACACGTCGTGACGCTCATCAGGTCCATGACTGACCGCTTGGAAGCTGGTCGGAGGGCTAGAGGAGGTAACACTAGGTTTAAAGACTAATTTTTAATTATTGTTATTGTTTATTTTTAATTTTTGTATTGTTCATTTTCTTTGTATTTTTGATCAGAATACACATTGTTTCACATTTTCCCAGAATTTTCATTTTTTATGGGGGTGGTTACCAATTTCCTACCGTTTTCAAATAAGGGATTTCATTAGCTTTCAAATGATACTAATAATGATAGGGTACAGGAAGGATCTTCGCAGTTATAATCGCTTGACACGAATTTTAGAAAAGGTGCGATTTTTTTGACGCCGAGTGTATGTCAAGTATAGTTGTCAGTTCTGCGATACTCCGGTCGTGTTACAATAATTGTCCCTTTGAGATTTATGGAATAGAGATTCTTTGCTTTACACTTGCGTACTATATATGTAGTGTGGAAAACGTTGTCATGAGTTACAGGGAGAGCTTTAACAAAACGTAAGCGTAACAAAGGTCCTTTGGCTTATAATTAACCTTAAAAATTCCGTCATTTCCGGTGATATGTCTTTATTAAGCCCGTTGTTTACAACCGACACTTTCAAGTTCAGAGACCAGTTGGGATAACAGGATTTCTCTCAAAATTCTTAAGCTCAAATTACTTAATTTTTACAGCTAAGTTTAAGTGACCTACTGACAAGGTCATATTACGGAATGAAGTTTGAAGGGGAGGGCGACTTCCTACAAGTATAACTTTGGGTAACTGTGAAATGTAATGGTCGAAGTGAAATTGGCAACTCATGTTCTAGTATTAAATTCTGCTATACGAAGTGACCCAAAGAGTCAAAATAAAAAAAATCTAAGACGAAATAATTTTTAATTATAACAAAAAAAAATTCATAATGAGAAATATAAACAAATTTAAAAAGTTTGGTCCCTGTGGCAGTGTACCTTTAATGCTGGCAGCATTTCCTTGCTAAGTTAAGAATATTGTAAATACTGTATATTTGTGTGTTGGATATAAATCGAATTATATTTCTAATATATATGGCTATAGGACCTCAAAAACTTTCTTCCGATATTATTTACAAACCACGAGATTATGTCACGACTCATCAATGACAGGGTCTCAATTTCGGTAAGCGTCGCCACGTCTGCAAACACGCCTATATGTACCTAGGGTTGCTACATTCTGAATACAAAACGTTTATAAAAAATAGTGCAGCTTTAATTTAAGAAACGATTCATACTCGCAATAAATTATGGAAAAACGAAATTGAAAAAAATCCATCCTGGTGCAAGAACGTTTTGAAAAAAGAAACGGGCGCCAACTTAAATCCTTAATTTGCACAAGCGTTAATTAAAGATTTAAGTTTGCGCCTGGTAGATAGTACCGGTGACCCAAGAGCTAGTGCTTTCCAGTTTCCACGCTCAATGAATAAGTATCGCAATACAGTGAGGAAATGCTGCAAGCGTTAAAAGTACACAGGGACCAAACTTTTAAAATGTGTTTTTTTTTCTATTTATCAATTTTTAATACGTTTTATAGATTGCACAGTCGCCTTACTAACAATACAGCATCCTTTAGCATACCTAAACTTTTTGTCAATCTTCAAAGTTATTTTATAATATAGAGCGGTCACGAAACCGAACTTTTCCTATTCCTTACTAGTGATTAATTATAGTCAAATTGTGAAAAAAATGTCATCGCTTTTGAAATACAGATAATGCCACTAACAAGTGCGATATGGCAATTTTCCCAATGCTCTATTTATCTAAATTCTATATTTTTTTAGCTGTCAACCCTAAGTACACATTGCGACGCGTGCTTTCTACTGCATTCCGGCCGGACGAGTCCGATCGCGGTCCGTTTTGGAGCGAGAGTGAAAATGTACAAGCTTACGTATTTTCTGACTTATTTTTATAGTATCCCACTAACATACAGGCATTCCTTCAAGGGCAAATTTTTAAATAAATTTGTATACAATTATTTTTTTATTTGTAGCTTGGTAGGTGAGCTTTTAATAATATTTATTACACAACATACAAATGATTTATAAACATGTCAGTCAATGAAGAGGCTTTGACATGCTGCGTGTTTTTTTGCTTCTCATCTTTTCTATTCTCTTTTTCTTCCGTCCTCAGGACCACTAAACATCGTGTACAAACTATCATCCAATAGCAATATTGACCTAAGGTTATTGCATTCAATTTCGATGAAGTTCTCCTAAGATCCATTTTTTATTCGTAGAAACCTTATAGCTGTATGAAGTTAAAGACCGAGCTTAGTCTGGTTACAGACTATACGAGTATAAGTTGCAATAATAAGAATCTAGTCGTCAAACAGTAAACAAATATTAATAATTTATATGTAAAATGTTATGGTTAAAGAATACTGTGTAATTTATGTATTAGAAAGGTTCTTCAGTAACCTGTAGTTTAATAGTCACAATTTTCCATAAGATGACACACTTCGATGATCGCCAATTTTCATAATTGCGGAAATTGCATTTGCATACGTATTTGGACCACTACTGATGGACGACCTACTTTCGATAATATTACGTGATGAATATAATAACATTGATATTTACTAGCGGTCTAGCCTTTTCTCTCTCTTTTCTTGTTTCTCACGCTGACTCCCATAAGAAAAATTAATTGGATTATCACACGGAAGTCATAAGTAAGTCCCACTTCTGAATTTTACCCTTAGCACAGCGCAGGCGACTTGACTAGCAAGTGATACGTATCGGTATGAACAAAATATTAAATACCTATTTGAAATCTAAAGTTTTAGTCAGGTACCATCTTGCTTAGGTACAATCTTTTCCAGTGAAGTGTACGACCTTCTTAGTTCTGTATTAAGTATCCAATAAACGTATAAAGCTAACTAATCGTATTGCTCGCAGAGACTTGATGTAAGTATGACTGAACTTCATAGAATAATAAACATATTTTTACGAAAAATCTTAATATATATATTTCTTCTGTGCGTGTGTATGTGACTGAACTTCTCTCAAACGACTGGACCGATTTTGATGAAATTTTTTGTGTGTGTTCAAGGGGATCTGGGAATGGTTTAGATTCACAAATCAGCGCGGCTGATGGCACTGCAGTCGGTACTTTCATACTTTGCTTAATATCCTAATCGCTTTAAATATCATGCAGGACAACGTCTGTGGGGTCCACTAGTAATGTATAAATAAATAGTGTCAACTTTGACTACTCGGATTCGGATTCTTTGACTTCGGATCGGAATAGTGAACGACTTGTGAGATTTGTTATAATATTTTTGTGTTTTAATTCCATAAACTAAAAGTGTGCGGTATTTTCGATAGGGGATAATTAAAACTCAATAACAGGTTGCAACTGCATCGTAATGATATGTTTAATATATCTCTTATAATCTCATTATGCGCACAAAGTCATTGAATTAATGAACTTTCTACTTTTGTTTAAGTGAATTTCACGTCAGCCACGAGATAATTTGATAATTTAAATCTATGAATATGATGAATGATATATCTAGGTTTTAATTCAATACAATTTTATTGGGATAGAAATTTGTATAAATAAATAAATATTGTGTTTTTATAACGAAATTTTGCTCGGTTAAACTAATTTAAATTCAAACTAAATATAGTATGTTTTTGTAATTATTATTGTTTTAATTTAATTTCAGGAAATGAACTTAGTAGGCACATAACCTTTTGCCTCTCAACCCAGATATTCTGTATTCGATTCCAGAGGAAACAATAATTTCGGATACGGAATAGTAACTCTATACTCATTAATGTTTCTGCACTATTCTAGGGTTATGGGACGTACAAAAAAAAACATGAAAACAAATAAGTTCATCAGTTTCTCCTCTCCTTCTTCGGGCTTATTGAAGTCGTATAAAATCTGAAATACCTTTCCATTAAGCTCTCAACCTGTCAAAATATTGATTATCCAAATCACAATAATGCCTATCATATGGTATGGTGCACACGTAAGAATTACACAACCATAGCTAATAGACGACGAAAGTGAATATTCGAATAGTTAGCGCTTAATAAAAAAGTAAAAGTGCCATAGATATCCCACGGATGTCTCGTATTACAAATGCGTAAGGTACATAATGATAATAATTCGTCTTAATTTACAATTATGTGATGTCATGGCGAGAGCTACTTTCCCAGAAGGCTCGTGACGTCAAATTATGTAATTGTAATGATGAATGATTGTTATCTTAATTTAACATAATTTGTAGCAATTAATGTTAAGTGCTAAGACTTTAGACAGGAAGATTTATGGTTTGTTCATAAAACTACTACATTTTTTTAATGCTAGTCATACTTTATTGTAAGAATAAGGGCGGGCAGTTCACGAGAATTAAGGTATATTTAAAAATTAACCTAATAAATGCTTTAAAGAAAGCAAACGCGTCCTGTATAGCGTTTTTGTTTTGTATTTCCCTTTAGGGGTTCTCAAAACATGAAATAGGCATCTATGGAATATGTTATGTAAGGATGAGGGCATTCTGAGGTCACATACAGCGTCACGTTACTATAGTTATTAGTGAGATATTACATTCAAATCTATCACAATATATTAATTGAATATTAATATATTGCGTCACATATAAATATTGATTTTTAATCATTAACTTATCTGGGCGTGAATTTAAGCCAGTTTTTATCACTTTCTCCTTCAATAAAAATGCTAATATTTAGTGATTCGCTTTCGACATTAAGTTAGAAATATATATTTTTTTAATTATAATCTAATAGAAACGAAATTATTACACAATTTTAATCCTTACAAATAAATGATAGCGAATAATTTTTAATTAATTAAAATGTTTTTAGTTTTTAAAATTGTATATACGTATTTAATTATGCAGACTGAAAGTCTATATTTTCTGAAAAGTTAATATACTGTTACGTTATTTAATATTAAGAAAATATAATACTTGCACTAAATTAAATTCGCACTCAAGACGGCGAAGTTTCGCTAAAAAAAGAAAACTGTGAAGACAAGGGGAGGAGATTTTTTTACAAGTTCATACATACATCCATCAGTCTAGTCAATGGTAAAGTGGAAAAATGGTAAGTGAGAAGCTTTTGCCTAAAATGGAAGATGAGAAGCTTCTCGTAAAGGTGTTAATGACTAATAAACTACTAATAACAAGCCGTACATTGAACCCTTTGTAACAAACTTGCCGGCCTTGACTTTGTCCACTAACTAGAGCGAGTCGATGGCACGTAATCACAATTTAACGGTACTGCTAACCCACTGCCACTAAAACTTGTCAACTCTATCACACTATTCACCTAATTCCGATTATAGATGTTACTATGGACACATTTTTTATTAAATGGTCACTGTTCTATTCAAGTAATTATTTGATACTTCAAAGCTCCTTTAAAGTTTTTAACATCTAGTCTCGCTCTCTCTTCAGTGAATAGGTAATGTCTGAGCGTCGGAGTCAGCACGGAAACATCTGGAGAGGACTTTTTTTATGTAATAGGAGGCAAACGGGCACCTGCTGTTAAGTGAGCGCCGCCCATCACATTGCCAGAAGGCTCGCAAGTGCGTTGCTGGCCATTAAGAATTGGTACACTCTTTTATTGAAGAACCCTATGTCGAATTGATTCGCAACTACTTCAGTGGGCAGCTGGTTTTCCACATAGTGGTTGTGCGCGGCAAAACCTGCCTTAAGAAAGGCTTAGTTGTGGAACGACGGACGTCGAGATAATACGGATATATAAGGGATCCAGCCGCACGGAAAGTGACTGGCGTTAACGATTCGGTTTGCTCTTCGTTGAATACGGTCAAGTGGAAGGTGCTGGTACTCCCGCCAAGAGGTGTACTCCATGAGGAGCCGAATTCGCGCTTTATAGAGTTTTTCCCTTTCTTCATTGTACATTGTTTTCCTCGCATTATAAATTTAATATGATTTTTTTTTGATTCAAAGTCGCCTTATTACGTGTCATTCATGATGTATTTTATTAAGTAATGTTTGGAAGGAAAAAATAAATGCATCTAATTCGACAGTCCAGTTGAATATATTAAGAGAATTAATTTTAATGTCCATTCATTGAGAGTAGCGTTATCTATTAAGAATAAATTAATGATTGAATTTCTAATTCAGTTCCTTGAAAATCGTTCCACATAAAAGTATCACAAAAACCATTAAGGATTTCTATCACGCACCTGTGTTGCTACTTCCGGCAACAGGTAGTTTGATAAACTTTTTATAACACTTAAAATTCGTTTGTAAAAACTTTTTAAATTTGGTACTATAATGACAATTTAAAATCAGGTAAGTATTATACTACTAAGGATTTGAAATATAATATATCTACATACATATCTATTATCATGTGAAGTTTTAATGATTTAACAACAATTCAATACCATATTGGTAGCTTATGTTCTACGTTCTCATCAATAAGAGGGAAGAAATTGGGGATTGTTTTAGTACCTACTCTATAGTTCTTGGGGTCTGACGGCTGACGACATTTGCTGAAAAGCCAATACAATGTAAATTGTATTGCTCGAGTAAAAAAATGAAGACAATAAAATTATCCTTCGATATTACAGTCAACGATAGTACCTAATTCACTTCAGAAAGTTGACATCTCAAAGTTAGATTTACGTTCTATACTTAAAATTTAAGTTATTACTTAGTATGTAGTATATATACGTAGTTACAAGGACACCACAAATAAACGTTTATATTATATAGGTATAAATTTGTTTGTCTTTTGTCTTAAGTCCACTTTATCAAGTCCTGTGGCTACAAGTAAGTAGTCGATATGGGTAAGAAGAAATAACAAGGACTAATTGTAGCTATTAGGATGGAGATACACGCCATTCTTATACACTAAGGGTGAGATCTATAGTGCGCACTTGGACTTTGCTCAGACTTACCTTACGAAAAACTTTGCTTAGTGTACACTAAGGTTAAACTATGATTTCGTATTTATAGACATTTTAACGGTGAGATTAAGCTAAGCCCAAGCTAAGACAGAAAATGTCAAAATACAAATTGATGTTTCATTTCATGCAATACTTTGTTTATTATCCTTTAAAAAAAGTAAACAATAACAAATATTTAAACATCTAAAACGGTACACATATATCTTCAATTTATTGTTATTTATGTATTCATTTATTTTATTATTGCAATAACTAGAAATTTACGAGTAACCTTTAGAAAATGTATTAATTATTTAAAGATGACAATAATTTTATTACGTAGAACGGATCGCAATGTTTTGACAACAGCAACAAAGCACTTGTATCAACAATTGTAAAATTTTAAACCACTTTTTCTCTTTTCTGTTTCTGTTTGTATGAGCTTATAAATATTAAATTTAACTTTCTTCAAAACAACGACTGGCTTTGTGACTTGGACCTGGACCAATCTGGATGTATACCTACTTAACTCCTACGCATTCCCGAAGCACTGTGACGTTTTGTGATTTGGCTTTGTAATGGACGCTTGGAAATATCAATATCGAAAGTGACATGATGGAGAGAGAGTTCTATCTTCAATAGAAAACATTGAAAGGGTAGGAACTGCAGCCGATATGAATCCACGAATGCCTAAAGTATAGTTGGAATGGATGTTTTCAGGTAATATTGTGTTCATAAATATGTATGGTTTTTCAATTTGATATATTATACCTCTTCTCAAATGATTTTAAATACACTTTTGTCTTCTGACTTTCAGAAACATAACATATATGTGACTAATAATAATTTATTGACATTACAGATGGTGTGTGGTGATCTGAACAGCATAAGCCAATCTACAGTCTGATTAATTATAAATAAAGTCTCTGAGAGTTGAGTAAATTACTTCCTAGATTTGTAAATTTTCTAAGAAATATGAACACAGCCAAAACGAAGTTTGAAGAATTAGGAAGATCTAATACTCACCATGGCCTAAACAGTATAATCGGAGCTATTGACAGCACCCATATAAAAATTAATAGACCCGAAGGTATCGCTCACTCTGAAGCATACAGAAATAAAAAGGGTATTTTTCTGTAAATGTGCAAGCAATAATAGGGCCTGATATGGAAATATTTGTATAGTGACTAGGTGGCTGGAGTTCTCACGACAGCAGGATATTTAGAAAATGCCTGTTTTAGTAGGTGACAGCGGTTATCCAGCACTTAACTTCATGTTAACAACACTTTTAAATCCAATGACAAGAGCTGACAATATTTATAATTATTCTCAAATAAGAACTAGGCATATTTTTTAAAGGTTTTTCGGAGTGTGATAAAGGAAATTTCCATGTTTAAGCTAGGACTACAGTCAAAATTGACAAATACTAGTTATATATAATTATAGCTTGTGTTGTATTGATAATATATATATAGGTATACAGAGAGGGGATGCCTATGATGATGGTGATCTTGTGAAGAGAAGTTGAGTAAACAGAAACAATGAAAGATCTCTTAAGGTCTAGCATTCCGGCAATCTGTGATTGCACAATTTAATAGGTAATTTGTTTGGTAATAAAGAATATCAAAACAAAACTTGTTTCATTTTAATCATTTATTTTCTGATTCTTTTTTTAAGTGTAATACATATTTCTAATACTAATTTATATTTTTGTTGAAGAAATTCTATTTCAACAGATTTTTTTAATTTCATATGTTCCACTCTATCTCAAATTTTTTAGAGTAGTCAGGTAATAAATGGTAGAAGATTAGGGAAACGAAAATAACAGATGTAAGGAGAGACATGGTTAGGTTATAGTTTGAATTTGTGTTATTTTTTTTTTTTTTTAATTTATTTATTAGCCGGATACAAAGTCCATTGGAGTTGTACTATTTTTTTTTTTTTTTTTAATTTATTTATTAGCCGGATAAAGTTGTATATAATATGAGGGTGAGGTGACATACAAAAATCACACCAGTTATTTTTAAGATTTCTAAAAATGGGGTTTGAACAATTACATAAATAATATAAATAAACAATAATAAATACCATTATAATGTGTAATTATTTTAATTCATGCATTTCATAGGTATTTATCAAGATCATTTATAATTTCTTTGAATTCAAATTCTATTTTTCCCAAAGTCTATGGAACTCCATACAAAATGGCAACACCGTTCATTAAAAAACCGACAAAAATAAAAATCCAGTAAAAGATATATGGTAAAGAAATTTTGGCCATATTTTTGTTAGGTTATAGTCAAAGTTTTTGGTAAGTGTATTTGGGATTGAGATTAAGTAAGAAATAGGGAGAGATTGAGTTTGTCTATAAATAGATGTGTCTAGTGATAGTTAAGAGAGAAAGTGGGATATATTATGAGTGCATAGTGAATGCAAGTATTTCAATGTTTCGACAAAGCCTGATGTAACAATAATTGAGTGTAATTTCAGCTCGATTTTAGAGATGAGGTAATGTAAATTGATGTTGCATGTTCTTATTATGACATATTAAGTTGATTCTTAGATTACATCTATTGCGAATACTAAGTATTTTTAAGGCAATGAGTTTTTCTGATCAAATAAGTTTTATCATTTATCTTAATATTACATGTATACTTCAAACAGTTTGAAAACAAGAGAAAACATCGCGATTATAAGCGTGGTCGTCCAGTGGCCTAATAATAAAATATCAGCGATTAAGTTGTACAACACATTCTTTACTTTGGCAACATTCTATTTCAAGGTCATTGAACTCAGTGAAGCATAGAGTTATGCTGTCAACTGTCAAAATAATAAAGAGAACCGAAAGCTCTCCTTGAACATCTATTTGAAATGATCTTGTCAGCATGTCTAATGTTTTAGTACATGACTGACATTTCATAGCAAGTTAAAATTATTTAAGAATACCTGTCAGCCAGGGTATTGGGGAGAGATTTTATTTGAAGGCTTTATTTACATTTAGTGAAGGCAATTGTCGTTTCACCGCGTACTAACGTAAGCAGGAGACCTTCTTTTAAGAGTTAATTCACTACTTTAAAAGAATAATTAAGTTGTACAAGCGTCTTGCCGATAGGTTACGTAAAGTCGTTAATCACATATTGAATTAAAAAACATTGAGTTTGAGGTGCGCTGTGTACCAAACTATAAAACCATCCCAGTAAGGACAAATCTTTAGCGTTCTCTGCTTTATAAACTATAGGGTTCCCGATTCATTCCCAGTGTTATAACCCAGTTTTAACACATTCAATCTGTAAATTTTCGAACTTGGCAACCCTCCATCGCTATAGCGTCGCATGCGAAGTGGAACACGGTCATATACAAGTTCCGTTCGCAAATTCTCCGCTGAGCGCTGACACACTTCCTCAAACACGTTGACGCAACGTAGAAAGGACGCCTTTTTATTGGGTAACTAGTTTTTGTCATAATATTTGCAAGTTTATGCAATTCAACTTTCGACCTCTCGTGCAAATTGCATGTGTTAATTTTTTGAAAGGATTTTTATTTTCTGACAGGTTTTCAGCGACATATCTGGCAAGTGACATAATACGTTTTAACCCTCTATCTTACTCGTATATTGCAGTTATAGTTTATATAAATTTACCAAAAACTTTAAAAGATCTTTCTACTAGAGTTTTTCAAAATCGACTTTATGTAAGTAGTACTACTTTTGAAAAAAAAAATCAATTAATTATATTTGCGTGAAAAATTATAATTGATATTTATTTGACACCGTACTAATATATTTTAATAATGTGATATTTTATCACTACAACTAATATAAGAATTGAATATAATGTATGTAACTACTATGTAAAATTCCTTTTAAGAAAAATTTGCACGCCATTATGTGTGGTCAAATTTTTTACCATATTCTTGCAAATAAATTAATATTATTACATTATTACAGACTTAACACTTGACAGAACCAAATTAGTAGAGAGTAGAGTACTTTAGTTAAAATACTAAAATTAGACTGATTATTTTTTATCATTAATGTAATTTTTTTAGATATAATCCGCTAACCTGGATTTGTTAAATTTTGGTATACTGGAGTGTTACTACCGTTATCGTACCGAACATGATTTTTTAATGAGCATTAAGATATTTAAAAATACAATAAGTTTAAAGGTGTTTTTTATTTAGGAGGCTAAGTCTGCCAATTTATTATAACCGCATCCGTTCAAGAGGCTGTCAGAAAGTTTATGAAAGGAAGCGCTGCGACCTTTCATATAGATACTATAAAAACATACATTTTGTTCTTATATTTTTAACTTTACCATACTAATAAATGTTAATACAAATGATTTATTCGTACTATTTTCTTAATCTTCTTAATGTATTTTTAATATTCTTTTATTTTATAAATAATCTATCTTCGACTCGATGAAAATTAAAAAATTGCTTATCAAACACACCTTAGCATAAAGACATAAATTTAACAGAAGAAAGTGACGGATGTAACAATATCTATTGAATATTTATAGTCCATTAAATTTCAAAACCAATAACAAGTCGCAAACAAGCCCTAAGCTCTGGTCAACTTTCACTAGAAAGCAATCACGCGCCGATTAAGGATGAGAATAAAATAATATATTCAAAAATCGAACATACCCAAAATATAAGCCTCATGGTATCCAAAAATACACTTTGGGGTGGAATAAAAAAAAACAGGCACGACACAGGCGCGATCGCGCGCGCTTTCTTTACAACTGCGTCTATGGTTGTGCGCATACAGCCTCCCCCCCAAAGAAAGTTCCATCCAACCTTCACATTCGGATTATGTAAAGCTAAAAACGTACTCTGTGAACAAGAGGGAAATAGGATAAGGTCGTCTAAAAATTGTAAAAACAGATTAAAAATATTCACACAGCGTTACGAAAACTGTCTAATTAGCCGATAAGAAAATCTAATCTGACGTCGCTTTTCGCGTGAGAATTGATTCAATGAAATCTAATATGAAAATGTAGAAACGATCTTTCAAAATCTAGCCGTGGAGTTTCTAGATTGCCTAAGTACGTATAACGAAATACACTGATAGAGAATCTTATTTACAATGCACACTTACGTACGTAAGTCTTTATAATATAATAACTAATATTTCGTAAAAATTGCACACCAATGTGTGGTGATTTATCATTTTTAGTAAAATCAAATTTTTGTAAACCTGTATTTTTGTCTTAAGTTTTCATTTAGTTTTTTTAGAATTTAGTAACTGTATTATTTTTGGCTGTGTTTCTATTTTTTTATTATTATTAAACCTAGCTTTAGGAAACTAATAACTTAATTAAATAAATAACTATTTAAATGAGCAATAAGAAAAAATTGTGACCTCGGTGTGTTATAAATGTGCAGTTTAAGCCTAATGGTGCTATCAATCCTGATGTGGTGCCCTTTTTTTATAGAACTCACCTAATGTTAAGTGAGGCAGTGTTAAGTGCCAGAGGGCTCGCCGTTTCGTTGCCGACCTTTTAAGAATTGGTACTGGCTCTTTTCTTGAAGGACCCTTAGTCCAATTGGTTCGGAAATACTTCAGTGGGCAGCTGCTTCCACATTGCATTTAAAAAAGCTCAGTTGTGGATCGGCGGACATCGAGGTGATACTCATCTGCTGGTCCGAATCCGAACTGCTCTGAACACTTTCCGTGGTAAATGCGGTAGAAGATGCAGGGTGACTCCACATCTCTTGGGAAAGTGACTGGTGGTCGTCGATTCGAACCGCTCTTCGTTGAATACGGTCAAGTGGAAGGAGCTGGTACTGGGGAGCTCACTTACTTGCACTTAAGGTGATGCATTTTTGTGTCCTTATCTAGCTTTTAATGTTGTCCATTTATTGCCTTTGTAATGGGAAACAGGACTTCCAGGATCATTCCAAGATGGGATTTGCCAAGCTAAAGGATTTTATTTCATTTATTTCTATAGCTAACTTTAATAATTATATATAACAAAACAATAATATTAAAGATAAAATACATAATATAAACAAAAATGTTTAAACATTTACGTAACCTAGAAACGAAAAATCAATAAAAATGATTAAATTGAGAATACCCAGTTATGTGTTGTGTGATGGTGTAAAAGTCAGGGTAT
This sequence comes from Pieris macdunnoughi, assembly GCA_905332375.1. NCBI lineage: Eukaryota > Metazoa > Arthropoda > Insecta > Lepidoptera > Pieridae > Pieris > Pieris macdunnoughi. The sequence continues at coordinate 120,261 of CAJOBZ010000005.1, read as the reverse complement.
GTACGAGAGTGTGTGTAGTGTGTACGCTATGGATATCCTGAATAAATATTAAGCATGTCCCGCGATAGCTTAAACAAGTCGAGGCTTAAATAGTGGTCGTTGAATGTAGTTACTGTTAGCATATCACAAATCCATTAAATATTATTTGAAGTTAAGAAACGTTAAGTGGATTATAATTGTCTAAAGATACGTTATTGCAATACAATACGCTATAGTTTAAATCAAGGTAATTCCTTTCTTAATAATAAAACAGGCAAAATAATATTGCTAAGGTCCTTACGTTATAGTCTAGAACGATATCGGTTTTTAGTCAGAAGCTTTGTCGTCAACGGCAGATTTCCCGCCATTATACCTAGGGGGTTATAATTCCGGGGCATGAATAGGGTCTTGCTTCATCACAAAAATCGTTTCAAAATATTATATGGAAAGAAGTAAATCATATGTTGTTATATAAAATATACAGTCAAACCTGGGTAAGTGAGAACTGGATTAGTGAGAAAACTCTATAAGTGAGAGTAATAGCCGGGACCCGTCATTTTAAGCTCCCAAAACCTCTATTAGCGAGAAACAGAAACGTAAGAGAGAGTCGTTTTTCCCTCATGGACCTCCGTAAGTGAGACTACTACTTATCTATACCTCTACGTATAAGCGACAGTCGAGCTTGTACTTTGAATACGCGGCGGTTGTTGATCAAACAATATTCGACAAAATTTATGAGTTAGAGAAAAACATTCAAAATACAAAAACAGAAACCCAAACGAAATTGGCGGATTTTTTAAGTGTTGTGAACATTATGCACATAATTTTATCATAATTACATATTTACTACATTCGTACCTCTATAAGAGAGAAACGTTACCCATGTACCGGCATTAGCGGGAAACTCGGGTTAGTGAGAAACCTCTATAAGCGAGAATGATATTGGGCTCCAGCCCAATCTCTTTTTGAATTCTCGCTCATCCAGGTTTGACTGTATATACAATAGTCTATTTAGGTAAAGTTACACTAACTTTGACTGTGTGATACCTCTGATGTGAATGCTAGATCCCCCCTTGTTTCTTGTTGGTTAAGACCATTTTAAGACTCTGAAATTGCATCTAATAAACAAAAACAAATGACAAATTAATGAAATATTATCCCATAACCAAAGAGTTAAAAAAAGAGTATTAATAATCATTTTTTAAAAAAAGTTTTCATTGACTCTGTTTCTAACTGGCCGGTTATAAATCTTATAGTACCTACTATCTTGGTACAATAATATACTACGAAGAAAAGAAAACATTCATAATACTAGCTGAGCTCTTTATACTACGATAGTATAGAATATAGATTCTAGAATAACTTAAAGATTTTAAAAATTTGTATTCTTGTGATTAATTGAAACGCGTTTTTCTATATTCGGAGATCGGAATGAAAGACGATAGGACTCCCACTTGCCACTATTGCATTATCCGTTATGAGTAATTGCATCCATGCTTTCATCATATAATATGGAGTATTGTGTAAGTTTTACCAATCTCAACTTACGCTGATGGACTGTACTAGAATTACGAATTTTGCCTTGGTAACTTATTAGCGTCTTTGTTATTTTTAATGAAACTGTTGTTTGGATTTTATTTAAAATTAAATTGTATGTGGAATAGGCTATAAACTAAATAAATATATAAGACATTCTGTCAGTCTGTGTGATAACGGTCTGTTTATAAATTATTTTTATGTATTCATGTGTTTATGAAAACATGCTCCAACTATTTAAAGATGAATAACAGAGTAACTTTCAAGTATTTGAGTAATGTACACGAACTCAGTACAAGTCAAATAAATTAGATTGAAAAGGTCAAAATGCTAAGACTAGATTTAATCATTTGTTTAAGCCCATTTTCAATAACTTGTAAGTTTATTTTCATTTTAAAACTCGTACTTAAAGTATTTTTATTCAAATTACCAAATAAAGCCTTGACCTATGAATGAATCTATTACATTATTTACATCGACGTTACAAGTGCGTACCGTCAACCATTGCATCGGTCAGAATCTCGCTGATACGTAAATTTTAAATGAGTACACCAAAGACAATATAGTACACGATTTTAAAGCACCTAACTTTTAGAATAATCTATGTCTCTCGCTTGAAGACGAGGTGTGCATATAGGAATGCATATGTAAGATTTGGGAACACTTTTAAGTAAAAAAAAAACAACAAAAACCCCGTGTCAGGGTTCCCAGCTCTTCCATAACACACTTAATAGTACCTTATTATCACGTATTTAGAGGCTGGACTTTTTATTGGATTGAAATTTCAAGTAAGATATTGAGATTGGCTATATGTGCAGTATCGATAAGCAGTCCAAGGTTTGATACCTTTCGGATTGCGAAGACTCGTCTGTGAGCGGTTAATGCGCTAAATCGTTAATGGTCTTTTCCGCCCGAAGCAACTTATCAAAGTAAAGAAACTAACAAAAAGTGTCTAGACTAAGCACATTCATTTATAAACATCTCAGGATACATAATATTTAACCGACTTCAAAAAAAAATACCTGTATGCGTTTGATATTGGTAATATTTAGTCTTCCAAGCATACGTCCACATTTTCTTCGGGTACTCAAAAATTTCGATGATAAATCTAAATATATAATATTCTAACTTAAATACGACCAGTTTCATAAAAATCTACTCATGGTTTTAAAATATCCACGCGTTTGTAGATATATATCATATAGGTACCTTTATTAATATCCGAGGTGGTAATACGTTTACGCATGCCCCCGAAAGTTGCAGGGATATGTGGGACTCGACCCACACCAGAATCTCTGCTATTCATAGACTGTGTGAGCAATACCCACTAAAACCACCTGGAGTTGTTCCTACAAACCCACGTTACAGAGGGTCCGGGGTCCTCCGGTGCAGTACGAGTACATAGGAGGTAGAAGATGGGCATATCTTCTTCTATTTACTCCGCGTCTTCTAACCATAGGATTCGTTATAAAGCGCTCCCTCTTTCGTTCTGCCATCTCCTTCTGTAGCATTACTTGTTCACTGAAGATCATTAGTGACGGGTATTTGAATTTTTCAACATTACTTTGTTGTAGTATTCCATACATTTTCGCAAACGAAATCATGGGTTACAAAGTTACATTTAAAGTTGCCTTTATAATATTACCTAATTTTCATTACAGTTGATATTTCCAATACTAACCTAATTGTATGCGTCTTCCCGATCGAATGACGTAAGTATTATGTTTATCCGAAGCTGCCAGACTACTTTCAGTTTTGTAATATGTTGCGGGGTCAAAAGCCGATTATATATGCAATTATTATGGTCAGTATACATACGATTAGATGTTGATTTAGTAAAGATATGCTTTTCTAAAATTATTTGAATAAAAATATAGTCGGTTACTTGAGTTAGTGGTGAAAGAATTTTTGAAAGTCTTTGAGTTTATTCATTTCAAACGAAATTCAGATCTTAACTTGGGTTTAATTTCCTACATACTAGTACAAGTATTCTTGTATTCTTCTTCTTCAGTCGCACTCTTCGTATCTGCAGGTCGAGTCAGTGGCACCGCACAACTTCCTCCACTCCTCTGTTACTGTACAAAGTATCATGTTATGGAATTCCTTACCAATTCATATCAGACTGGCAGAGCTGTCTTTAAATTTATTTAAAAAGCTTCTTTTACATAATTTTTTTCTGCCTCACAGCTACTACTTTATATATATTAATTATTGTGACCCAGTTAATATTTTGATTGGCTTTTAAATAATTTTTGTTTTAGATAATACTTTATTTTATTTTTGTTATAGTTACGTGTTATTTTGGGTTTTTTTGTTAATTATTTATGCACTTCTTGTACTCTACCCTCTGTAGGTGTTTCTTTTTTATTGTTCCATATTAGGGTTGCTTGGAAGAAATCGCTTGTTAGCGATAAGGCCGGACGTTGCCTTATAACTTATGTAACCTGCTAATACTGTAATTTGTTTGTTGGAAATAAATTAATAAGTTAACCTTTGTGTAAGTTAAATGATAATATTATATTTTACAATAACTTAAATTTAGCTTGTAATATTGGCATATTTGCAAGAATCCGAAGTTATTCGTTCATACCACATTATAGATTTTGTAATAACTAATAACATAACCAAATATATTTAGTAACATACATTACCATTCTGTTGGTTATTAGAGATGTGTTCAACGAATTTAAATGATGGAAAGCCGCAGAACAACCTTGTAACCGTCACGAATTTTATGTTAAATTAATACTTAATTTAGCTACAATTTCATGAGTTACTTATAATATGCGATTGAAGGTTGTTGGACATTCAAAATTATAATCCAATGATACAAAAACCAATGCACTGAATCTTTTCAAAAGGTTTTCAAATTACAGAATTATGTTTATTCATACATAATAATATTTGTATCGTGTTAGGAATAAAAAAAATATTTATTAAAAAGTTTTTACGAATTATTACCATGTAACAGTGTCAAGTGGAAACACTAAAGAAGGTTTTCAAAATGAGGTTGCATAAACACTTCAGTATCGTTTTAGGCCATGATTAAGCGACAATTTGGAAATTGGCAACATTAGCTTTTGTGCGAACTAAGTGACCTATTACGATGAGGTAATACAGTTAGTCCCTTTCATGAAATAAGTCGGGGTTAGACGGGTCAACGAGACAGAGTCTCGTGAAAAGATTTTGCAATGTGTTATGTATTGCACGTTATTATTAAAATAAACAAAAATATGCCTTCATTTGTGTGAATATAATACTTATTACTGGATTTTCATTAGCATTAATTAAGTTTTCTAGGGAGTTAATAATTAAAAAGTGTTAGTTTACGAATGCTATACGTAAGTAAATAAGGCAGATAGAACGGCTGGCTGGCTGGGTGTCTTTGCTTGTTCTTCTTGGTGTATTAGTTGTATTTTTCTTGTAGCACTGGACATTTTCCTTAGGATTTTTCATGTAAATCGTAGAGCTGGTGATCGTACCTTATATCATCATGTAGCTGATTTTATGTTTTAATGTCGACTGTGGAAAATTGTGCATATTTTATTCACCACTTCTCTTCCCAGATAAGTGAATAAGCTGTATAGGACATATTAAAACACGTTGCGGAAGCAGCAAAATTGTCAATACATTATAACAAATCTGAAGTGAAGTCGTGGAGAGATATGCATGTATTTTAATAAATCGATTCGACCAATGTATAAGTTCCTTTCGATCGCTGATTCGCAAGTCGTGATGTATAGACACGATATTAAAAAGAGATCGTGCGTGAACTACTTGCAATTATTAATCTCGCCTATTGCAATTTGTAACCTCGTTTGATGAGGGCGATAAAATTACTTTTACACTCTTTTGTTATATGGACCTTCGTAGAAGATACAATTAATATCAAAATAAATTACATGTTTTTTACAATTAATAGCAGATTATTTGGCTACGACTTATTTAGGAATTCGGTTTCGTATACTTATTGGTGGCGGCACAGAACCAAAACCAATTTGGCTTCAGAACTGGATAAGTTTATATATGGTTGGGTCTGAAAGGTTCTTAGTCATGCTACTGCAATAACAATACTGAACAAACATCGCTACGCATGCTGCTGGACTGTTCGGCGTATTGGGCATCAACTAGACTTGACTCTGATAAAAGCCGCATTGCCCCAGTTAATGACACACATGAAACCTGAATTATGTTGCGAACGGAGACATTCGCTCCTCAGCAAAGCTGAGCCTGGGCCAATTATAGCCACAGAACACACGCATACATACTTGAGACGAAACCGAATGGGAAAAGGAAAAATATATATATTTTTATATATCTCGCATTATATCTTATTTTTTTTTATAATATTTTTTTTGTGTGTTTTTGTGTGTGTGTGTTTTTTTGGTAAATAAATATATGTCTAGGTCTATGTTAAATAAATATGATAAAGTCTCTGGCACCAGGTGCGGCTTCCCATGGAATATACTACCAGCAATCAAAGTACATACAGGATGTAGTCTATATTTAAGTCTCTTCCGCGTTAGGGAAGAGATATAAGTGAAATAAAATAAATAAAAACAAAATACACTTAAATTTTAATAATGTTATCATTTAATATTTAGACTACAAAGAAATTATCACCTGATTAGACTAATTGAAAAAGCTCTTACTTTACAAATGAAGTTACGTGTTTGCCACAAAAGCTTTGTGAAAGGGATAGTTTACGCAATTAACCATTATCTAACTTTATCACGGATTTACAACTTCAAATTGTTTGTTGTTATAACAAATATTTTTCGTTTATCTTTATGATTCAGTGTTACGTAATCGTCATAAGTGGATGGGCATTCGAATTTCGTCTGCGGTTTTGACTCGGACTATAATTGCGTAAAGGTCCAATACAAATTCTTAAGCTTGAAATTTAAACTAGGGGAAAAAATTTATCGCTTTCAAAATATCATACTATCGCCCAGTCTCGGCTTCGGAGGGCTGAACATTTAAACATTTATATTTTGTAATTCTAAGCAGGTAACATAGACAGAACAAAGATGTTGTGACGTTTCTACATTAACAACTAAATTTTGAAATTGATATTTGATTTTTGTTACAATACAATACTTTTCTTTGATAATATCTGGCTTTTGTAGAACTAAATTTTGAAATATCTCGTCTTTGATAGCCTATATTTGTTTAGAACAATAAATTATGTTTCTAGTATAATCTGTATTAATATCATCTCTTTCTTGTTGTTATATATCAGTATTGTATCAGTAGTGACTTTCCATCCTTCGATCATTTAGTCTATGATAATAATTTATAAAATACAAATAAAGCTTATAAAATATATAATTTTAAACAAACTCCATAGTGTAGTAATCCAAAGACTTCATAACGATTAAAACGTGATTTAATTTTGTTTAAAACAGAAACTTTAAGAAACGATTAATGTGTATCAAGTTTTGCTATCTGGCGTCCGTGACTCTATCTAGAATCATAGGAAAGCCATTATTTTTTCCCCATCTACACAATAAAATCAGGTTTAAAACTTTCGAAAAAAGCGTTGTTTTATGTGATAATTTTTCATTCAGAATGGCCATTACATGTTGGTCATTCAAATTCCTTTGGCAGACGCGTGGCGAATCGAAAGGTGCGGTGAAAGTGCGTCCTTGTGTGACGCACCTGGTTTATTTAAGGGTCAATAAACATAATTCAAAGTCATTAATCCCGAAGTTTTGGTTATCATTACATTATTTTAAGTTTTAGATGCGCTTGAATGCGTAACGAATCCAGGAATCATATCGAAATTAAAATGTTCTTTATTATTATTTTTATAAATTGTCTCTGCACAAAGACATCATTTAACATTACGACCTAATTTAAAACTAGTCTAATTTTTCTAAAAAGGATACTTAATTAATTAAGAAAGTGTCCAATAACACTACTTCCAATCTCTATTAAGGGTAAGACAGTTTGTTCTTTTGTAAAAAAAATCCACTTACCACTGTTTAGCACTAAAGACTAACATATCCTCACACTAATTCCCAAATTTGAATGGTTTTGTCTTTTTAAATTCACACCACACCACCACCACGGACACGTGTGAGAAACACGTGTCCGTGGTGTCAAGAAGTTCTAAATTATTAAATTTGTTATTTCGGTCCTGTTAAGGAAAGCCAGCATTTATGGCTCTTTTCAAATGAAATTTGTTTTAATTAAAATAAATAGCTACTTATGTGTACATATTAGATATGCTTCACCTCTCTCGGATGGGCACAAAGCGCTGCAGCATAATGGGCGAAAATACAAGAGCAACATCGATTTAGTTCCCTTAGTAGATTCAGGCGCAAGTCGTATATTGAAGTCACTGTCTACCAGGCAAAGCTGACAGTCAGAGCTGGTGTTATGGTGAAATCCCAGAAATTGTGCCAGCTTTTAGGTTACTCTGATTAAGGGACGAAACTTTTGAATATCTTTGTATTTTTTTAATTTAATTCTATGTAGAGTTTAGGTTGAGTTTCGGTTTTATATATTTTTCGATTTTATAATTGTTAACTTAGACATAATAATTATAATAAAGCCCGTTTAATTTCCAATCATGACAAATAATATAATAAAAAGCTTAGATTTTTTACATTTTATACATTATTTTTATCTTGTTATCCTATATACCTTCAGTACCGTCCATCGGAACCCCTTCACGGGTAAAGGTGTCCTCCAGCCTTCTCCAACTGACTCTGTCTGGCTTTCTTTCTCCATTCGCTTCCTGCTACCGCTTCTATTTCATCTTTACCTTTTTAAACTTAGAAATAAAACCCTAATATTACATTAGATAAGTCAAACACGTTCTTCCAGTATTACATATTGGTAATCGGATGTCATTAACTAATTCCATGTTCTTAAAACTGATTGACCAATTAGTATGTATCATATAAAATAAATGTATATGATTATAGATGTTGTCTCTGACCGTGTCTATGAGCGGTCGAGCCGAGGTGAAAGGATGCGACCACTGTTAGGTAACGTACCGGTTACCACAGACTGTGACAGATAACTATCATCTGGCCTGTCTTCTCACGTTTTTGTAAGTTATAAATACAGCCGGCTTTTGTAACGAAAATATCAACTACTCTGTAAACAGACTATATCTCTATAAGTGAGAGGGAGAAAGAGAGTGTTCAGGAGTTGTGCGGATTAATACCCGCAGCTGAGTTTCATCATCAGATATCAAGGCAGAATACAAAATACAGTTCCACAACTGAGCGTTTCTTAAGGCAGTTTTTGTCGCGCACCATCACTATATGGAACCAGCTGCCCACTGAAGTATTTCCTAACCAAATTGACTTAGGGTCCTTCAAGAAAAGAGCGCTCCAGTTCTTAAAAGGCCGGTAATGCACTTGCGAGCCTTCTGGCGATGTGAGTATCACTGGGCAGCGATATCACTAACATCAGTTGAGCCTCCTGGCAGTTTGCCCCCTCTTACACAAAAAAGTAAGAATTCCCTTAGCATTTTAATATGTGAATAATATTTTTAGTCCTAATGATATAGTAACATATCGCACCAACAAGTTATCTACGACGAAGTACGACGTTTGACGTTCACAAGTGTACATTGTGTTAACTATATGAATAAATGATTTTGAATTTAATTGTACAAAAGAATTTAAAACCTGCTTAAACACGCATTTTCCTTGAGTCATGTGTGGGCGTCAAATCACTCACATTCGAAAAGAGATTGCCTTGTTTTTGTATACCGTTCACCAATTCGCGGTTATTTGATGCCGTGGGAGTAACTGACCAGTTCTTTAAAAATAAGTCCAATTGTTAAGTAACAAAATTCACACGTAAAGACAGATCGCTACAAGCTATAATCCCATTTCGTAATCGATCTTGATGTGAAACGTTTCCATTGTTAGTTCCATTCGATGAAAAATCTAGAGTATCGGAACATTAATATTTTCTTTACGCGAGTACACATTTAAATAAAAACTTCTTTTACGAATATTTTCTTTTTTTGCGACTGAGGCGCAAACTAGTTGCTGTGGTTAAAATTACCAGCGCTGTGGAACAGTCTGCTTCTCAGCATAATGCTGAGCCAGGGCCAATGACAACCACAGCACACACGCATTACACACTTGAAACGAACCACAAACAATTTTATTTTGATATCTTATTATTTCTTTTTCTTTGATTATTGTTATTATGTGTGTGTATTTTTGTGTGTTATGTCTATGAATATAAACGCGAATTAATTTCAATCTCACCATGCTGAAAATCACTTGTTATAAGTCGTTAATACAAGTTGCTTCTAAAAAAAATATTATTTCCCATCAGAGGAAGGGATGGTCTAAGTTACTACTGCATTCGTACACGAAAAACCAAGAGTTAACGAGGCCGTCAAAACGTTGGGTGGGCGAGATCAAGGAAGTAGTGGGTGGAACGTGGACTAGGGTTCCTTCTACCAGAGCGGAGTCGAGCCGGGTATAATATATCTAATTATTATAGCCTGTATATTATACAACCTATTAAATAACGACGTTGATCGAATGCCCGCATTTGAAAAAAGGCCTCCTCCAACCGGCAACCCTAGTCCACGTTCCACCCGGTATATACATATATAATAATATAACAATAAAGACTTTCCTTCGATACCAATGGAAACATTTAAAAATCTTAAAACATCTATCATGTTGGTCCGAATATTCCGTAATGCTATTGTCTTGGATCTATAACGAAACTCTGCAAGAAACTGATTGCATAGGTATCAGCAAGTGTTTGTTTTCGAAATAAAAGTCGCTACTAACTTTGCAATCAAGATTTATTATCTTTGACATAACCTAACGATCTTTGACATAAAAGCTCATAGTCAGAAAAATTATTGTTAAGTGTATAACGTTGTTCAATAATATAATAGGTAGGTTTTAAGCTAGAGTATTAAGTAATTACTGCTTAAATTTTTGTCACTCCTTGAATTTTCGTTCTCCTTACATTGAGTGTAACAATAATAATATTAAGTGTTACGTACAAATGAAACAATTACAGAGTCGGAACTGTAACAATGACAGTCGTTTCGACACGGTCATGTAACCGGTGCATCATTATCATTCTTAATAATAATCACTTCCTTAACTTCCCTCGAATTAACGCTTCTGATGTGTACAATTCAGCCATCTTGTTTTTTTTACAACGTCCAAAATCCCACAACAGGGATAATATGTTCTAATTAGAATATTTATTTACAATTCTTTAATTCTTGTGCAATTGATAATTGGTTTTCAATATTTCGTATTTCTTTCTCTATTAGGATTAATCTTTTCCAAACGTATTTGATATTATGTGTTGTGGCGTGGAGTGTTTCTGTGGTTATATTGAATTAGGGAATCCGATTTGTCCTAGTTTGGAAGACGTCCGGGGAGCGTCCGGGCGGCGTTTAAATTGTAGTCCGGGTTTTCGATCAGATCCCGTTGGCATAATTTATGTAAATAAAAGCTATGGGTTAGGTATTTCACCGCACGCGCTGCTGACGCTATTTTACTACGCGAGCGGCGAGCGGGAGTAACTAATATTGGGTTTGTTTGTCTTTTATTTAATCCCTAAGAAGGTTAAAAAATAAAGCAATATTACTCACTTGTCGTCACAAGAATGATTAAAGACACTATTTCATGCAACAAAAGAGGCTTCCCTAGTAGCCAAATTAACGTAAGGCCCTTTCTCCACTGCTCTGGTCCGGCGTCGGATACCGGAATGAGTCATGAGAAAAATATCAGAAGGCCGGATTGCGCTTCTCCACTATATCCGATCCGACAATAATCGATACTTGTATATTTATCATGCCACACTTATATTAACTAAAACCCACATACTTTATTTTATTAATAAAACGTTCTAAATTCTGAATATTTTATTGCCCTGGCAAGTTTATTACTTTTTTATATTGTCTATCTAAAAATATTATAATCTACTTAATAAATAATTCACTAATACTATAGTATAAAAATATAAATAAATAGCAACATAATTGGTTTTGGCCAGGTTATCCAGATTCTTTCAAATTAAAGAAACTATAAATAAACCTGTGAATAATAATTTATAACCTCTTGGATACTTGGACCGATAAAACACCGCGTTCCGATCTAGCAAGTTATCGGATCGTTAAAAACCGGATGCCGGAGTAGTGGAGAAGTACGTAAGTACTGTTGTGAGTTTCTAAATCGGATCGGTAATTAACGTTTGCCGGACCGGAGCAGTGGAGAAACGGCCTAAGACTGACGTCAGATCTTGGCTACTAGGGTTAAAATTAAAGTTTTCTTCTATCAAGTACGGAGTAAAATATATTTTAATCAAGATGTAAGTGAATGAAGAAATTATAGAAATGTCCGGGGTGAAAGCTCCAAAATCCGGGGAACTTACGCTTCCGGTCCTGGGGAGCAGGTTTTACAGATGGCAGCCCTATTTTAAACCGAACTTAGTACAAATAGGAGTATTTAAAAGTTGTGACAATTATTATGTAAGAAAGCAATAATTAGACCAAATTGACCGTAAAAATGTCACTGGCCGACAAACCGCTACATTAGGGAAATTATACTTTATTGAGTTAATTAGTGACGACATTTGGTTATGGTAGCGTTACGTATTCGCGTGATCATCAAAAAGTTGTCTGCGATTCAAGTAGCGAGGTCAAACCCACTAAAAAAAGGTATTTTCCATTCGCCTGTCACCCGGAACCTGAAACCCGGCCTAAGCTGGGTGCAGAGTCGCGAGTTACCGCTAAATACTACTCCTGTTTTCCATTAGGGAAGTCACATTCAGCTTCAATCCCGTAAGAATAAATATCACTTCTCAACCATAGCTACTGGGGCCTTCGGGCTGGTCAATCAGTGGTTAGATTGATCGAGGAACCTTCCTTTAGGTCGGAAGAGGAGCACAGTCCATCTTCCAAAAACCTTCAACTAAATCTAGGTAGGTAATAGGTATATTAAAAGTTGTATGTGATATTGTATAGAAAGTGAAGATTGTCTTATGCAACCCAGTCTGATATCTGATAGTGCCTCGGCTACAAAGCTGTTTTTTAACTATAAGCTTCAAGCCCTGTAGATCTTGATTAATTTCATAAGAGAGACAGGCGAATGTTATGCAATATATCCTTCACAATATATTAACATTCTAACCAATATACGTAAAACTGTTAAGTACATATCTAAGTAGTGTAGGCGCCACTTTTGTAATTTCAAATGCCAACTTTATTTTATTTAAGCTACGTTTGAGAAACGTGTCAAGGTTAAATAATGCAGTTTACAACGATTAGTTTACGTAGATACAATTCTTAGCAGCAGTGAGCAGTGTTGGCCTAGTGGCTTCAGCGTGCGACTCTCATCCCTGAGGTCGTAAGTTCGATCCCCAGCTGTTCGCCAATGGACTTTCTTTCTATGTGTGCATTCGCTCGAACGGTGAAGGAAAACATCGTTTGTTTGTTCGTTTGTTGATGAGTACCGGAACAAACTTGTGTCTGAAGTCGAAACTCTACTACGTGGAGTCTCAGACTGGGGCAGACAAAACCTAGTCCAATTTAACCCCAAGAAGACACAAGTTTGCGCGTTTCCCGCTAAAAAAACCCCTTTGTCGCAACTCCTCTTTTCGAAAACACTCTTCTTAAAGCCACAGCCAGCATTGGAATACTTGGCGTTGACATATCGAACGACGTTCAGTTTCGCGGTCACTTGGAGGGAAAGGCTAAATTAGCCTCCAAAAAGCTTGGTGTGCTCAGCAAGGCGAGGCGGTGCTTCACTCCGGGCCACCGCATGCAACTATATAAAGCGCAAATTCGGCCCCACATGGAGTACTGCTCTCACCTCTGGGCGGGGGCTCCCCATCCATCTTTCACTTGACCATATACAACGCGGTGCGGTTCGAATCGTCGACGACCAATCAACCTCCGAGCGGCTTGATCCTTTGGCGTTGCGTAGAGATGTGAGGTCACTCTGCATCTTCTACCGCATTTACCATGGAGTGTGTTCAGAGGAGTTGTTCGGATTAATACCTGCAGCTGAGTTTCATCATCGGACGTCGAGACAGAATACGAAATTCCACCCGTATCACCTCGACGTCCGCCGTTCCACAACTGAGCGTTTTTCAAGGCAGTTTTTGCCACGCACCACCACTATGTGGAACCAGCTGCCCACTGAAGTATTTCCGAACCAATTCGACTTAGGGTCCTTCAAGAAAAGAGCGTACCAATTCTTAAAAGGCCGGCAACGCACTCGCGAGCCCTCTGGCATTGAGAGTGTCCATGGGCGGCGGTATCACTTAACATCAGGTGAGCCTCCTGCCCGTTTGCCCCCCGTTCTATAAAAAAAAGAAAAAAGCGTACCAATTCTTAAAAGGCCGGCAACGCACTCGCGAGCCCTCTGGTATTGAGAGTGTCCATGGGCGGCGGTATCACTTAACATCAGGTGAGCCTCCTGCCCGTTTGCCCCCGTTCTATAAAAAAAAAAAAGCGTACCAATTCTTAAAAGGCCGGCAACGCACTCGCGAGCCCTCTGGTATTGAGAGTGTCCATGGGCGGCGGTATCACTTAACATCAGGTGAGCCTCCTGCCCGTTTGCCCCCCGTTCTATAAAAAAAAAATCGTCAGGAAACCGACATGTCTTAGAGCCAAAAAAGTCGACGGCGTGAGTCAGGCACTGGAGGCTGATCACCTACTTGATTAGATTGACAAATGATCATAAAACAGATTCAGAAATCTGAGGCTCAGACCTAAAGAGGTTGTAGCGCCACTGATTTTTTTAGATACAATTCTTCCATTTCCAAATAATTTCGTTAAAAAAGTCCACAAAACACCACCCCTTGTACAAATTCAACGTTTACTTTGACACATTAGAATTTTCTTTCACTATTTTGAAATATCAATCAACTCTTGCTACTTAACTTAAGAAATGACACATGACTAATGCCTTATACAATGCAACTTTTCGATAATGTTTTACAATAAATCGGACATCCATATGATTTTCCACTAACAAATATATCTGACTGGAAAATTATGTTATATTAATAAAAATTGGTTATACACTCCAAATTAAAATTTGTACAGTTATTTACTCATGTTTTGTGCTGATACCTTTGCGTCACTCATTTTACAAAATGGAAAACACAAATATATCGCAATAAAAATTCCCCGCCGGCGCCAGAGGGCGGCGGGAAACGAGGCGGTATTATTTCTAGAACAGTGTTGTCAAGAAAACTTAGTTTGTTTTTGGTTCCGTTTTCGTTTGGAAATTTCGACCTGCAGAACAAGCCCCGTAGGCCTTAGATCCAAAGGTGGAAAAAAAAAAATTAAAGGGATTGTGAAGCGGATCCATCGCAAACCACGTCCGAGTTAGCTACAAAAAAGCTTAAAGTTGCGTATCCATAAAATGAATTGTAGACTCCCGTTTGATGCGTAAATTACTGAGTCGGCACAATAAGAATTGTCAAACTGCTTAAAAATACTTACGATAATCGGAATTCAAATGTTGGATCCTGCCAGCTAGCCAAATCCTGCCCCAAGCAAAATTGACTGGTAATGTTTGTGGATGTGCCGGTATTTTATGCAAAATCTGCATATGCTATTCTATTGTCAGCAATTCAAACCATGATGGATAATTTAGGTAAACAACCTAGGCTGTCAATCACTACGCCACTGCTACTTCACAAAACAAACAACACAAACATATTAAAAGAGCTTCAATTGGAATGTCTAAGACATCCTCCGTACTCCCGGACCTTGCTCAAACAGATTACCATTTTTTTCGAAATTTTCACAACTTCTTGCAAGGGAAATAATTTAACTCTGATGGGGCAGTCCAAATCGCCTTCACAGATTTTATTGATGTCAAAAAGTTGTTAGTAAAGGGATCAATGAACTACCTATGAGATGGTCAAGCATAGAAATGGTTCATACTTTGTTAAAAATCTAAAGATTCATTTTTGTTCCTCCCATCAAAGTTCCCATATGTATGCATCATATTGATATTAGATGCGCCTGGAAAAAAATATATAATAATGTTAGTATCTATAAAAAAACATCGGTTCAACTTAAAAAAGTATCCATAAGCATTTACTCCCGTTTGATAAATGAGCCGATGTCACTTTAAATACGAATTAAAATCTTATACAAATATGATTTAAAATGCGTTTTACACTGTGCATAATGCAATTGACAATACTTAAAGAAAAGTAAAAAGATTGGGCTAAGAGATCAAGTTCTTCGTTGTGCTCAAAGTCTCAAAGCGTAAATTGATTTAATGCAGCTGGAAAAATTAATTCTGAGCTTAGAATTTATATCTCATAAAAAAAAAAAATTTCGCCGGGGGGAAAAAAAAAATAAAGCAAGCATGAAGATACTGTGCTCACTAAATTAATTGATTTACAAATTAATTCTTAGTTTTATGCATTGCCTATGCTACCGCCTAAATAGTAAATATGTTAGATTATAATTAAGTACATACAAATGGTAAAATATCGTAATTCATTATCAATAACAATATAGATATATGAAAAATATTTGTTGATTTCGCCATGATGCATCGTTATATGAAATCAATGACCAATCGTAGCAACTACGACTCATTAAATATATAAAAACAGTCATATTCATTGGAATAACCAATTGACGAAACATTAAAAGACGAAGGGTCTGTTTCACAATGTATGGATAAAGTACCAAATAGCTATTCAACACATAAATAATTTGAATGATAAATTGGGCTATTTGACACTTCATTCGACCCATAACTTATGATGGACTTTATGTGACGAATAGCGCTATCTGACAGTCGTGAAACGCAACAATAGTGTTTATCCTACCAATAAGTAATAAATAGCTAATTTGGAACTTATGTAGAACTTATTACATTGTGAAACAGACTCTAAATATTAAATTATAACAAATTGAACAATCAGGGCTTCAATAAAGGTTTTGCAGATTTATTACGCAGATGACACAAACTTATAGATAAAAATACTTACATTGTCTCCTTCAACTTTTAATTTTGCCTTGCCCTTTCCTTTGTTAGGTTTCTTTGACTTATCATTTTTCTCTGCCTTCTGTTTTTCAATATACAGATTGTCTATTGTCATTTTTATTCTTCTTATATCAGCAGATGACACTAAGAAAATAATGTTAAATAAAAAATAATCAAAATTTTATATTATCAGAGTTATATGTTTTGTTAATTCTAATACCTACATAATATGCTAGGAGTTTGGATTTTAGCATAAGTTCTGTTTTGGTTTGATATGTATGATTAATAAAAAAAAAATGAAATTTACATATTTTAAACTGTCTATTGTTGAAACAATTGAGTCTGATCTATAGTGAAAAGTGAAAACTTACTATTAACTACAATATCTTTGACAAGATCATCAATAAAAGCTGGGAACTCTTCTTTTGATTTGTAGTAATTGATTTTCTTGCATAGCAATTCACCAAATTCTGTGAATTCTTCCTTATTTGTCGGGTGGAAACTGTCTAACTTGCCACCACCAGTTTCTGTTACACCTGTAACATAAGTTAATTAAATTCAAGTAAAATTTGGATCCATAACTCTCTTTAGAGTAATTTAAATTGAAGATGTTTTGCAATCACATTCTTAATAATTTTTTTACTAATTTCCTATACTTATTATTTATATTAATACTATGGATAAATTTAATCAATCACAAAAGTGGACCTTTTTAAGAGCCACCAACATATACACTACTTTTATGTTATAATGTATTATAATACTTAATACAGATAAGTACCATTTAAGGCAGGCCAATATTGAGACATCTCATGCTTAAGGTATGACTTTAATCACTCACTTATTGTGTCAAATTCAATGTCAACAGTCAGAACTGTTTACGACGAAATCGTTAAGACTTTAGAATATACCAGTTACATTGACCAAAACAAAGGTCCCGGCTGAATTCTATGGTATTAGGTATGACCAAATATGAGTAGTCCCTTTGATGTCGTCATAATAGATTTTGACTGTATTAGTATTTAGAAGCATTTTAGACACTATTGTACATTTCTTCCTTTAGCACACTAATATGTAATGCTTAATATAATGTTTCTAAACAGTATTTAAAAGGGTTGGTATGCTATTTAAAAGATTATCGTACCAAATGTCTCCATGGCAAGTCTTAAATCAGATTCTTCTTGTAACTTCTGTTGGCGAAGCTTCTCAGCAAGCTTCTGTTCTGGAGTTAACTCCTCTTCTTTCTCAACTGCAAGCCGCTCAGCTTTCTCACGTTCCAGACGCTGTAAGAGAAGTTCAATAATGTCATTTATACTGTAGAAATATAATCAATTTTGTATATACTTTTATTATATTATTACATAGTTATAAAACCAACACATGCTGTGGGAAATGCTAATCGGCTTATGTAACTAAAAAAATTTCAACAAATTCTTAGTTTATGTAATGATTAGTTTGGAATTGACTTAAGGGAATCTCAAAACTGTTGTCATAAACAATATCCAAAATTTTGTATCTATCATACAGGAGTCCTAGTAGTCAGTTTTATATTGTAGGTGTTATTATTTGAAAAAGTATTTTGTTATTGGGGTGATGTTGACATTAATCCTCAAATATAATACAACTGCAGTAAATTGAATCAATATTATTTAAGACTAGATGACCCGGTGAACTTCGTTACACCATATATAAAATCTGACAACCAAGTGACAATTTTTATTTCTAAAAAAACAAAAGACATCAAATATTTTGAAGATAGAAATAAATTGTATAGGGAAATTAAATAATTTATGCTTTTGTTTTTTATAACATTATTATTATACTTGTTTCTCAAATATAATTATACAATATTATGTTTAAACCTAAACTGACACAAATATTTCAATGTTAGTATTAGTCAAATATATTTATATAACAATACAAGCTGTTCTTGAGTTTATTTTATATATAATGTGAATTAAAGAGGCACTTCAAGATAAAGATGTCAGATGATGATCAGATTGTAATGGCTCTTAATGAATTTCATGATGGGGATATTTTATAATACCAGCAGCTATCACAAAGAAGCTGTTTTTATTCAACAGAAAATGTTAGGTATATTAACCAGAACATTATAACTTACACATAATTAATAGCATGTGTTAGAAGGTCATACTATTCAAGGCTAAATAATAATATTATCTTATATCAGGTAGCTTTTTAAATAATGCATGACAATCCACATTTAAACAGTTTATGTTATATTTATTCACCCCTGTATAGGCTTGTTAATGCTCTTATCAATTCAAATGGTAAAGGTCAAAGTGAAATACATACCTCTTTTTCAGCTATTTTATCTTGTATCTTCTTTTTAGGCTTAGCAGGGGCAGGAGTCATCTCCTGTTTTTCTTCATCTTTCTTTTCTTCTTCTTCATCTTCCCAACTCTCCTGCAAAATAAGCTGACGTCAACACATACGCAATCGTTTGAGGTTATGAGCGAAAGTTGGCACTAACATAAGTTGATATTGAATTATATCGATATAATAAACATTATAGCACTTCTTGGCAACAGTTTATAATACCTTGACATTATCATCTTCGTCTTCGCCCTCCCATTTATTGGAAGTCGCCAACGTGGTCGGAAGTTTGGGCTCGAAGTTATCTGCGTCTAGAAAAAATCCACATTCACTTTAAAGACGACACTAAAACTCCTTTTTAATATTCACAGAAAGTAAGGTATACACACCCCAAGAAACGTCCATGGTTACGGACTTTTGAAGCACCGATACAAATGCTAGCTTTTCACGTGAAAGCCAAAATCAGACAGGCTACTTGCGCCTTTACAATCACAAGATGTCTCCCGAATCGACGAGATTTAGCAACCGACAATATTCTCAGGCGAATTTTGTCAAACAAACAATAGTTTTTTGTAATGCACACGAACGGACTGAGAAGCAACACGAAAATGACATAATTTCGAACAATTTTCCACAGTTTCACTATCAATATTTTTAGAGAAAAAATATGACTCCATCGCAAACGATAATTTCTGAATTACTAAAATTTTCAATATGGCGGTTTGACATTGACAGCTGCTGTTCCATAAATTTCTATGAGTTTGCCACATTACAAAATGTTATGACTAACTTTTGTATGTGGGTTCGACGCTATTATAAAATAAAAATCTAATTTTTCTTGTAGTAAAATCATCCATTCGAATATTAAATACAAAATTTTAAAATCTATTTTGAATAAGCGCTATCAGTGTCAACAATACATTCGCTATTATGTACAAAGGTGGCGCTTAAACAATGCTTAATTTGAAGAATTAAGAAAAAAGGGAATTTTGAGAAACACATTCCTTTTCGATAGTTTTAAAACCATCAAAAAAACTTACAAAAACTGTAATAATTCCACGCTTTAATTAAGTTACGAACAAAACAAATTAGTCTTTTGAAACTACGCTCAGAAGACCGAAGTGTGTGATTTGACTAACAGTGGACTGTAATAACTAAGCATTGGGCATGTATAATCTATATATTTCTAGTATAGTTATAATTTAAAAAAAAGTGCGTTGGTACTATGGTTGGTACAAAGTACACGTGTCAGAAGTGAAACTTCTTTGGCAAACTAATCTTTAACTTTTGTTCATATTTATACAAATCTAAAACTTTAGATTTCCGAGACTTACAGGGAGGGAAAATGAAGATATGTTAGCAATTTTATGAATTTAATTGTCATTAAAATATTAAGTGTCGAAAATTAATACAAATTATAAATTTAATTTTTTAAATTTATTTCTTCGATAATAGAAACATGTGGCATTTTAATTTACAATTAATTGTCATTTGAGATTTCAATAAATTATTTTGCATAAAATATAAAAAACTAATATTTCATAAATTCTCTTTACGAAATTTTAATTTTAAAAATAGAATTTCTATATGGTAATTCGCCCTTCTCACTCTCTATCAATCGGTCTCAATCGCTCTCTCCCATTTCTTCGACAAAAACGCTGCACATCTTCATGACGTTCCGTAAAAAAATTACCCTCAGGCGCCTAAACAAGTTTCACTTCAAAAATAGTACATTCATGAGTCATGACCACCGTGAAATCATTCATGTCAATTATATATTGTTAATAGAGGTATATACTGCACGAAAACCTAAAACATGGCTAAAAAGAAACAAATTCAATTATTTATTGATATAAACAATCAAAGGGAGTTTGACTACATGCTTGAACATAACTTAGATAGAATAATTTGTAAGTATTGTGTATTATCTGTTACTGGGAGTCGAACCCCTCCAAAATCTCTGAGGCTTGAGACAAAATCACTTTTACTTTTTTTCACCCCTAAAAGCAGTCTAACGTTTGACTTCCAAGAAAAATAGTAACTGTTCCGAGTTGGAAACCCTACTTTCCAACTTGCTTACGTAGCTGATGTTCACCACACAGCTAGCCCGACATTATTGATACATAATATATAAAGTGTATTCAATGTTCCTGCAAGGTCTCCTAACCTAACAATTAGTTAAGTAACATATATGTATTTTAGTTAATAACTAGTAATTTTAAGCGTAAACAAAATGTAAACAATCATCGCACACTTGAAGCCAATATGAGCCCTTTAGTCTTTACCACACTCATATTATTCATTGTAATTTAACATTCTCTCGTTTTCGATAATGTCCAATAATATATTTACGAACTCTTCAATAAGTCAAGTTACTTTTTGTTAATCCAGCGTCGCAACCCCACTTAATATTATTTTAGTTATAAGCTCATGTTATAAACAATTAAAGCCAATCAATACCCAGCTTCAAACAAAGTGTTTCATTTAACATATATCTGAATATCCACACTACAACTGCAACCGAACTTAACTCGCGTAATTTAAAAAATATTGTATTTATTACTAGTGGCCTGGCGAACCTCGTACCGCCTAACAGTCGATTCTTTATTTTTTAAATACTTATTCTGCTATTTTGGACACCGGTCTAGCTAGTAAGATAAAAAAAGAAAGTTGATAAGACAACAAATTATCATTATATCAAAAAATAAAAATTTACCTTCCCGGAACCCCTCCACTAACATTTGAACTTTATGATATGGTATTAAAGTTAAAATTGACTTTTAAGTATTATTACGAATATTTTGTATGGGAAATAGAAAAGTGTTGTTTTTAGACTTTTTCACTCAATTTTTTTAAATTTTTCTCTCTAGAACCATCCTCGTACTTCAAGGAATATTATAAAAAAAAATCAGACAAATCGGTCAAGCCGTTTTCATGTTATGTCATGACAACGGAAAACGGGTTTCATTTTTATATATATAGATGGTAATATAACGTTATTATTTATATACTGTAATGTTACGAATGTTTATCGTTCTTGGTAAACAGAAGTTGCAATCCTTTTGTTGTAAAAACTTTCATACATAGACTTTCTTGCTATATAAGTATTATGTCATGGAATAATTATAAAGCCAATGATTTACTACAGATAAAGATATCAAGTGTTGTGATTACTGTTTAGGTGTCGAAGTATTTTGTGAATTCTCAGGACCTTGTTCTGCCTTGGACCATCTGTTTGTCAGGATGAAGCTTGATTGGAGCGATGGTCAACTGGTTCTTTTGAGGGTGAATTTTTCAATTAATTTTGATTACCTACTTTATTATAAATTAAGAGGGTAGTATACGACCAATCTTAACTAGGGCGATAAAACTCTGGCAATTCACATGACATTTCTGTCTAAGTGCTTATCTACTGTACGATGAAGATATAAAAACGGATCACAGACACTTATAGAATGTTTCTAAATTAAAAGATTTGTTTTAAATTATCTCCCGTATTGTTTTTTTTAAATTTCTTTATTATGCAAAATTATATAATATAATCACAATAATATGTTATATTAGAAAACCGCTGTGGATTGTATTAATGTAAACATAGCAGTCTTGTTTAGGAGCGCGAGAAATGCATAAAAAAGTAGTGTTTTAATTTACTATTTATGGCGTTATGCAATCTAATATCTGATTGGGTAGACTATTTATTAGCCGCGGTAGCAAATATCTCAACGTTCTCTCGCCGTATACATTGTTTGCTCTCGATGTACAGAGCGGAACTTGCGTTACCGCTCGGGTCTGTACGTCATGCTCCACTCGTTTTTTTATGTCATCTCGAAAAAAAATTTGTATCTGCTGTTGATAAAAAAATAATTTCATCCGCATCATCGTGATGGCTGGAAGCCTTCCACGGTCCGCTTCACAAGACACTTTCTTTTGCGAACTGTGGAATCGACTACGGGGTCTTTCCTTTTCCAATTGTTTAAAGGAATTCCCCTCCCTCAAAAGCCGGCAACGCACCTCCTAAAATGGGTGTCCATGGGCTGCGATGACTGCCTACCCTGCCCTGCCCCACCTTCCTCTCTATTCTATAGAAAAAACCTTATTTGTGTTAGATATAGGTAATTATAGTTGAATTAATTGACTTTATTCAACTATAATTATATTTACTAAGTTTACAGGTCTTAGCTGATGAAGTAGATGCATTACGAAGGTTTAGATATCAAAGCCAACCCGTATATTTATTTATATTGGTAAGGTTTTAGAATAATAAGTAATGTTATATTATTTATTTAGGGACATCCACATCATACATAATCCTATATCTACAGTATATGCTATCTTTTCTAAAATATATGACAATTTTGGTAAACATTAATGTTACAAAAAATATATATCAGTAATGTTTTGCTTATTGTTAGGCAAAAAAAATACCAGCAGAACAGCGGATTAGACACTTAACAATGCTTTTTTTTAAATTCATCAGGCCACTACCGAATATATCCAGCTTCGGATAAGTACTGTTTAATCCGTTATAATATATAGTATACGAATGAGAGAGGCCTTAACTCCTTGGTTTGTTTTTGCTGAAGGAATTTGGAAAATCTGCTGACCTTGGGAATAAATTTAAAAAAATCAGCGGCGCTACAACCTCTTATTGGTCTGGCCTTCCTATTCCTCAATCTGTTTCATGCTAATTTTTCAATATAATATAATAAGCAAGTAGGTGATCAGCGTTCAGAGCCTGACACATGCCGTCGAGTTTTTGGGTCTAAGGCAAGCCGGTTTCCTCACAATGTTTCGAGCGAATGTTAAATGCGCACATATAAAGTAAGTCCATTGGTGCGCAGCCGGGGATCGAACCTACGACCACAGGGATGAGAGTCGCACGCAATTATTAGAACATATTTTGAATATTCTAGTTAGTAGTTAAGCCACTCTGGTCTGAACCTTATCAAGAATCGCGTACACGCCTTTTGGTAAAATACGCACTAATGTCCCCTACATTACTTCAAGCTATTTATTACTAAAGCCAACAACATTAACTTAAAACAAAATGCGTTTATTTGTTATAAGGACATGCATTACAGCTTTTATTTTGAGGAACCTTTTTGTAAATTATACCTACCTGTATCAGGGCTCCCAGCACAAAACAAAAGATTATACAAAACAAACACAATGATATCTATATATTTTTTATCTGCCATATTACTTGTGGTACAAATGAGTTTTTTATCTTTCAGAACAAAAGAATAACGTCGATTTTCCGAGGTGTGGACAACATAAGATTTGCGGAGATGGCTAAGAGAGAAATCGATCTGTACAAACAATACCAGAAGGGTATCAGCTTTGAGCGACCGACTTATGAGATTAGTGAACCCATGCCGGAAGATCTTGTAAGGAAATAAACTTCAATACTATATTTTTTAAAACAAAATGCTTATATAGGTAATTACAGAGTTCTATGTTTCAACTAAGTAGTCTGGAGTCGTATCGTTACTTGTAATATAGTATTTGTATAAGTACAGCCTTGCGATTCTGTAACTCACTTTTCGAACTCGCACAGCGGTTTCAGCGGCGGTCGCGCTCAAATCAGTTGTGAAGCAGTCATTTTGCTATTTGGCATTCTGATAAACAATAAACTACAAGCTCCCTCCTTATTTCCAATCCAATTGGAATGTTTCTTTTATGCCTATATTGCATTTTAATTTTATCTACTAGCGAGTTTTAAAGAAATCTCATTAAAAAAGTAAAATGTTTTTCTATTACAAAGTATGGTTTTTTTGGTTATATACTACGAATGTTGTATATTAATCAGACTTTTTGAATCTCCAAATATAGTATCATTCATACTTGCGTAGGAATGGCTAGCCAAGTACACCGAAGACAAGCAGCTTGAAATTCAACAGCAAGAAGCCTGTCGAGCAGCACGGCAAGCGGCTCGAAAACGGCATCGGGCCGAGCTGATGATTCCTCACCTGCAACAGCTAAACTTTGTGCTGTACTGGCCCCATGCAAAGCACGCACATCCAGAACTTTACGAACGTTGGGATTTGAATAGTAAGTAACGATTTTTTTTAATTACCATATATTAAGGTATCTGTCGCTCGTATTGAGTGGGTTTAAGTAGTCATAATAGTAGTCATATACGACGGATCTGATTAAGTAATAATGACCCATCATAAGTCTGGCTGCGACTTCTGTTACTTAACTTGACTGACCACATTTGCAGATATAATAATGGTAGGACGCGAAGAAATAAATATGGATCGAACTACAGCTGAAGATATACTGTACGCCGGAGACGCAGACATAAATGAAGCTTCCATGCACATGTTGACTTCATCACCAGCTCTGGCCATATGCTTTAGACTACTTGATCTGGATAAGCATTTTGTCAGTAAGTGGTGTTATAATTTTTAAGAGTTCCTATTTTTTTGTAAACCTGTCCTTTCAGCGGGAATTTTTGAAGTGTTGAACCCATAAAGAACTTTATTGCTTATACGAAACGGAACTTTTGTAGTTTTTCCTTTATGCAGGCAAACAGGTGAAAGCTGATACAAGCTGTAGATGTTTTGTTCTTAGACGCGCCGATTTCCGCATTTACTTTACCAAAAACATGTATTTCGCACATAGAAAATCCACACCCGGGTCTTAAACATACAACCGACGTCAACCGTCTACGACCTCAGCCCTGCGATTCTGTAACTCACACAGTTTTCGCATCGGCGGTCGCTCTCAAATCATTCGTGAAGCAGTCATTTTATGATTTGGCATTCTGATAAACAATAAACTACAATCTCCCACCTTTTCAGAATGCCAAATCATAAAATGACTGCTTCACGACTGATTTGAGAGCGACCGCCGATGCGAAAACCGCTGTGTCAGTTCGAAAAGTGAGTTACAGAATCGCAGGGCAGGGATGAGAGTAGCACGCTGAAACCACTAGGTCCACAGTCCACCCTGCTCAATATTATAAAATTACTAGCGATAATTTAGTAGATACTTATATAATACTGAATTTTTAGCTTTAGTTCGTAAAATACTTTATGAAGATATCACTCCTTCGGATACAAAAGAAGAACAGCAGACAGCTTTCGATAAATACAAGTCTTTCAGTCCTACTAAAGAAGAGATCTGGGAACGTAGGCTTGAGGAAAGACAAAGAAAACAGGTCATATGCTACAATTAATATGTAAAATCATGCCGGCTCCGATGACCGCGTGTTTTCCGTTATTTAAATTAAATGAAAATCAATGTTTCAATTAAGTATATTGTATGCTGTTACTTGAGTAACCTCTTTCTAACTTAAACAGTCCATCGTCTCTTCTTTCCATCAAATTATATTTACACAACGACAAAAAGAGTTTTTTAGTTAAAACGGTGTGATTATACCAATTTTTTCATTTCTAAATATGATGATTTTACACCTTAAGTGTTGTAAATAGACTAGGATACTAGGATTTAAATGTACGACGTAGTGTTAAAAGGCGCGCTCGCATGAACAGGGCTTTTTCCAAATTAATTTTTATAAACAATTTTATTAAAATAATAGTGGCGCTCCTCTCAGTCCTGCCCTGCGATTCTGTAACTCACTTTTCGAACTCACACAGCGGTTTTCGCATCGGCGGTCGCTCTCAAATCAGTCGTGAAGCAGTCATTTTATGATTTGGCATTCTGAAAAGGTGGGAGCTTGTAGTTTATTGTTTATCAGAATGCCAAATCATAAAATGACTGCTTCACGACTGATTTGAGAGCGGCCGCCGATGCGAAAACCGCTGTGTGAGTTCGAAAAGTGAGTTACAGAATCGCAAGGCTGAACCTAATATTTCTGTATCTGTTGCGTGATCATTTGTTTTTCTGATCATCAATCAGCCTTCTAAGCCTGACACACGCCGTCGTCTTTGAGTCTAAGGTATTCCGGTTTCCTCACGATGTTTCCCTTGACTTACAAAGAAGTGTTAGATGCGAACACAGAAAGTCCATTGGTGCACAGCCAGAATTCGAACCCACGACCTCAGGGATTAGAGTCACACTCTATCAACTAGGCCAACACTGCTCATACTAATCAAGTATAATAATTAACCCTCTAACATAATTTCAGGAAGAAGCAATAGAAAAGCGAGCTCGTCGCCTCTCTGAGATGCAACGATTAGCTCGCCAAGCTATTCAGGACGCTATTGAAGCTAGACGACTTGAGAAAGAGCGACGGAAATTAGAGCTTTTAAAGGCTGGGGTTAGTAGGCTGTTTAAGGTTGACTTAATACGTATTGGTACGTGACTTTGAGACCATTAAATTATTGATTAATAAAATTCCTTATTAGCTTTCGAGAGCTTTGAACTCATTTAAATCTTTCTTATAGCATAAGTATTTGTTACTTGTATAGCTTTAAACTTAAAAATGAATTGCGAGTATGTGCGTCGACTGGCTAACTTGTATGTCAAGAAGAATAAAATATATGTACGATGTTATTAATGCCAGTAATCCCTATTTTTTTAGTAAGCTTTGAGCAGGTGTCCCATTATTACCACTTTCTATCATCAGATGTAAAGGCAGAATGTTGCCATACACCTCCGTGTATCTGCCCATCGCATTATTTCCGAACCAATTTTACTGAGGGCACTTCAAAAGGCCGACAACGCAAACAGCATAATAACTGTCCAAAAGCGGATTACCGAATATATATAGTACTTATTTCGTTATTCTTGTGTTATTAAATTTCAGAATTTGTTAGCTTTGGATAAACTAAAACAAGAACCTGACGATGAAAAGGTGGATATTATGATACCTGAGGTAATAATTGAATATAAAAATTCATAATGTTTGTTATGGAATTTCAAAAACTTCACACAACCACTTTAATAGATAGTTTGAATCAAAGAGATAGAGTTTAAAATGAAAGACGAAACGTAGTGATTCACGCATGTGTGCGTTCTGTTATATTGAGATTGGTCAACAGTATCTCTAATCCAATAGGCGTTGACACGCGACGTAGTGCGTCATACCCTTGTCCAATCACAATTGGACGTAGTTATACAAAAATGTTCCAATCCACATGTTATGCTAAAATGAGTTAAATATACAGATCTGCGTATTTTTACATCTACTACTTGTTTCATTAATCTGTTTCAGTCCTCAAGTGACAGTTTTAAGTATTTTATTTTGACATTACGTTCCAACCCACACTTTGTCAGATTAATGTAATATGCAAGTCCTAAAAAATGTATTAATCCGCAAGAAACATTTTAATAAACAATATTATTTTATTTCACCGGGAAAACAATGTTTCAATACTTTTGGAATGTTTTGACAAAATTATAAAATGGTCTCTTTTCTTGAAAAGAATGTTCCAATACTTTTGGAATGTTTTAACAAAACTATAAAAAGGTCTCTTTTCTTAAAAATAATGTTTCAATACGTTTGGAACATTTTATCAAAATTACAACATATTCATTTTTCTTGAAAATAATGTTCCAATTCTTTTGGAACGTTTACACAATATTGTGAAATAATGATTTTTTTTGAAAACACTGTTCCAATACTTTAGGAACATTATAAAAAAATATAAAATATTTATTTTTCTTAAAACATAATGTTTCTATGCTTTTGAATCTTTTTTAAGAATGAAAAATAATTGCAACATTAATGTTCCAATGTTATAGTATCGTTTTAAAAATCCGAAAAATAAAACATTGTTTCGTTAAAATTAAATAATGTTTCATTGAATGTTCCACGGTAGCCGGCGAAATTCAAATTTTCGTACGTTATTTACAATTTGCCGGTCATTGGTCAGGCTTTACATTGAACAAAATATGATTCGTCGTTCGTGTTTTATTATTATTAAGTAATATCAATAAGGAATATTTTGTGTTGTGCTTCGTTAATTAGTTTGAGTTACTGTTTTGGGGATTTATTATCGCAATAAAAATGGAAGAAAACGAAAGCGGGGTAAGTTTTATTGCAATACAATTACTAAATAGAATAGGTAAGACTAGCTGGTATTCATTTTGACCGTTATGCGTGTATTACAATAGGCTTGATACATAATAATACCCAAGTATTTATTGACTGTTTAGACTTTAGACCTTCGATCAAATATTTATGGTAGATGCACAGTTCCATATAAAAAATGCTTATAATGCCGTGATAAATCAACATTTTTTGGTTAGAATACCTATTTTAACCAAATGGTACCTAATTAATTACCATTGTTACTGGGGTCTGATGAGCGCATTGTTAGCTGGTTGTACAATATGTATCGAAATGATATATTTTGTATTTATGTAATACATATGTAGATATGTGTAGTTTGGAGCTAACCGACCGTGAATGTGAAATACGTCCAATATTTATTTATTTTATTTCTTGTTATATATAGGTTCAGTCCTTAGCACAGCTATTAGCTAAACGAAAAAAATTTATGGATCTCCGAAACACCATAATATCTATAGACAAATGCAGAACAGAATTGAATACCGTAGATCTAGTGGCAAATCATCACAGTAAGTATATTTAACTAATAGTATAAAGCTGAAGAATTTGTTTATGTTGTTTGGTTGAAAGAGCTAATCGCAGATACCACTGTTTCAAAATTATTAAAAATACTTGAATACAGCTAAATCTACGAAAAATAATGTAAATGTTTAGATGGTTGTTGTTCAATAACAAAGAAACAGATTCTGATAATGATTGTTTTTTTTCTATGTTTGTAGGTAATCCCGTTACTCCATACACAAATGAGCAACGATCCATTTCTCCACCGCCTTTTTCACCTCTTACTCCACTTATTTCTATGAAAACCACTAACAAGAACATCAGTTTATCAGAAGGTAGGTGTATCGCAATTTTGATTCAAACTCAAACTCAAAATATCTTTATTCAAGTAGGTAACCAAGTACACTTTTGAATCGTCAAGTTAAATTAATCGTAAATTTACATTTACTACCAGTTCGCAAGTCAAGGGCGTAGAGCGGGTAAGAAGAACTGGCAAGAAACTTTCCGCCACTCTTTTTAATCGCCAAGTATTGTCATACAAATTGTTTGAACTGGAGCAATTCAATCCCAAGGATTAGGATCATTTAAGTAGTCCTCAAATTTATAAAAAGCTTTGTTGATTAATTTTCGTTTAACGAGGGCTTTGAATTTATTTAGTGATAATTCTCTAATTTCGCTTGGGAGCTTGTTGTAAAAACGAATACAATTTCCATATAAGGAGTGGTTTATCTTTTGGAGCCTGGTTGGTCGTACACTCAAATTAGTTCTATTTCGCGTATTATACTGGTGAAAGTCACCATTTGTTTTAAAATCGTTTATATTTTTTTGGACATACAACAAGGCTTCAAGAATATATTGACCAGATAGTGTCATAATATTTAATTCCTTAAACTTATTCCGTACCGACTCCCTCGGAGAAACACAACAAATACCCCGAACAGCCCGCTTCTGCAGCACAAATATGGATTGAACCTCTGCAGCAGCACCCCACAGTAAAATGCCGTACGACATAACGCTATGAAAGTAGCTATGGTACACAATTTTAGCCGTGTCCTCATCAGTAAACTGTCGGATTTTCTTTACTGCATATGCTGCAGAGCTCAGCCTATTCGAAAGAGTCTCTATGTGTGGGCCCCATTGGAGTTTACTATCTATTGTTATGCCTAGAAAAACAGTTTTGTCAACAAAGTTTAGTTCACTGTCCTTAATTTTCAGGTTACCAATATCTCGCTTTACGCTAGTAGTTGTAAATCTAATACATTTTGTTTTATTCTCATTAAGCAATAAGTTATTTACATTAAACCAGTTAACTATACGAGAGATAGAATTGTTTACATCGTCCAATAATACGTTATTCCTATTCACTTTAAATAGAAGTGAAGTGTCATCAGCAAACAATACCATCTCATGAACTTCGTTGACAAAGAATGGGAGGTCATTTATGTAAATCAGAAATAAGAAAGGCCCGAGAATCGATCCTTGGGGACGCCCATTGATACCTGCGAACCCGGAGAGGTGACTCCATTGACATGAACTCTTTGGATCCTTCCCTTTAAATATGAATTCATCAGGCTGGAAGCTTTGCCATCAACGCCATAGTGTTGAAGCTTTCCAACGAGTATATCAGGATGAGCACAGTCAAAGGCCTTTGACAGGTCACAAAAGACGCCGACTCCATCATATGATTCTTCCCAGGCGTTAAATATGTCCGAAATCAACTTCACACCGGCATCGATTGTGGAGCGACCCTTAGTGAAACCATACTGTTTATTATGTAAGAGTTTATTTTTATTAAAATGTAAAGAAAGCTGGTCTAGCATTATCTTTTCAAAAACTTTGCTCAACGCAGGGAGCACGGAAACAGGTCTGAAGTTTGACGGATCAGACTCACTACCGGCCTTGAACAACGGTGTAATCTTACTTAATTTCATTTCGTCCGGAAAGACTCCACAATCGATACATCTGTTAAAAATTATAGACAATTCAGAGCTTATTACATTAATAACGGAATTTAAAATGACTGTTGACATACCCCATATATCTTTACTTTTTTAAATTAATAAGCTTAAAAGTTTTAACGATATCATTACAAG
Source organism: Pieris macdunnoughi (assembly GCA_905332375.1). Taxonomy (NCBI): domain Eukaryota; kingdom Metazoa; phylum Arthropoda; class Insecta; order Lepidoptera; family Pieridae; genus Pieris; species Pieris macdunnoughi. The sequence continues at coordinate 88,849 of CAJOBZ010000005.1, read as the reverse complement.
TTATATGTTTAAACTGAAATTTAATATTACATTCAGGTACACATTTTTCTAGCAATGAGATTGCAGCAGCAGGTGAAGAATCTAGGGACTTGGTCGTATTTAGTGGTACATTTGTAAAGAACTCTTCAAAAGAAGAAGCTACCTCTGGGTCAGATTTTATTAACTTCCCTTTAACTTTTAACATATAATCAGTTCGTTTGTCAGACGTTTTACCTGATTCTTCATTTATTATTTTCCAGGTAGCTTTTACTTTATCCATGCTATTTTTTATTTTTGAACTTAAATTCAAATCTACATTATAATATATGATTACAAGTAGCTATAAGATATATACTGATTCGAGTTTAACTAATTTGATCCAGGAAAAGTGAGATGATGATTAATGACAGACAAGGTGTTGTTTCAGGTCCATCTAATTCAGGTGTTTTACAGTCAGATTTAGATAATATTGTGTCTGTTCCACGATGTTCAACCGAAACGCCATCTTCGTCACCACTTCGACTGATGTCCCCAGAAACTCAAGAACTGTTTAACACACTAAGTGAACATCAGAACATATTATTAGACAATAGGGATATTTCACATCATGAGGATATCGTATGTGATTTCGATAGCGATGATAGTGTTAGGGATCCGAATTTTAACATATGTCATGAACGAGGTGTTAACATAAGCGAGTCAACTACTTCTTGTTCATCTATGGATAATAATGAAGCATGTAATAATAATTTAATGTCATTAGAAGAACAGCATAACGATATCGAAGTTACATCAACTACTGATATACCAATAGAACCAGTACCCGTAATAAATGATGATGATACTGTAAAATCTGGTAGACCAAAAAAAGGACGTAAACGTAAATATCCTCAGAGTCGTGATGAGAGAAAACGTAATAAATATAATAATATAGAATATACAACAACTAAAAATGAAATAATTAAGCCTAAAGTTTTTGTAGACTATCGGTGCAAGTGTTTAAAAAAATGTGCTGACTTAATTTCAGTAGAGGTTAGAAAACAAGAGTTTGAAAAATTTGTTAAACTAGGTTCCTTTAACGCTCAGGTGCTTTACATAATATCTTGTGTCACTGAATATAATAAAAAACGTAGTTACACTATGTGTAACGTACCCGGTGCAAGAAAAAAGCCCAGACAATTCTATCGTGTCTATAAGATCAAAGACGTACAGGTATGTCGCGATATGTTTTTGAAAACTTTTCAAATAACGACTCAAAAAGTCACAGTGTCATTAAAAAAACGTAGAAGTGGCGAACCTATTGCGAATGGTAGGGGAATACATAGAGGTGACATAAATAAGTTGACAGATGAGGATCATAAATTCATTGTTGATATTATTAATAATCTTCCGAAATACGAGTCACATTATCGAAGAAATAATAACAGTGGCACTTTATATTTACGACCCGGTATGACAATAAATAAAATTTATGATATATATACAAAAGAACACGCAGAAATGTATGGTATCGATCGCAAATGCGCCTCCTTTGCGACATTGAAAAAAATTTTCTATGCTGATTTTAATTTAAAATGTAAAAAATTGAAAAAAGATACTTGCAATAAGTGTGACCAATTATTCAATCAAATCTCTAATGCCAAAACTGAACAGGAACAAGAAGATGCTAAAACTGAGAAGCTTAAACATTTAGAAAGAGCAGAAATGTTAAGAAATCAGATGAATCAAGATTTTATAGACGCAAGAAACATACCGGATGTTGAGTGTTTAACCTTTGATTTGGAAAAGACATTGCCACTACCGCGAATACCAACAAATGTTGCCTTTTATAAAAGGCAACTGTGGCTTTACAATAGTGGTATCCACTCTGCATCTGATGACGTAGGACACTGCTATGTTTGGGTCGAAGGTGAAGCGGGTAGAGGGGCGCAGGAGGTAGGATCATGTTTAGTGAAATATATTAAAACAAAAATACAGCCGTCTGTTAAGAATCTTATACTCTGGAGCGATTGCTGCGGAGGGCAAAACAGGAACATTAAAATAGTTCTCTTACTAAAAACTGTCTTAAGTTGTCACCCAACGTTAGAAAGCATTACATTTCGCTTTCTTGAATCTGGGCATACCTTTTTACCTAACGATACGGACTTCTCTAAAATTGAAACTGCTTTAAAACATCACCAGCGTATATATACAGCCGAAGAGTATATAGATATTTTTAAAAATGCTAAAAAAAAGAAACCGTTGCAAGTACAAAGAATGGAGAAAGCAGATTTTTATGGAACTGAAAAGATTGAAAAAAATATAATGAACAGAAAAAAATTTAGTGACAAAAGTAAAGTAAGCTGGCTTAATGCCAAAGAAATAAAAATAGAAAAAAATAAACTATATTCAATATTTATGAGAACTTCGTTTGATGAAGAGTTTAAGGAATTGCTTATTGACAAAAAGAACAGAGAAATTAAGAGAGATGATTTAATTATTTTGTGGCCTAACGGAAAACCGATCGCACCAGCTAAGTTAGCCGATTTAGAATCAATGTACATGTTTATACCCGAGGACTGTGTCCAGTTTTATAAAAAATTAAAAAGTTCGGATGAGTTTATGGATGATTTTGATGGGTTTGGCGGGGAGCCTGACTTCGAGATAATTGATGGATAAATCATCAGCTTTTTTTAACTAAGTTTTTTTATATTTGCTGAAAACTTATTGTGTGCTCACTGCTCAAGTTATTCTCTAAAATATTTTTGTTTCATTTCATTCATTGCTTCGTTCATTGCAAAAGTTGATGATTTAGATTTTTTATTTTAACCGATTTCTTGTTAGTGTTAAGATTTTCACAATAAATCCTTCTTATATCGTAACAATTCGTATTTATTTAAAATTAAAAAATGTGGAACGTTTTTACAAAATATACTGAGTGCTACTTCACACAAAAAATATTTTTTCCAAAACGTTCCAAAACGATTTTTCCAAAATACCTATATTTCAAAAAGCAATTTCAAAATAATACTATTATGATAGAACAGCATTATAAAAAAACTTGAATAAAACCTACAGTATTGAATTATCCTAGTTCAAACAAAAAAATGCCGAGTCAAACCACAAAAATGTAATTATATTGGTTTCAACTAGTTGTGGATTGGAACATTTTTGTATAACTACGTCCAATTAAACGCGCTAGTATCATTTTCATCTATGTTCAAAAACCCGCGAAGTCTCTAGATTGTTCAAGTAAATCGAATATCAGCTGTGAAATGGTTTTTGTAACCTGACAGATAGTTCAGAATATAAAAATAAAACAATTTTTTTATATAAAGATGATGAACGATCTCCAATTACATGTTCAAGACAACGACCCGTTCTACAATTAATGACGTTTTTGTTAAGTTTGTATGTTTTAGTAAAATTGTCTAAATAAAGTGTTTCATGAAGGAACGGAATAGTGTGATTTATTAATAAAATTATGCTTTTGAAAACTAAATAAATAGACGCCGAAATATGTCTGCCATTGGCTCATGGAACGGTCACCAAAAATATCACATTTGCTTAGATATTATGTTTCGGTGTTAGCCAGGGTTGATAGAAATATTCATTGAAAATAAAGCGAAACACATTCCATATTAGGTGTTGCCTGATGAAGATGAATCCGTTAGTTCAGAAGACGAGAATGAGTACTTTCCTCCTCCCGGTCTTCTTATTCCAGGGTTTTATGCACCCTCAAATGACATTGCCAAGACAAATGGACTTGCTATACTGTTTCCCAAGGTATAAAGTGACTATTAAAATTGTAAAAAGCGTTACCTATTCTGTTCTCAACTTTGAATATGTATGTACCTGTGTCTTCATCTGTGGTGATCAGCCATTTATGTCTCAATAACTCTATGCATGAAAATGTACAACTATAATAAAAATAATAGTTGTGAAAAATAATGGTTCTAAATTTAAATTTACTGCCAGTTCTCAAACGGACGAGAAGTGAACTCTCCGTCACTTTTCTAAATCTCCAAGGATTTTTTGTTTTCCAAAATCTTTGTATGAAGCTGCAACCATTACATTAAAGCAATTACAATAATGAAAGATTTAATAAATGATGGAATCAATTTTTTTTATTGAGTTGAATGGACAAATGATATTACTCGCCATTCACATTCCATTAGGCGTACTTTGTCTATGTAAAGGTGATGCGAGCTTTCAAGTTACTTTTAATAATTATTTTTTTATTTTTACGTTTGCTTTTCTTTTACTCTTTTCTCTCTTTATTAATATTAAGATTTCATAGATTTTTTTGCATTATTATCTCTATATATATTAAAATTCTCATGTCACAATGTTCGTTCCCATACTCCTCCGAAACGGCTCGACCGATTCTTATGAAATTTTGTATGAATATTCAGTAAGTCTGAGAATCGGCTACTATCTATCTTTCAAACTCTTAAGTGATAAGGGTGGTCCACCACTAAACTTTTATTTTTATTTTTGACGTGACAACGTCTTATAATTCGATGGAGCCGGCTGCACGCACGAAAAAACATGACTCATGCGGCGTTACCTCGCTCTGAGGCGTTACCTCGCTCTGAGGCGTTACCTCTCTCTGAGGCGTTACCTCGCTCTGAGGCGTTACATTTAAAATTGACATAATTGTATTTATGCGTACAAATAAATGTAACTTGATCAATTCAATTGTGATTTCCATTTACCTCCTTCTCTATATCCATACAAAATACCTATCAAACAAATAAAATTTAATTTTTTTTTTTTTTTGAAAAATGGAACCATCCCATCAATATTTTTTTATGACGTTATCACGTTCAACTATCGTCAGTAAACCAACTTTACAGACAACCGATTTTTTTAGACAAAGATTTTTGTTTTTATTATTTTATGATACAACATACAAAATTACATACAACCCTTAATTTACACCTACCCTTTACGATCAAGCCCTATTTATTATTTGTAAGTTACGAACTTATACCTTGAACTCTGAGGTTTACATAGAGAAAAATCACAGAAAAACCTAAAAGTTTTCATTCCGGTAAACCGAACAGTCTCTGGGGTAGCATAGCAAAATGTTCCATATTGGTATTTACTAAAAAGGTAGGCTAAGTAAAATCACATTAAGGAGAAACGAAGTTCGTTGAGGCAGCTAGTTTTATGTATTATAAACTAGCAGACTCGGCCAAGCGTTGCTGTGGCTAAGGTTTTTGTTATACTACATAGTAGTAATCTATTCAAGGGAAACGGTAGGAGAACACCAGTCATGGGGACCACCATGCTTTTTTGGTGGTTATGCCATTAAATTGTAGGAATGTGAAACGTTGGTACTTTCAACACAGCGCCATCTGTTAGAATTGTGATTATCAAATAATAAACAAATATTTTGCAATAAAATAATATTGCGGGTATAAATTGAGATGTAAGCTATCCTATCTTTTAAGTTGGATCAAACTACACACGGTGTGCAAATTTGATTGATATCGGTTCGGTAGTTTAGGAGTCCATAGCGGACAAACAACGTGACACGTAATTTATATATATTAAGAAGATTAAGCACTGCTCTCTTGCACTTCTTCACTTTTTTTACTGTTATCTTTATTCCACCCGGTGCACTTTTTTTTAGTTTATTGTTAATATTATTATTTTATTCACCGTTCAGATTGTCCGTGAATATGTAATACCGGAGCCAGAGTTTCTGCCACCACACGTATTGGTTTTACTCGACATTACAAAAAGGCATAAGGCAGTGATAATCTTGTCTAAATACAGACAGGCGATAATACACGTAAGTAAAGAAAATGCGTGGAACTGGTTTTCTCTCTTCTGTTTTAGAATTCCATTAAAAATAGGTTTTGTGAGAAAAAAGTAATTTCGCCGGGTGCGGTGAAATATCATGTCTAGTTAAAAAAAAATTTATTATACAACAAAAGGGCAAGATCATGTTTTTTTGTAAGAGGAGGCAAACGGACTAGAGGCTCACCGGATTATAAGTGATACCGCCGCCTGTGGACACTGCCAGAAGGCTCGCAAGTGCGTTGCCGACCTTTTACGAATTGGTAGGTACGCTCTTTTCTTGAAGGTCCCTAAGTCAAATTAGCCCGAAATAAATCAATAGTAATTTAGGTAATAATGCATGCTTTAGGATTTTTTGTTTATCTTCTATTCTTGTTAACTGTACGGTTTTTATTCTTTAACTATTTAGTTAAATTATTTTAGTTTAATGTCCGTATTAGTCCATTTACGTATTCATGTTAAATTTTCTTCTCTCGATTAAATGTTAAATTAAATTTAAAAAATGTTTTTTTCTTTTCTCACAGTGGTTGCCTGGAAGAGATCGCTCGCAAGCGATAAGGCCGCCAGTTGCCTTTCATTTACTTGTAATGTAGTGTAGATAAATAGAAAATAAATAAAATAAATGTTTTTACTAAAAAGTAAAACATGTATTTTGCATTATAACCGAATTCAATAATTCAATTCAAGGAGAATGTTTAGTGTTTACAGTATATCCAAAAGCACTAATGTTTCATTTAGATATTTAATTATATATTTTTATAGAGGTACTCGTATAATTATATGAAATCAGACTATTTGCATCAAAATTTAATTATATCAACTTGTACGAATAGCTATAATCTTTCGTTAGCGTATAATAATTTAGAGTAAAAAGCACACTAATTATGTGGGCAGACACACAAAAATTGCTCCAAAAGTACTGCATGGTTAGGTTAATAAGCAATCCCGGAAGTGTAAATTAACTATTGAATAAATTATAATCTGCTGCGTAATGAAATATATATTTTATAATCAAATTCCTTGTATGGTTTTATTTGAACTTAATTATAACTCAAAAAAATTTAAACAAGTGATATGTGAAATTCCTACGATTTATATATTATTATCTATTTCAGATGGGTATATTCAAGTTAACAACAGCTTACAACGCATATCATATTGCATTCAGCGTTAAGCAATACGATTCTTTGAATTCTTCGTATGATGTGTTAGTATTATTATAGCAATCGCAGCATGCTAGGGAAATGTAACTCGGGACTTCGCACATCTCACACACAAACAAATGAATAGATTACTTTGTTGGTTTTGTGAGCATGTATTTGTTTAGGGTCCAAATTCCAGTTTAAGACATAGTACATGTTATAAAAAAGAAAAAAATCTGCTATTACCCTGAAATTGTAAAAATGTATCAGTTTGATTGAACTACAGTATTGCGCTGGTGTAACGCCTTGGCTGCATCATGAAAAAAATTAGTGCAATTCAAAGCGAGTTCGTAATGAAACAATGTTTATATCGCAGCCAAGTAGCTTAATTAGCCGTTCAATTAACAGCCTAGCCTTTAAACTAAACAGCGCCCGAAACTAGCAGCCTATCGATCCAAGTCATTTGCCTAGCTTTTTGATCAACTGGCTCAAAATCTTTTAGGCAGCTAGTTAAATGGCGCTGTTTAGTTAAGAGGTTAGCCTGTTGATTTAACGACTAGTTATGCTAGTTGACTGCGACATTTCTACCATATTTTCACTCAGCCCTTGATTGCTGTAGTTGAAATATTCTCGTAATATGCTGCGATGTTGTTGCCAATGAGCAATAGCGGCGGCATGAGCAGTAACAGCGCGAGTGAACTGTTTACAGACTGCCGATTTTTCTATCTTCCCAGTCCGACAGGGCTGAGTGTATATGTGGCAATATATTTGTCATATGCATGAGCGTATACATTTCCCATAAGTTTCTACATTATGCTGGCAAAGAGATATATTCTTCTTCTGGAAGTTTAATTGGCTTTACTAAACAAACAATCCATATGAAATATTAGTTTTTAGAGCTATAATTGTACTAGATATATATAGGTAATTCACAAGAAAAAGGATTCGTTTTTTTACCATATAGGTAACCAAGTACACTTATGAACGTCAACAGAAAATATGTTAAATTTATTCTAATAGGTTTCATGTTGCTGAAGCTTTTTTTTAAATTAAATTGATTCTTTTCAGTGAGAATGTCAACATAGCGTTTATGATTTCAACTAACAATGACCTGGCATTGCTAGAGTTGATGGACATTAGTCCTTCGTATGTTAGTAAGGACGAGGTTGTCGGAGAAGAGGAATGCGGTGCAATATTTCCAGTGGATTATGGCGACAATTACCCGGAATTTGAAGACTTTGATGTTTCTGAAAGCATCCCATATTAATAATAATTAATACTTAATGTCTTTATTTGTCATATAAATTAGAAAAATAAATACACTAAATTGTCAAAATAATATAATTAACTAATTACTTACATTTAAAGGGACATTAATTGGTCAGTTAAAACTGTTTTGTGTTAAATTAAAAAAATGAATTATATAAAACTTTGGTAAAACTTTAAAATAAACTGTAATGTTGCCTACATTACACATTGAACGAAGTGGGCGCGTACGACTTTCAATCCTGTGGTCGAACGTTTGAGTCCCGGATCTAAAGTAGATGTTTCTTTCTATTCAAGACCTCAAATAACATTTGTTTTTAAGGTTAAAAGGATTAAACTGGCATGTCTTATTTACAAATTGAGAATGTCTGGCGTCTACCTATTAGTATATATAGTATATATCTTAATATATATAAATTACGTGTCACGTTGTTTGTCCGCTATGGACTCCTAAACTACCGAACCGATATCAATCAAATTTGCACACCGTGTGTAGTTTGATCCAACTTAAAAGATAGGGTAGTTTACTTCTCAATTTATACCCGCAATATTATTTTATTGCAAATATTTGTTTATTATTTGATACAATTCTAACAGACGGCGCTGTGTTGAAAGTACCAACGTTTCACATAAGCTACAATTTAATGGCATAACCACTAAAAAAGCATGGTGGTCCCCATGACTGGTGTTCTCCTACCGTTTCCCTTGAATAGTTTGCTACTATGTAATATAACAAAAACCTTAGCCACAGCAACGCTTGGCCGGTCTGCTAGTATATTATATTCTTGATGATACACTGTGAAAGCTTTGAAAGAACTTAATTAGTAGTATGTAGTAGTAGTAGTAGCTATGGATTCCTTAGGAATCGATATTCGCCACGTGCGTTATCATTAAGCCATGGAAACAAGAAACTTTAGTTATAAAAAGCTCTCTGGCTATTAATCACGATTTATTCAATTGTTACTTCTCACCGAAGATTATAAAACAAATTATTAATTGTACTTTAACTGTAATAGGTGTGATTCAAGTAAATAAAAAACAAATGTAATTAGGATCATTTATTATTATATAAATATGATATAAATGATAACACCAGTGTTATTTACCCCTTAATTATAAATTTTATATAATTTTGATATAAAGATTACTTAGTTGATTTTGCGTTTCTCTCCGCGTCTTGCAATACGAAACGCCAAATGTGTTTCTTTAAGAAGGAAGTCTGCTCCTGAACAGCTTCTAATATCTTCTGATTTGTCACCAGAAGCCTCTCATCAGCTATCATGTAATTTTTGCTTGGCTCGACAAAATTCCCCACATCTTGTTTACAAGGAATTCCCTCAATAGAATGTCCAGTAAATGTCGTCTTCAAAACAGTGGGTCGCATTTTAGAGTAGCCATTATTATTATCACTCAAAGCTTCAGCCAACCAATCACAAGAGAAGCTGTTTCCATCCAAGTAAATCCTTAAGTTTTGCTTATGAGCGAACCAACTGCTGTGATCTATATAGAAGAGGTCATTATTCCGCAACGACAGGACACTTAACATTTTTAAATCCATAAGTGTCTTCGAATCCAATCTTCCAATGTTATTATAAGATAGATCAAGATTTACTAGTGCAGCCAGCCCTTCGAAAGCACCAAACTCCACAGAAGCAAGTTTGTTATGAGATAGGCGAAGTGTCTTTAAATGGCCGACTCGGTGGAAGGAGGATGGCCCGATCCTTTGTATCAAGTTGAAGCTCAAATCTAAAATTCCTAACGTAATAGGTAGCTGTAAGGATTCCTCATCTAATTCTTCAATCAAATTATAGCTCATATCTAGATGAACGAGAGTCGGTTGTTGGTTAAGTTTTATCGAAAAAGGTTCAGTTATATTATTTGAACGTAATATCAAAATAGTAAGTCCGTAAGCATCGCCCGGTGATAGATTTAAAACAGAAATTCCATTATTGGTAAGGTCTAATACGCCGCCATCGCGGTTAAATGTTATACGCATGTGCCGAACTTCTACAATTTCGTTGTATGTCATATTTATAAGTTTCAATTGGTGGTTGTTTATCAATGATTGATCGGGGATAAAGTCCATATTGTTGTTAGATAAATCAAGATTCTGCAAATTGATCATAGAAGCAAAACTACTATAATGCAATGTCTGAAGGAAGTTTTTACTTAGATTAAGATACTTCACGTACCGTAAATCGTTGGGGTTGACTGTAAAACTAATCAATCTATTACATGATATATCTAAAGAAATTAACTGGATGATGGACTGGAATGCATTAAATTCCACGTGAGTTATTGAGTTCTGGGACAAATCAAGTTCTGTGAAAATATTCATTACTTTATGTTTATGCGAATTCCTAATTAGGCGTGTCTTAAACTCTGGAACCACCGTGGCATTAGGAACGTACGATATATGGTTTTGGGACAGTTTAATTTTACAAATCGAATGATCATCAAAATGATTCCAATGTCTTGAAAATAAGTTTGTTTTTAAATTATCCAATTGGTTTTTAGATATGTCAATAGTCTCGAGGTGATAGATAATCTTTATTGATTGCTCTACTATGTTTTCTATATGATTGTGTGCCAAATACAAGTGTTTCAAATTAAAAAGATTATTCATTGCGCCGTTCAGATTCTTTATGTTGTTATGGTTTAGCTTCAAAATGACAAGATTTGTCAGGTTTGAAAATGGCTCTTCGTATAACTCTGTAATGGAGTTGTAGGAGAGATCTAGCTCCTTTAGGTTTGTGAGTTCAAAAAATGTGTCACCGGGTATCTCTTGGATGGCATTATGTGAGAGGGACAATTTTTTCAATTTGTTTGGGTAAGAGTCAAATTGAAATAGTTCCTCGATATGAGATAGCTGGTTTCCTGACAAATTTAAATCCTCCAATCTAGTCAAATGACGAAAAGGGCTGTCGTAAATCATTTTGATGTTATTGTTGTTGAGATGTAACGCCTTGAGTCTGTACATGTTATCTAAGAAGGTAAGTTTTGTTTCGGACCAATTTCCGGATACTTTTAGAGATGTAATCAAAGACAAAAACTCTTGATCTGATGTTGTATCGAATTGGTCAGTAGCATCGACAAGAGTGACATCTACAATGACATCGTAATTAGTTGAGCCTAGACAGTCCCGGGATATACTTCCTGCAGTTATATTGTGAAAGCATTGGAGATAAAACACACAATGATCCAAGGTGTGAACTCTGTCGACGGGGCAGTTGCAGCAAACAAGCGGCGCCATTATCATGACCATCAGTAATATTCCTGAAAATGAATAACACTATATTAAACACAAAACACGTGGAAACAGGTCGTGGGTCCTATCTTGGGAACTTAAGGGTTATCAATTAGACGGTTATCTTTATATATGTGCGTAGCAATATTAGTTTTTTTTTAAAAACAGTGACATTCACAATAGGAATACAAGAAATAAGGGAAAACTTTTACAGCCGTCTTACAGGTTGTAGAAAATAAAAACTTCATTTATGGGCCTAAGTGTACGCTGCTATAACATGGTTCCTAGTGAAATATTGGAACTGCCTTTAAACAGATTCAAAACACATATCAAAAGAACCTTAATGTGTAAACTACACAGTCAATGACTACCTAGAAGATAAAAACGCTTGGCAATATTTCTAATTATATTCTTATAATTTGATTTGTTATCTTTGAAGTGTTGTGAATATGTGTGTAATGGTGAATGTGGTAAATCACAGATCAGATTTTTTTTTACTTAGGTATGTAACTTTAATGTCGTTGTGGTTTATGACATTTTCCTTTGTATAATTGTAACGTAGAGGAAGGGTAAAACTTGCTGAGTTTCTTGCCCGTTCTTCTCAGAACAAGGCCTCCTGGTAGTTTTGCGAACGGATGGCGTAGTCTTGCTCTTTCGCGAATTTTGTATACATTTTTGACATTCATAAGCCTGCCCTAAGACACATCTAAATTGAATAAACGTACGTACGTACAGACGTGCAGTATAATATTGTTAATTTTGCTTTAGGCGATACAAGTTTCTTAAATGCATTAAAAATAGCATTGAATGATTGATGTCTACTGGGAATGAAAGGGATATTATTTACTATACTCCCGAATATAGTATAATATGATCACTTGAATGCACTGAAATGTAGAATTAAAATGAAAATCGTATCTCATTGTTTGACTATCTAAAGCAAGAAGATTTCTTCTAAAGTAAAAGTTTAGTACAGTGATAGTCTAGAAACGTAGGACATTATTCCAACTACCTAAAAAGATAAAAGTTGTTGAATGAAAAATTAATGTAAAAAAGAGGTATTAAAGCCTTTACCTGACTTCATGATGTTGTATCACAAGAGTTTTCCAAGAAAACCTGAAAGAATAGAACGGAAAAGCTTTGAAAAAGAAAAACAGACAAAAATAGCTTTTTATATTAGAATGGTTTTTTATTTTTTATTTTAAAAAGTTCCTTAATTTCTAATTCAATTTTGCCAAATCTTTTAAATTTTATATTTAGTTATTTAGGTGTGAACCAATTACTGTTTTTACCTATAAATAGTTTTCTCTATAAAATTTGGTTTGCTTCTTTATAAATTTTGTTAAAATAATATTTGGCCAAGAAATTACTTTATAACAACTAATTTTATGCTGTGTAATAATTACTTGCTGATTACACGTGAATCTTTATAAAACCAGATTATTACAATACTGAGTGAGATACTTAACTAAAAAGAATTTAAATAATTTGAAACTTACCATTAATAATAAACACAACTAGTAACCCGCTCCAACTATCACCGAGTAAAGTCCATTTGATGAACACTTAACTTGATGCCAAGTTTTGCTGAATTAACGAAATGGGAATCACACAGGTATTCGGTCAAAGATAAACGAATGTGTGACCACTTACTTATTATGAGCCAGAAACGAAAAAACACCAATGACTTGGAAAATACCAACTCCAACTCCGAAGGATTTTAAGGCAATAATGGTAATTATCGAATACTTTAATCATGGAGCCACTGTTTTGCAGAACAAATACCAAAGTGGCGTGAGGAAACATCCCCATGCAGTGACAATGGTTTACATTTAAGAATCTGGCTTTGAATTGATGGTAGATCCTTCAAAGTCGGCCGAGCTAGATCCTATCGCTTTTTACCTATTCCTGCGGTTAAAGGAACACAGTGCCTTAAATTAGAAGATTATGTGGCAGCAGACGTCGCGGTAGTCGATTTTTAGGGGATTAGGGAGAAGTTTTTTTAATCGTTATATATATAAAGTCTAACGAAAGTAAGAGCTGAAAGGAGAATATGTACAAAAATAACATAAAATTTAATAAAAAATACTTGCGTCATGTCATACTCATTATAACTTTTTATTAAACACCCCATATTTAGAAATATTCAAAACCGTTCATATCTATATTTGTTATAGCATTTATCTTTGACTCGGATCCACAAGGTATTGAATTTTATTTATATACTATATCATAGCTTAAAAGCAACATAATATATACAAAAGGATTTATGTCATAGAAAGGCCGTATAAATTAGCCCTAGATATTAAAAAATCATTACATATATATGTGTTCTTTAAAGTTTTAACCAATCAAAACGCAATCTTTAGAATTCGACAGTATTTTTCGTGAATGTTAAAGCTCCGTCCGTGGACATCGTGGTGGATCTAGATTCGAAATGCGAATCATATATATAAATATATATATATACTAGATATTAAAAAAAACTCCATTCTTTTGATTCTCTTAATAATACTTACAACTAGCCGTGTTCTGCGCAAATAATGTAATTTGGTCGCAGCACGATGTTCTATAGCCTAAAGATTTTCTCTTCTTTAAATGAGAATAGATAATATTTTTGCCCAGACATATAGGATCGCGGACTTTTTTGTAAATATTGCTGTATTCTATAAAACTATAGCAAATCATTTTGCTCTATTAGACCAAGAGTTCACGACGGCCAGACCTTCGTTATTTTATAAAAGCTGAAAGTTTATCAGTATATGTCTTCAACACAGGTAAGAACTATCAGCGACTATAGAGATAGATTTTGGTTACTTGGACGGGTAACATTTAGTAAATTGTCAATAGTTTCCGCAGCGTACGCGGTATAGGATTTTTTTTTTGATCTTTTCATACTATTGTAATTTCATCGAGACCCTAACTTTTTAAAAATATTCTATAGCCTATGTTATATATATATATTTTGGGGATAACGTAGGGTTTTAAAGGTGAAATATTTTTTTTTAATCGATCGAGTAGTTTCGGAGCCTTAGTCAATACAAACAAATAATCAAATCTTTCCACTTAATAAAATTACTAAAGATTTTACGGCCTGGCCACGGGGATCGGCGGTGCGAACTGCGATGCGGGAGGCGAGGCGACCATTCGCGCGGGGCCGTTTGCAGGCCACGGACCAGTCACGTTTGCCGCCGCGACCAGTAAGGAAGTTCGACAGCGAAATGTCTTTATCGAAATCATCTCGATATTGCTTGGAAAGTAATAGCTTTTGGTGCAAGACCTAATATTTGGAGAAATTGTGGAGAATTCCACAAGAAGTATGAGAAATTCAGAATATATCCAGAATTATTTTTTTGAGTATACCAGAATGAGTATTGAAACCTTCAATTATATTCTTATGAATATTCAACCAGAATTGGAGAAAAAAGTTAATGCAAATAGAATTTTAAGTGCCGCTGAAAAATTGTTTTTGAGATTAAGGTATATTAAATTAATGCTGTGGATGGCCAGACTTCCAAATAGCTGGTCTAGCCAGTATTTCAGTAACAAAAAACTCTGTATTCATTTTTCGCCGCGACCACGACTAAACTTATTTATTCCCTTCTCTATTCGCCGCGACTGCCGCTCGACTCCGTGGCTTGCACCGTACTGATTCATGCATTTGTTTCGCTCGCCCGTCGCGACGTCAGTCGCCCGCGCGATTCGCTCGGTACATTTCGCCGGTCGCATCGCTGGTCGCCGTTGCGCGTGGCTTGATTAGTACATTGCTATGAGTTTATTTCAGTCGCTAGACGCATCGCGGTTCGCACCGCGCGAATATTCGCGTCAGCGAATGTCCCGTGGCCAGGCTGTTAGAGTCTATTTAGAGTAGATTTTTTTAATGAATTTATTAATTGTATGAACAAAGTCTACCTACTTATTATAGCTATTCAACCTTTTATGGAACGTCAAATTTCTTCATCTCGCTGACTCCCGTGAATCTTACCATAAGATACGGCGGCTTCTGTGAAGTTTTCTTTAACCGTACATAATTTATTAGTGCATAATGTGGGCTCGAACTCGACGTTTGGGTTCATCTCTCGTGTTACAGTTTGGAAATTATTGTCTTAGTTATTATTAACAATATATTATCAAATTTTACTAACGAGTTTGACTACTAAGTATCTAATGACAATGTATACACTTATCATTAATTGTTAAACAGGGCTGACGTATTAACAAAATCGCCAAATTGTACATTGATACGAGATATTTTCTGTTGAAAATTGTGGTATATAAAACAGCGAGTTTTCTTATTTTTTAAGAACAGTTCCGTATGAGTTTCTCTATCATTTGTTTTTTCTTATGGGTAAGTCTGGAAGACCTTCTGTGCCTGACACACGCCGCGGACTTTTTGGATCTTAAGCAGGTGGTATTCCTTAGAGTGTTTGCCCTCATTGAACGAGCGAGTATTAAATTTACATAGACTGAAAGTTAATTTGTGTACAGTCGGCGTTCGAACTTACGAACCTCAAGGATTAAAGTCACACTCTGATGCCACAACGCTTAAAGTATCGTAAATATTTCAAAGTAATTTTATTTGCTTAATCACAAGATTACAGTAAAAGTAAGCTAAAAAAGTAAACTTATTATTTTAATTTTTGGCAACCCTTTAGGGAAGTGAACATCCTGGAGATATGTTAAATCGGTAAAGTGTATAGCTGCTGATTACGATTGGTTCCGTACTCCATTTTTAATTCGCTAAATGGATTTAGTGATATGCCCATGGACACTTTAAATGCCAAAGGGCTCGCGAGTGCGTTGCCAGACTTTTTAAAACTGGTACGCTTTTTTCTTAAAGGACCCTAAGGCAAATTGGTTCGGATATACTTCAATGGGCAGCTGGTGGTATTGGTGCGCGGCAAAAATGCCTTAAAAACAGCTCAGTTGAGGAATGACGGATGTCGATGTAATACGGGTGGAATTTCGTATTCTGCGTCGACGTCCGATAAACTCAGCTGCAGGTATTAATCCGAACAACTTCTCTAAACGCTCTCTATGAATTCAGACACAAGTTAGTTCCGTTACTGATAGACAACTGCACAGTTTAGTAGTTTGAGTATCATAGGATACGGAATTAACAGAGTTGGTGGTAAGACATGCTTCGTCGATGACGATCTTGATGCTCCGATTAGCGAAAAAGTATGAATTCCAGTTGCATAATTTCTCGGGGTGCAAGTAGGCTGGAAGCTTTGAGAGAAGCGGTTTATGCCACACCCGATCGAAGGCTTTCGCTATATTCAGAACAACCGCTAGCCCCTGTCTTTGTTTTTTGTTGCATCTGCGCACCTATGTGTAAGCTATACAAGAAGGTAACTAGTTCAGCGACGTGGACCTCAAGATATCCCAGGAGCTGGCCGTTGATATTGGTTCCCATTATTTTCAAGACTACCTTGGGTTATGACTATTGGACGATATTTAGACGGGTCAGAGCAATCGCTTTTTTTAGGGATCGGGAACATACATTTTCCAGCAGTTTTGCACAGTACTTTAGGACTGTACAGGAGCACAAGCGCGGAGCACAATTAAGGGGATGCAACGGGCCTGCTCAACTTATGAATGTGAAAAGAATAAAAGATTTTATGGACAGCACGTTGTCGGAACCTGATTTTTTGCATTGAAGACCTACCGCTGGTGGTATTAGATAGCCAGAGAATTGGTCTCCAGGAGTCTCACTCTCCGCACAAAACGCGAGTACAATAAGATGAACCTATTGCATCACCTCGCCGGTTTTCTGTGAGACTATGGTACTGCCCCGGTCGTACCTGCCCATTTGGCTGAAGCCCGAAAGCAACAGCATGGCACTCTCACTAGGAAGAGGGTTGACTGATGGCACTGGTGAAATAACCTCTGTGACAGGTTAATTCACCAGTGAGTAGAGAGGTCGTCACGCCCCGACGCTAATAAAACCTAACACGTTATTTAATATTGGATCTAACCGTAAATAAACAAATAGAACTAGAATAGTGGCTCCATTGGTGGGCACAGCAGCTCACCTTCTTAGTAGTGATTTCACGTTTACCTTATGCTAAGAATGCTCTTCTATACCAAGAATATTATATAATATGGTTCAGTTTTTGGTCCTTAAACATGAATAATTTTAAACTCAGTTTGTTAATAACTTGAATGATGTAATTTGTGTAAAACATTTTCGCTTCTCCAAAACATTACTCACGGAATTCTAACTCGTAGTCATCTAGTGCCATTATTTTATTTTTTTACGCGGTCAGCGTTGTTCGGTCTACTTGGTAGTTTACTCGTATTAATTGTAATATGTCGTTGACTGTTCAAGTGTGATTATGTGATTTGATTGATTACTGGAACCGAGTTTAAACCAGCAATATCAGTAGAGTTTTCGACATCAACTATTGCCTCGTACTACATTAACACAATGATGAATTTGTGGAGTAAGTACTCAATAACATAAATAAAGTATACTTTAATTTGGTAAACCAAATACATCCAAATAATATTAAGATCAATTGTCATAACGCTACTTATGATAGTTTTATTTTCAGAGTTAATAATTGTAATACTTTTCCTTAAATCGAATGACAACGTATGTGAAGCTATTTGTACCCATATAATAAACGAAACACTCTGCTTAGATGTTGCAGTATGTTCACAAAACGTTGATGTTGGAAACTACTATGCAGTGAATGTGTATTACAATGGTTATTATAGAAATCGATGTAATTCAATTTCAATTGACGGTCGGAACGCCTTGGATATGTCACTAACTTATTCAGAACATGGATCTGACGGGAATTCATACACTCCTGTGGTATATAATAGCAGGATTTTAGACAAAATTAAAATTCTCAACATTAGCTATAATAAGTATGAATCATTTCCGATGTTAGCAGGAATGAAAAATTTGGTAAATGTAGATGTATCCCACAATGAGCTTACTTCCGCTAAATTAAGTTCTCGTTTCAATTTTTTACTTTTGAATGAAATGGATCTCTCTTACAATTTAATTCAAGATATCGAAATTAATAATGCAGAATATGTGTTCTCTAACTTATCCAGACTAAATATGTCTCATAATAGCATTGCCCAATTACAGGACACAGTTTTTTCTGACTTTGGTCATTTACATTACTTAGATTTGTCATATAATAACCTGGACGCACTAAATACAGTTACTTTTGAAGGCCTTAAAAATCTACTATATTTGAATTTAGAACATAATAAAATAACAAAAATTGGTTTATCATTGTTTAGATGTACTCAACTTCAATATCTATATTTTAATAACAACGAAATAAAGACACTTCTGCATAAAGATTTTAATAAATTGCTTCAACTAAAAGAATTATACTTGAGCCATAATGCTATCACCTTCATAGAAAACACTACTTTTGATAATACGGGGCAGCTGTCAATCATAGATTTAAATCACAATGAGTTAAAAACTTTAGAACAAAACTTATTCAAAGATACTGCATTAACGGAAATTGATTTATCAGCAAATAATTTACAAAGTTTACCAAAATATATTTTTAAAGACAAAAATATAACGTACTTTGACTTGAGGGAAAATAACTTGGAGAATGAGTTATCTAAAGGCGTTTTTGAAGGCCTATCTGGCATCCTCGATTTAGATTTGAGTTACCAAAGCATAGCATCTCTTCACGATTTTGCTTTTTATGGTCTTAAAAATGTAGAGATTCTTACGTTGAATAATAATGTTATACGCAGTATATCCGAAAAATCATTTCATTCCTTAGACACTCTGCAACGTCTAGATTTATCAAACAACCAGATAACTGCTTTGAATTTTGATATAAACGGTCTTGTTAACTTAGAGCACTTCTCGATAACATCAAATGTAATCAATTCAGTTTCACAATTTTTCTTCAAAGGAACAGAAAAATTAATTAATTTAGACATTTCCTATAACAATATATCGAATATAATACCACATACTTTTAACAAAATGTCATACCTGGAAAAGTTAGATATAAGCCATAACAATTTATCAAATGTTTTAGATGCATATGCATTTGAAGGATTACGGGCCATACCAATTCTAGATATTTCTTTTAGTTATGTTACTGTAATTAAAAATAATTCATTTGATCATATGACTAGCCTTCATACTCTTAATATTTCGCACAGTACTGTGAAAGAGATTAGTTATAATAGCTTTGATAATACAGGGAAACTGCAAATCATTGATTTATCTCACAATTTACTCACAGCATTTCATGTTAATATAAAAAGTTTAAATAATATAAGAATACTAAATCTCGGCCATAATTTAATTACTATTTTGTCACCCATTTCAGGTCTTAGCATGTTAACTAATATAAATTTGTCTTATAATAATTTAACAATGATAAATGATGATACTTTATGTAACTTAAATGAACTGTCATATCTTGATTTATCTTACAATAATCATCTGAAAGCCAATTTAACACTGATAAATATCCAAAACATCAAAAATCTTTTAATACCAGGTATATCAAGAACAATTAAATTTCACCTAAGTATACCATTAATGTTTTTGGATATGTCAAAATTAAACATAACAAATGTATCGTCGTTGGGAATAACTCATCTGTATAACTTACAAATTCTAGTGTTGAGCAATAATAATATTCAAAAGTTAGAAATGGGAGCATTTACAAATTTAACACAGCTTGAAACATTAGACTTAAGTTTCAACGGATTAAGGTATATACAGCCAGGTGTGTTTAAAGATAACAGCTATTTGAAAACTCTTAACATTTCTCATAATCAGTTAATATCCGTAAACTATGGTATATTTCAGGGATTAGTAAGTTTAAATGTCCTCGATCTTTCATACAATGAGTTAGAAGAATTACAAAGTGAACGTTTTTATGATATACAAACTTTGCGGAGTTTGATAGTTGATTTTAATCATATTTCTAGAATTGGGCTTGAAGAATTTTCACTTTACCTCTCGTTTTTAAGTATTGGCGGTAATCCTATTTCTTGTAACGATTTAATGAAATTCAAAAATAAGTATAAAAATACAAAAGTAAGTGCTTTAAAATTGGCTGAAGAAAGTGATAATATTATTGATGGTGTGGCATGTTCTGGTCGTATTATACATAAAAACCATCAAAATAAAGAAAATATAAATACAAACGATAATATCCTTACTGAAATACGTGATGTTTTGATAAGTATGTCTTCAAAACGGGCTAGTGATAGCGTTGCCACTGAATCTGATATGGCAAAAAATTTACATTCGACAAAGTTGGATATGATTATTGACTCTTTTAAGGAGACCAAAACTACATTGCAAAACTTAAGTCACGCTCTTAATGTAAGCAGTGTATTAATGACAGCGTATCTAAATATCACTAGATATGAATCCTTTAATAATCTTAGTAACAATAACTTAACAAACACTTTGCTAGATAAAATCTTGCAGGTTTTAGCTACAAAAAACTCTTCTATATCAGAAGTTCATCAAAGTATAAATGAGAAAAGTACAACCGATAATTTACCATATATCAATAAACTGAAACAGGAAATCGAACATTCATTTATGATTCAGAAAGAAAATATTCTTTCCGAAATTAACGACAAGATATCCCTCATGAGTAAGAAAGTAGAAAGTGTTTCCTCACCAAAACCTTTAAGTGAAAAAGTTGTGCAAGACTCCAAATTAAAAACACGTTTATTGTATACAGAGATCTCTACATCCCTTATACTTGTCATTGTCTTATCATTCATAGTTTATAAAATATATATGCGTGTGTCTTCACGGCGGAGGTCAATAAGCACTCAGCAGATTAGTAACGTTATGGAGAGCTCTAACTTATAACATTTGTAATTAAAAAATACCGGATGCCTTGAAATAAAATATAACGACATGAAAAGTTTTACATTATAAACATATGTAAGTTAATTTTAAGTCCATTTAAAACTGTAGTTAATTAGTTTATAAATGAATCTGATAATATGTAATCTGAGAAATGTATATTTTATAATATATTTATAATTTAGGGCATTATAAGAAAGTACTTAAATAAGGCATTATTATTCGATTTAATAAGTGTTGTATAAAACTTAAATAAAGTCTCTATATTTTTGATTATTTTTGTTATTTATCCCACTCTTTGTCCTAAATATTATGACATTATCCATTCGTTACAAATTATTAAAATAAATAAATAAAAATTACTTTATTTGACTCAAAAACATTACATCCGTGGTATTGGTTATAATAGTAGCTTCATATTTACTTTTCAACCCTTCTTTAATTTACCCGCCATATACATTTCTGCGTCTGTTGAACTTTGCCGGTGCGGTTAAACGAAGTCTGATTGTATAAATGCCTAGCATCTCTCTTACCGAATTCTATCGTCTACAACTTCGTTTTTATAATTCGGACCTATTGCAAATCACTGCTAATCAGAATCACATGACTTAACCGTTCAGCGCTGCGATTCTGTAACTCACGATTTGGCGTTCTGAAAGGGAGCTTGTTTATCAGAATGCCAAATCGTAAAATGACTGCTTCACGACTGATTTGAGAGCGACCGCCGATGCGAAAACCGCTGTGTGAGTTCGAAAAGTGAGTTACAGAATCGCAGGGCAGTTCCAGGATCGTCCAATTCCACCACAGGTGGGGGAATTGCTTGAACATATGAAAAGACGTCGATTTCATAACCGGATTGGTTTTTTTAAATCGGTAAAATTACGCATCATTAAAAAAAAGTAAGTTTAACTGCTATTATTCAACGGATCTCTAATTTGTTAATATATTTTACATAGATACTTGCGAAATCAGCTATTTATACGTCTGTTATATTCCTTGCCAAGCTGTATTTAGTGTGTAAAATTTGTAACGTGGTAACGTTTGGACAGAGTGAATTCTTGTACTCCGAGTTATGAAAATTTAAGAGGTACGAAATTTTATCTAATTTAATTTATAGGAAAGACGACGCACGAAAGAACGTTTTTTTGTGAGACACTAAGGTTTTGAATAATTCAGGCTGTATTTTATTACCTTAAGTTTCAATAAATTAAAAGGGTTGATTATAACTATATATTATTCAATGGTTAATATTTGCGAGTGTCTATGAAAGTAACTTAAACGATTTTGCGAGTGCTGCGAAATCTATTGAATAATTACAACGGGGAACTGCTTCTGAAATGATGTTCTCACCCATTTTTTACTTTTGGGCATGTTGTAAGTTTTTAATAGTAAATAATCATCTAGTGACGCTTCAAGACTGTATATACAAGTTGATGGGTATAGACAAGTTGGTGATCAGAATTTCTGTCTTCGATTTTTCGATATTAAACATGCCGGTCTCCTAGGTGACTGGTGCCTTTACCGTTCCTAGGTGTACTTGTTATACACCGCAGGAACTAATTGCACACATAGATAGATATTTCTATTGGTGCACAGCTGAGATTCGAATGCACGGTCTTAGGGATGTGGGCTGCACGCTTAAGCCACTAGGCCAACATTGCTCTAATTATAATCCATAAACATTTTAAATTTATTTAATCAAAACAATTTATTTCACAGATTTATTCACAATGAAGTCTTTTTTGTGTAAGTATACCTACTTAGAAAACTTATCAGAAATGATAATGCATGAATGAATATGTATAAATCATGAATAGAAGATTTAAAAAAAAATGTGTGTAAATAAAATAATTTCGACAAATAATGCTTGAGAAGATTTTAATACAATTAATATATTGATAGTAGTTCAACCTCCTCAAAACATCACCAAACATCGTGATGTTGCAACCTTGTTTAATTAATCTAATTAAGCCTACATCAATATTATAAACTCATTTTTGATTGTTGCTTTTGCCGAATTATACGAGTATAGTTTTTAACTGTAAGCCTTTCTCAGTCTCGATTATTTATAATTATACTTTGCAACCCTTGTCGTTGAATACAATAACATCTATCTAGTCACAGTCACATCAGTGTTTCCCAATCTTTTTTGTGCCATACCCCACCTTACCCTTACTCCCCCTATGTAACATACATAATTTTTTATATCTTAAATTGAATTGCTCACTTAAGAAACTTAAATGGTAGGTTTTAGGAAGAAATTACTTAAAAATTGTTCACGAAACACAAGTAGATTTTGTAACGTATAATGAAAAACGAAATTCCAAATAATTGTTTTAATAAAAAAAATCATATAGCTCCCCTTAATAATCAAATTGCCCCTCTGTGGGGCGTGCGCCCCACGTTGGGTAACACTGATCTATAGTATAAATGCCCTTCAAGGCGTTCATATGTGAATTTAAAATTATCAAAGTCTATTATAAAAAGCACGAATAATAATTTTGTTTATAGTTTTTAGTTTTAAAAACTATATGTTTCTTTATTCAAATTCAAATTCAAAAATCATTTATTCACATAGGTAACACAATGTACACTTGTGATTCGTCATTAAAGAAATAAATATTAATGCTTTTAATTTTACATTTACTGCCAGTTCTCAAATCAAGGGCGTAGAACGGAAGAAAAGAACTGGCAATAAACTCTCCGCCACTCTTTTTAATCGCCATGTTTTTTTTTTTTTACACAACGTTTGTAAGGAGCTGCAACCATTACACCATGTTCCACATGACATTTTAAGTAATTAATAATAACATAAATAAAAACAAAGACTATCAGCAGGAGGCATGGTGAAATAGGAGCACGCACTTACATTCTCGTGGGAACAACACGCAAACACATAGTCGAAATAATTAACATCACCGCATACACGAATTCAAGTCCTTATTAGTATCCAAACCAAATGAGTCTTATAGAAAAATATTGCCGAGTTCTGTCAAATTATTTTATAAATCTTACTTTAAATGAAAAATATAAATATTTGACGAGTTCTTAGGTTATACGGGTGGAAGTTATTATTTTGATTTTATCGTATTCTAAACCCTCTCCATGGTAAATGCGATAGAAGACGCAGAGAGCCCCCATATTTCTACACAACTCCAAAGGATCAAGCCGCTCAGAAAGTGACTGTGGTGGACGAATGAAATCGCTGTTCGACAAGTGGAAGGAGCTGGTACTGGGGAGCTCCCCAGAGGTGATAACTGCAATACTGAACGTTATCCAATATGTCCCCATACCTAGTATTCCGATGCTGGCAGAGGCTATAAGGAGGGAGGAGAAGCGACCAAGGATGTTTATTTAGCAGAATAGGCGCAAAATCCTGGGGTTAAATTAGACTAGAATAAATCGACCTCAGTTCGAGACTCCATGTAGAAGAATTTCGACTTCAGACACTAGTTTGTCCCGACCAGCTTAAAGGTGATATGTTGCTTACTTGCAATATATAATTGATATGTAGAAAAAAGAATGCCGGGTAAAGACACATTCTTTAGGTCGGAACAAGCTTCGTCGATGACGCCCTTCATGCTCCAATCAGCGATTGGAGAGACGGAGATTCAGTTGCATAATTCCTCGGAGAGCCCATCGGATATGATGATAGCTTTGGTTATATCCAAAATTCGCTAACCGCTAGCGCTTCCCCCTTGGACTCAATTGCCTCTGCCCATCTATTTGTAAGGTATACAAGAAGGACAGTCGCTGCGCGACACGACGAAAGCGGTATTTATATTCATTAATCAGCTGGTGGCCCTCTAGATACCTCAGAAGCTAGACGTCAATAATGGTTTCTATTATATTGGAGAACAATTTTGATGTTAGAATTGAGGCCCTAACGTTGGTAAAGTCCACGATGAGTGTGAAAGGGGTTGCCTTCGGTAAATTCTTCGAGATCAAAACATACAAAGGGCAGCTGCTGCATCCACCACCGAATGCTGAATGTTGCGATGGTGGACGTCCAGAGGTGGATTCTCCACTGCGGAAGTGTGTGGAAGAAGATAAGTTTCACTCACTGCAACGAACCTACTGAAAAATGAACCTATTGCATCACTTCACGCCGGTATTCTGTGAGACAATGGGACTACCCCGGTCATGCCTGCCCATTTGGCTGAAGCCCAAAAGCAACATTATGACTAGGTTCCCCACTAGGAAGGGGGTTGACTGATTGCCCTGGTGAAGCAACCTTTGTCACAGTTTATTTCACCAGTGAACGATTGGATGGTCACGTCCCGACGCCAGTATATAGTGTTAATCATCAAACTCAAACTCAAAACATCTTTATTCATATAGGTAAACAAGTACACTTATGAACGTCAAAAACTCACATCATCGTCGATTCGATAAATCTGTTACCGTTTTGTGTCACGTGAGTGACGTATAATAATTATTAGTATTCATACCAAGTTTTTTAACACCAAAACACTTTTTAAAGTCATGTTTAATTTAGATTAGTCTCAATAACACTTTATTTTTTTGGGCTAATAGCCATTTTGTTAAATAACTTAATATGTTTCAGGGATGATGCTGATAAATTATATATGGCTGCAATCAAAAACAAATGCGGAATGTACATCACGCTATGATGAAATAAAGTGCATAGAAGAAAAAGAGTGTACGGGCTATATAGATCATAACATAATAAGGCATGGTGATCCCATTTCGCAATATTGCAGTGATTTCACAAAGTATATTCCAAATTACAATAATTTTTGCCTACCGATATACATAACATACAAAGTAAATGACGTTGAGAATGTGAATCCTCAATTTGAACCAGATGTTTATTACGATTATAGAAATTGTGTTGAATTACTGGATATAAGTCACAATAAGTATGTTGAAATCCCCACTTTACCACCAGCTATGAATAATTTGACAATTATAAATATATCATGTAATCTTATAACCACAGCTAAGCTTAGTTCACTGAATCGTTTCCCGGTTTTGTCCGACATGGATATTTCTAACAATTTGATAACTGAAATTGAAATTAATAATGATGAATTTGCTTTTACTAGTCTAACAAAAATCAATATATCTCATAATAGACTCTGGGAAATAAGAGATGCAAATTTTAATGCTTTCTCTGAATTACAATATTTAGATTTGTCACACAATGAAATATCAATAATAAATGCATTTTCTTTTGAAGGAGTGAAAAATCTTTTATATTTAAATTTAGCTCATAACAAAATAAAAGAAATAAACTCTTCTCTGTTCAGATTTACACAACTTAAATATTTGTACTTAAATAACAATGAATTATCAAGCATATTATTAGCTGACTTAAGACATTTAAACAAAGTCATCGAAATAGATCTAAGCTATAATGTTATTTCGTTAATAGAAAAAAATGTCTTCGATAATATGCCTTTCCTAAAAAATCTTAATTTCAAGAAAAATTTAGTAAATTCAATGGATCCACGTATGTTTTTTAACATAACTGCTTTGAAATCTATTGATTTGTCATTGAATGAGATTCGTAAGCTACCTAAATGTATTTTTAAGGGGAAAAGTATATCTTTCTTTGATATAAGACAAAATCTTTTGGAAGGAGAATTGGTAAAGGGTACTTTTGAAGGATTAGGTTTTATTGTTGAACTAGATATCAGCCACCAAAGGTTAACATCTATTGAAGACTTTGCTTTTGTTGGGCTGGATATGTTAGAAGTTCTCATGCTTAATAATAACGAAATTCAAAATGTATCAAAAAGTTCATTTGATTCGTTACGGAACTTACGGCGTTTAGATCTATCTGATAACCAAATTCACGATTTGAATTTTGAGGTAATTAACCTTTTGAAATTACAATTTTTATCCTTAAAAGGTAATTTGTTAAGAATTATAGGAAAAGGACACTTTGATAGTTTAAATTTAATGGAAATGTTAGATGTTTCTAACAACAACATTTCAGAAGTTGAATCTTTTTCATTTAAAGACTTAAATGAGCTTATAAGTTTTGATATAAGTAACAACCCTCTATCTCAGGCATTAGAAAACAACACTTTTAAGGGGTTGATTTCTTTGCCTGCTCTCGATATATCGTGTACGTCACTTACAGTTATCAAAAATAACTCATTTAATGAAATGACCAGCCTTCATACTCTAAATATTTCACACAGCACTGTCAATGAAGTTAGTTTTAATAGTTTTATCAATACCGGCAATATAAATGTTCTTGATTTATCGCACAATTTATTAAGCGTATTTAGTATCAACAAAACATCTTTGATTAATCTGAGAGTGTTATACCTTGATCATAACTTAATTGAAATTGTAGCACAAGACTTTGTGGCTAATTTAACTATGCTTAGTGAGATTAACTTAGCCCACAATAAAATAGTTTTTTTATATGATGAAACATTCAGTGATTTGAAACGCCTTGTTTCATTAGATATATCAAGTAATAAAAATTTGCGATTCAATTTTACACTTTTAGATAAGGTTCCAACCGTACAAAAACTTAACATGTCAGGAATTGAAACAGCTCATAGTTTTAACGAAAAGACACAGCTAACAATAACTGATCTGGACTTGTCAAAATGTAATATAAATAATGTTACCACCCTTCGATTAAGATGTTTACAAGACTTAAATTCCTTAAGTATCAATAACAATAAAGTGCAAAAATTAGAAGTTGGAGCCTTCACTAACTTAACAAGATTAAGATTTTTAGATTTGAGCCATAATAATTTATTTTTTATACAACCAGGAGTCTTCAAAGACAATTATAACTTAAATGTCCTAAAAATTTCTCATAACAATTTGAATACAATCAGTTATGGTATCTTCCGTGGTTTATCTTATTTAAGTGAACTTGATTTATCTTACAACAAGCTGGTAGAGTTGAGAAGTGAGAGATTTTATGGAATTCAAAATTTGAATACTCTGATTGTAGATTTTAATAAGATTTCTAATATCGAAATCGAGGAATTTCCACTTTATCTATCAGTCCTGAGTATAGGTGGTAATCTTATTCATTGCGACAATTTAATGAAACTTAAACAGACATCAAGTATGACTGTAACTGCAATCACTTTAGACGTGAATAATAATGAAAACATAGATGGAGTTTCCTGTGTTGGTCATGATAAAAATAAAAGAAACAATGAAATGAATGGCACTGATAATATTCTTATCGATATAAGAGATATCCTACTAAATTTATCAGTAGAAAATAGAAATCTTCCAAAGAGAATAAATGAAGATGAAGAGACACATATTAAATTAGATACATTGGAAACATTGTTGAATCAAACAATAAGGACGGCTCTTTACGAAAATAATGACCACAATACCAGTGAGTTGATACGCGTCGTAAGTCAGTCGTTAAAAAATATAACCCACGAGGTCGCACACGAACAAAGCGTTAGTAATTCTTTGTTAGAGAGAATATTGAAAATGATCGTTACTTTTAATACTGTCACTCAAACAACATCTTTACCAGTACTAAAATACAATACTACTAACGAAAGTATAGCCTACATTGCTAGACTAAAGCAAGATTTTGATAATGCTCTAACAATTGAAAAAGAAAAGATTTTGGCAGAAGTAAGTGATAAAATATTACTTTTAAATAAAAAAATTGATGGTATACCAACAGTTAAACCAACAGAGAAACTAACTGCAAAACGTGAACTCAAGGCATATAATTCAGGTTCTCTGTTTACAGAAATCTGCGTTGCTTTAATACTTATAATTTTGTTGTGTTTTACTATGTTTAAAATTTATAAACACATACTATCATCTAGGCAAAGATCGTATAGCACGCAACATATTACAGACGCCATTGAAAATTCGAACTTATAATAGAAATGTGTCCAATTGTTGCCTGATTTTACCTTTGGACATACTTTTGTGATTTATATTATATAATTAGTTATATCGATGTTAGATTCTTGACATAATAGTAAATGTTGTATTAATAATTATTTACAAAAAGTTTTGAAAGATGGGAGGGTCCTACGGACAGGCCCAGAGGTCCAGGTCGATAAGTTGTTTGTATCCTTAGCGGTCGGAGTAGCTTTGCAAGCGCAATTCGGATACGGCATCATCTCACTTATTTATAAACGCAGATTTTATACTATATTATACATAATAGTTTGGAAAATCCAAAAGTGCATGCCTCATAGCGGTCATTCACATTTAAAAAAAAATCTAAAACAAAAACTCAAGTTTTTTAAAACAAAATAACAAAAAGTAAATAAAAATAAATGAAAATGAATGATTTGAAAAAAACAATAATATAATAAAAAAATATATAGTGGCGCCATAACTCTAAGGTGAGGAAAATACACTGTCGTATTTTAGTTTTTTACAAATTATAATTAAACGACAGTACTTAGAACGCTAATATTAACTAGGAATCAGCCTAGGGTATAACTTTATATAATAAGAAAAAAAGTATTCTGGTACGATAAATTTTTCGACCAATTTCTCTGCCACATACATGGATCCATAAACACAGACTGACGGACGTCCAAGAATGATTGATTTTAATGTTATTATTTACTATGTTAAACAAAATAATTGTTCATAAAAAATACCATATGTGCTTGATAGATTATTTAACTCGATTTTAGTGCACTCATATTATCCTGTAAGTGTTATATTAGTGAGAAAAAAGTCATTCAAGTTTCGAAAGACTGGGTTTTTTGACATGTCGAGAGTAGAGCACTGCCAGAGGCGTGCAATAATGTAAATAGTAATAAAGTACATGTATTACAAGATTAGTATAATGTTATATTGAAGAAGGTATTCTATGTATAATTTTAAGCAATAGCACATTTTTAAAAACTTATATCTGTGAAAAAATACTTAATATAATTGTTATTTTTGTCTCACTTAGTCTAGTTTAGAATGCATCTTAATTAGTATGTATACTAGATATTGTATGAATATTAAAATTATCAATTAATTGATCTTGTTTTCGGACTTTTATTCTCCTTTCAACGTACTCAATATTATGGAACTGAACTATCTAATGTATAGGTTAATAATAATGTTAATAAGAGCACATAATTAATATAATATCAATCATAATAGTATGATATGCTTAGATATAGTTTTGACTATTATGTAAGTGTGTGCTCATATTTCGCGTTGGCTATTGCTATTTGCTTATAGAGACTAAACGTTTGTTTTATTTAATTTTGGGATTCATTGCGTCAGCACGAAGCATGATATAATGAATTGACCGTTGTCGTGATGTTATCTATATGAATATATTTTGATTTTAATTATAATTATTTAAACGTTGCCTCCATTATGGGTACAATGATTTCTGGTGTCTATAACTACAGAGTACATATCGATCTTATTATGCTGTTTAAATTACAGCGTTTATCGTAATTTTGTGCCAAATTCCGTCTAAGCTTAAGCTTGTTAATAATATGCAAGTAAGTAAGATGACCAGGCTTCTGCTACCACAAACCATTGTATTAGCGCTATGGTAACTTGCGAATTAATTCTATGTGGCCAATAAATACTTACGATCAAGAAAGTTAGAGTTAGCAGAGTCGGGATTCGAACTCATGACATCAAGACGACAACATGAGAGATACAGTGTTTCATCGTGTATACCTACGCTATTATCTGTAAATAATAATATATTACATCGTTACAGACAAAAAAGAAGTGTGTTTAATTTCCAATTCCCAATTCAAAACCTAATTCTTTTTCTACATCATAACGAATGCCGTCTCTTCTATTTTCTCTCAAAGTAATGTTTGTAAAGAGTTCTTGGAAGAAAATATGAAAATAATATAACCTTACATGTTGTATGTGTCATTAAAATATTGACTTAAACATTTCTCCCGGAATTGAATTAACGACTTCCTGGCCAAATACGAAGGCGCTGTAAATTTCTGATCTTGTAATGAAGTCTTAAAAAAATAGGTACCATTTATTTAAGGATAATTAAAAATATTTTTCCCATAAATGTGACGCTAATAATACTCGTGTGATTGCTTTGTTGCTTTATCAGCGTTATCGTAGCTTGTAAGCCAGACTGGGCTAATGATAAAACTGTTTACATTGCTCCTTCCTTCGTTGATGTTTCGGGGAAGTCCCGTCTATAAAATAGTGTAACTTGGTAATTTGATTTATAATACGAAAAAAATAGTATTCTTTCTATGTTATCTGTGGATGACGAATGACGATAAAAATATACCTTTTTTTATATTTAAAACATTGTTATATGAAACGTCAATAATTGATTGATTCAGAAAATATTTTAATAATTTTTAAATAAGCAGACCCCTATTAAAAACAATTTATGGATTTTTCTGATGTTTATGATTCAATAAGAAGATATTATCTTCTTAAACCTTCAGTATAGAATAATAATGATTTTTTCACTGTGGCAAAATTCCGTTGCCGTCTTTGACGTGTCATAGATAATAAATTATTTTACTTTTTAGTCTTTGATTAATAACATCGTCATTATTTATTTACGATAAACTGGTTGCGTACTGCGTAGTAACTAAACTATATTTTGAAAGTCTAAAGAACTTATACGTATTACGTATGAATCTTGCACATGGTACTTTCGGCGCTCTGTGTTTATTATTTTTCTATTGGATGGAAAAGTACCACCATAGTTTTTACAAAATATTCATTGTTATGACATAAGGAAACAAAAGAAAGTGAACAAAATATTAGAATTTAAGGTTATAAGAATTTTTTAAACCGTAAAACAATTAAAATAATATTGTTATATGTGTGTTGTTGTATTTTATAATAATATTGTTGTATGTGTTTCTTACTAGGTTTACCTTCACATGATCTATAGCACACCAAAAAATTATGTTTTGACTTATGGTAAAAAAAGGCTTACGGACGTTACATACATAATTAAAAGCGATTTTTTAATACATTGTCTCGGCTCAAAGACAATTTAACTTTACGATCTAGGCTAACTTAGGACTAAAAAACCTAATTTACTAAAAAGGATATTAAACATAAGCCACTGTCCAATAACACTACTTACAGTCTCTATTAAAGGGAAGACAGCCTGTTCTTGTGTACTATTTTAAAGAAAAGCTAATAAGATTTTGACTCTCGATAGTTGTGAAAAAGTTAGTACTTGATATATTGCGTCTTTTGGTCTGTCTAGCCATGTATCAGTAAAAGTATATCTTAATTAGACATTTAGAAAGAATGCAAGTTATTTTACATTATAATTTCACCATTAGGCTGCGGAACGCAATAATAACGATCATATCTTACGATTACAATTTGGACCCAGTCACGTCGTAAGGTCAAAGGGACAAATAACGAATACCTTGAAGGGGGGTCAGTAAAACGCGCTATTTACGACTCGGATGGCTTTGGGATACATAAATGAGTAGTTTGCGGGATCCTAAATTGCTTGTAAAGGCTTCATTCAACCAATGGTATGGTTTGTATAAACACAAGAAACGTTGTTTTCCTAAATTGAGTAGCCGAAAAGAAGAATATAACTTATACCTATAAGATTTTCTTAATTAAGTGTCTCTCAATTGAGACATTCTGGGCCTAATGTCGCCTAATTTACGAGTAAGACTAATAATTAAGTTTAAGCTCAGCCAAATTAAAAAGAATATTTAACAAAAAAAGGGTCCAATAACACTACTAAGAGTCAGTTTAGCAGAATACACTGTAATGATGACAAATTAAAAATAATACCAGACAATCTCGGTCAGATTCTGTGCTTTCCGACTGTACGTAACATCGCGTAGATGCAGAATATCATTGTACGATATAAAAACAGGCGCCAAGTAAAACTATGTGTTTTTAACATTTGAAAGCATTCCGTTGCTGCGCGTCTTCATTCACGTGGTAACAAATACCAACAAATAATAATCAAAAGTAATTTATTTAGTACATTTAAGAATAATATACATTATTTACAATTTTCTTAACTAACAAAGTAATAATGAAATAGTTAAAAATAAAATCAAAACAAATTTAAAATGTTTGGTCCCTGTGGCAGTGTACCTTTAACGCTGACAGCATTACCTCACTGTATTGCCATACTTTCGTTGTGCCAGGAAAGCACCAGCTCTGGGGTCACCGGTACTATCTACCAGGCGCCAACTTAAATCTTTAATAAGCGCCTGTGCACTTATACTGTATACTTAATTGTAATCAATAAAATATTCACTTTAATAAAAAAAAAGAATAATGTAGCTTTTACCGATGCAAGCTCATTGAAGGTGGTCTCGTTCAAGAGTCATTTTGGGTCGGCGTGACGTCAATTGCGCCAGCGCTGTATGTATGATTTTTTGAATTGATTTGCTAATCGCTTTTTAGACTTTCTGTTACCAAAACTGTTTACGGCGGTTCTGGACGCCTTTGCCAAAAAAGGGCACACAGATACCTAAAAAGAATGAGGTAATAATGTGTTTAAGAGTAAAAGTATCTGAATAGGCTATTATCATTATTATTATTTTACCTACAAACTTTACTTTTTCATACATGTAAATGATTTATTCACAAAAATACATACACTATCCTAAATCAATACGATAATGTAGAAAAAGCAAATATAATAAAATATATAATATTAATTACATAAGATACTCAATATAGCTAGTACTGTGAACATATAAAAATGTCCATAGTGTCGGAGACAGGATTCAGTAAGCGCAACGCAATTTATAGCAATCCTGTTAAAATTCGTTAACTTTTTACAAGAAAAAATAACTCTTGGCAATAGAATGCCAAAAATCTTAATATACATAAATTACGTGTCACGTTGTTTGTCCGCTATGGACTCCTAAACTACCGAACCGATTTCAATCAAATTTGCACACCGTGTACGGTTTGATCTAACTTAGAAGATAGGATAGCTTACATTTTAATTTATACCCACAATATTATTTTATTGCAAAATATTTGTTTATTATTTGATAGTCACAATTCTAGCAGATGGCGCTGTGTTGAAAATACCAACGTTTCACATAAGCTACAATTTAATGGCATTACCACCAAAAAAGCATGGTGGTCCTGGTGTTCTCCTACCGTTTCCCTTGAATAGTTTGCTACTATGTAATATAACAAAAACCTTAGCCACAGCAACGCTTGGCCGGTCTGCTAGTTAAATATAAATTTTATGAGATATATAAATTTTCTGCTGGCAATACGGACGGAACAGTTTATAGGACCAACAAGGGTCGTGTCTATATAAATAAAAATGGAATCGCAAAATATGGTTAAGCAAAAACTCGAAGATGGCTGGACCACCTAGAGTATATTTTTTAATTATTTCTTGAACTTCGAGGAAGGTGAGGAAGAAAAAAAATGAAAAAAAGGCGAAACGTATTTGGCGGGGCAGTTAGGTTATTTATCCTAATCTAGCACCTGGCATCTAATTAAAAAATAAAAATCTAATATAAATATTTTAATGGCTTTTTTAAAGATTTTTAGAAACTTCATATAAAATCTTATTATAAAACTTCAAGGTCCGAGGCGCAGGAATTGGGTTTGTATTTAAAATAAACTCAAAATTAAAAATTCAAAAATCATCTATTCATATAGGTAACAAAATGTACTTATGAACGTCAAAAAAATAATATGAAATGCTTCTAATTTTACATTTACTGCCAGTTGTCAAATCAAGGGCGTAGAACGGAAGAGAAGA
This sequence comes from Pieris macdunnoughi, assembly GCA_905332375.1. Classification (NCBI taxonomy): domain Eukaryota; kingdom Metazoa; phylum Arthropoda; class Insecta; order Lepidoptera; family Pieridae; genus Pieris; species Pieris macdunnoughi. Next base: position 53,906 of record CAJOBZ010000005.1, on the reverse strand, counting down.
ACTGGCAATAAACTCTCCGCCACTCTTTGATTGCCAAGTTTTTGTTTTACACAATGTTTGTAATGAGCTGCAACCTTTACACCATGTTCCACATGACATCACAGTTAATTAATAATAATAAAATAAATTAAAACTACGATGTAATTAACAAAGACATTGTGTCCTTCGTTCCAATGATAAATTACCTCCTGTGTTAAAGGCGAACGTCGACTTGCCTAATCGTAATAATTTATTGTACTTTCCTTTCTCAAGAAAACTAATAATGAACTGTTTACTTTTATTTGCGGAAATAACGTTTTTGAATTACAAAATGTTCTAATCCTTAATTAAAGATTTAAGTTGGCGCCTGGTAAATAGTACCGGTGACCCCAGAGCTGGTACGTTTTCACTCAACGAATAAGTTTCGCAATACAGCGCGGAAATGCTTTACAGGTACATTGCCACAGGGACCAAACTTTTTAAATTTGTTTTAATTTTCTATTTACTAATTTTTATTATTATTAATATGTTGGTTAAGAATATTATAAATACTGTATATTTGTGTGTTGGAAAAAATATTTTATAAAATCGAAGAGTCGAATAAATTCATGGGTTCTTTATTTTCTGTAAGGAAGAACAAACACCTTTTCCCTATGTTAGTAAATAGGATAACATGGATGTGAATTTCAAGTGAATTTCTGAAGTAAATACAATTAATAGCAAACAGAGCTTTTCAGTACTCGGTGAATTCTCGATGGATTCCGGTTTGAGCTAAGTGAGAAAGATTGCTTTATACCCAAGAGGTGTTCCGCTTACATTGAGCGAGTTGTTGTGCATTGTTTACAAAAAATATCTAGTCGTATGTTGGTTTATTAACATGCGCCAACGCATCATTCTTACTAAAGTTCACGTCGAGACCTTCCTTCTCAGTTACTTTCCATAGAATTTCTATGTATAAGAGTGGACGCCAACAGCCTTTAAAGCTTTTTAATAATCTTTTACTAATAACATAACTTATAATAATAAAATTTTAAGTAGTGATCGTATTATCAGGAGAATCTAGAATAGCTTTTCTGACAAAGCAGGTACATATAGAAGGTTAATTTACTTGCCATAAAATAAATTGAAAGAGCTTCAACCAACACTAACATTGTTACAATTTATTTTATTAATATTTTTAATTACTTTTAATTTTTCTTACCTATTTTCTGGAAATCTTAGTCTAATACACATATCTTCATAAAAGCTCCAGATGCCTATAAGGCTTTCCTAATATAACTTAGGTATTATGGATACTTGTGCGTAGATAGTAAATGAAGTAAACAGAAGAGAGGTGAAGAAGACAAGAGGTTTCGAAGTCTGTACACGTTAGCCCCGTCTCACCCTTCTCGGACAAGCACAAAAGCTGGCGCAGCCGCCGAGCTGCCCGAAAATAACGGCAAAAATTCAAGAGCCTCTGACGTTGAATTTATTCATTTTTAAGTATATTAAAGAATTAAGTTGGCGCCTGGTAGATAGTACCGGTGACCCCAGAGCTGGTGCTTTTCTCGCTTAATGAATAAGTATCGCAATACAGAGAGAAACTGCTGCCAGTGTTTAAGGTACAATTGCCACAGAGACCAAACGTTTTAATATTGTTTTTATTAATTTTTATTATTACTATGTTATTTTTATCTTATTTATTTGCAGGAATCTAAAGCGAGCCTTGGCTTCTGTAACAAGACCTCCGATCGTAGCTACTGCTACATTCAGCTTCCCAATCAGCCGCCTAGATCCATTAATCCTAGAATATGAATATCTATTGTATTCGATGGTAATTTATTTTTCAAGTACTAAGCGAAGTTTAAGTGGAGCATATCAATGTAAAAGGTTTTCCTGATACAATATAAATCTCAAAGGACTGCGCCATTACACGAGAAATTAATTTATATACTACCACGTATCTCGCTACTTCATTAGGAAAATGCATGGTCCGCTTTAAAATTACAGGTTAATTTTCTCGGGTAAAAAATATTAGCCACAGTGTAAAAAGATCAGTTGGATACGAGAATTCAATTGTTTTCCTAAGTCTTTATGTGGTCGAATAAAATGTGATAGTGGGGGCATCAGCTATGTCACTGTAAACACAATATGATTACGGAGTCCAAAAAACTTTATTAAATATATTATAATTGACGGAATTTGAAAACAAAATATATATTTAATTTGTAGTTCTAATAGATAGATAGATAGTTCTAATTAATGTCGTTGGACAACTGAGCCTTATTTAAGACAGTTTTTGCCGTGCACCACCACTGTACCAGCTGCCCAGTCAAGTATTTCCGAATCCAATTCGACTTAGCGTCCTTTAAGAAAAAGGCGTACAATTTATTTTTTTACCTAAAAGGCAACGCACTTGCGTGTTACATAAAAAATGCTTTTACACAACGCAAAATTAGCCCTAACTAAAGAGCAACTGTATATGATAATCTGTGCTGCTTTCTGCTATAAACTTGAAGTGAAAATATTCTTTGTTCTATGCGCAAAGGATAAACTTTAATTTTGAAATTTCCCACTCAAGAATAATAAACCGACATTACAATATTCCGGCGGTCAACATTTTAAAAGGAAGTTGCATAACTTTGCTTCTAATTCTTCTTCCGAGCAGTGGTGGTCCCGTGGCTTCTCAACCCTGAGATGTGTGAAATCTGTCCTCCAATGGACTTCTCTTTCTATGAGTGCTTTTAACACTCGCTGTAAGAAAACATCGTGAGCAAAACGATATACCCTAGACCAATAATCGAGCGCGTGATCGGCGTAACGCTGATGTATTGAAAAAAATATCACGAAACAGATTCATAAATCGAAGGCCAGATCTTCAAGATGGCGCCATTTTTTATAACAATTAAAGACATATATTGCTTGCATAGTCAATTATTAGTATGCACATATAACAAACCGACAGATTTGTATAGGAATTTAAAATATAGACAGGTTGTTCTTTGTTGTTTGTTTAAGCGCGGCCGCAGAGCAGGTGGAAAATAATAAACGGCTCAAACATAAGAGTCTTTCATCCAACTTCGATTTCGTTCTCCTTGGAGTAGACTCTTGAGCCGTGGAGTTAAAGTGCACAGGCGCTAATTAAAGATAAAGTTAGCGCCTGCAGTACCTACCGGTGACCTGGTGCTTTCTTCGCTCAACGAATATCGCAATATATTCAAATTCAAAATTCAAAAATCATTTATTCACGTAGGTAACACAATGTACACTTGTGATTCGTCATTAAAGAAATAAATATTAATGCTTCTAATTTTACATTTAGTGCCAGTTCTCAAATCAAGGGCGTAGAACGGAAGAGAAGAACTGGCAATAAACTCTCCGCCACTCTTTTTAATCGCCATGTTTTTTTTTTTTTTTTTTTTTTAAATGAAGAAGCAGCTTGCATGCATTAAAGGTACACTGCCACAGGGACCAATCTTTTAAATATTTAGTTTAGTTTTCTATTTATCCATTTTGTTTAATTACTTGGATTCAGTTACATTAATACACTTTTATGAATATTGTTTGCTTTTTTAGAATTGAAAATACGTCTCTTGGTTGTTATTTATTTATAGATGCTTTCAGAAATTTATGTTTCATAGTTTGAGGTCCGATTTCTTTGGTCTGTTTTAAAAATCTTGTATTAAGTTTTGACACAAATATAATATGTAGGTGATGCGAAGTTCACGGGGTATCTAAATAAATAAAACTTCTTTGACAAGTCTTTGATATGCTGTAAAGCACAATAAATGTAAGAAATGCTTGTCTATATTTTTTAAATAGGTTTTAAATAAACGTTTCGATCTTCTCTAACGACCTCACTACTTTTCTTACCCAAGCGCTACAACCTCATAAGGTCTTGGCCTTAGATTTCTGAATAAGTTTCATGATCATTTTTAAATCTAATAGGCATGTAGGTGATCAGCCTCCAGTGCCTGACACATGCCGTCGACTTTTTGGGTCTAAAACATGTCGGTTTCCTCACGATGTTTTCCTTTACCGTTCGAGCAAATGTTAAATGCGCACATAGAAAGAAAATCCATTGGTGCACAGCCGGGGATCGAACCTACGACCTCAGGTATGCTAGGCCAACACTACTCTGTATGGAAAATATACCCTAATAAAAAGAAATTTAACGTATAGATAATATGAATTAGAAGATTAAGTGGTTGCGTCACAGATAATCTAAGTTTGATATCACCAATTAAAGTGTTAAACTACACAAGGTTGTCTCAACTCGTTACGGCCAAGTTACTTTAATTACAAAGTTTCAACAGCGAGAGGCTATCAATAATTAATAAAGCTTTATTTATTGAAAACTATTTGAAGAATATTATACAAATATTTATTTATTTTCAGATTATTTCTAGTCTCCGAATATGATTTTGTCCCATTCGGTGTCGAGACCCTTGGGACGTAGGGTCCTAGCGCTATAAGGCTTTTTAAGGAAATAGCAAAAAGGTTAGTCGACATCACAGGAGACCAAAGAGCTGGCAGCTACCTCGGACAAAGAATTGGTCTAGCTATTCAAAGGGAACCCTGCCAGTATCTTCGGAACCTTGTCTAAAGGGACTCCTTTAAAATAATATAAGTTTTTAGTTAAGAAAATTGTTAGTAATAAAGTTCAAGATTATTTATAATTATTATTATTACTTTGTAGAATATTGTAAATACTGTATATTTTTGAGTTGGAAATAAATTTTATTTGAAGGATCAAATTGTTTGAAGAAATTTAAAAGAGTTCACCAGTAAAAAGCCTTTTTGCAAGGCAAAAATATTTTCTGTCCCTATACAGTCCCAAATGGTGTCTCTTAATGAGGCAACAACTGTAAACATACAACTTACAACAATTAAAATTATGCACTTTCAACGTAAGATTCCTTTCGTTTTAACCCCACGGCCCAAGAGTCTACTCCAAAGGGAATAAAATTGAAGTAGGAGCAAAGACTAAGGCCGTTTCTCCACTGCTCCGGTCCGGCAAACGTTAATTACCGATCCGATTTAGAAACTCACAACAGTACTTACGTGCTTCTCCACTACGCCGGCATCCGGTTTTTAACGATCCGATAACTTGCTAGATCGGAACGCGGTGTTTATTTATAGTTTCTTTAATTTGAAAGAATCTGGATAACCTGGACCAAACCAAATTATGTTGCTATTCATTTATATATATATATATATATATATATATATATATATATTATTTTCCACCTGCTCTGCGGCCGCGCTTGAACGATGCATTAAGAAAAATCAGAGAAAAAAGAAATGAAAAAATATGGTGGAGGCTTTTACCCTAAAAGGAGCCATACAATACTAGGCCATAAAAATAACTAACTTAAATCATTACTTAAACTTATACTAACACACTAATACTCATATTAAGAAATGTAAAGTAACGAATTTTTGTATGAATTATAAAGTTCTAATAATAATAATAATGTACAAATTTATTCGCCAGAATATCCAGAATATAGAACAATTATGACGAACATAAATTACCTAAAAACATACAAAATAACTGTTAACTATGCCGTATTACTAAAATATTTCAAAACGGAGTTGTACTGTTTTGCAAATGTAATTAAATTAAACTACGAGAAATAATTCAATTAGATTTATTTATTATTTATTGCCTTATTTTCTATTTTTACAATAACTTAGTAAATAAAAAACTTATTACTATAAAAATTAAACTAAGAATCAAACCTAAACCTTTTTATAACTAATTAACTAGTGTGCAACTAAATATATCAAGCTCACATATAAAAATATTAAGGGTACGCAAGACACGCGTAAATGGTGCGTCCCTGAGTAAATTTGTACGCGCTCGAGGCACAGCAAGCAATTGCGACCGCTTAGGTACCACACGGAGTGTGATTATTTGGCACTCGTATTTTTTTCAACTTGGTACCAAATTCTGTGACGAAAAACTCTGTTTCACTTTGGGACTGATTTACTTCTTTTTCGGAGGACTATTTCATATTTTCTTCATTTTATTGAAGACTATGTGGGACTCGGTACTCTGCATACCTATTGAACAACAGCATCAGCAATCGCCTTAGACAGAACACGGTAACAGCGTAGCCTTGTCCGTAATGGCCTGCTTTGCATCAACCTCTTGTATACTAATAATATAAAGAATTGTGTATTTGTAACGAATGAAGTGAACCGATTTCAAACCTTCTTTCACAATAAGAAAGCTACATTGTCCATGAATAAAATATATCGGATACCAGAGGATAGGCGGCTAGTTGACAATAACTTTGTTAGAAGAAGAATCTTTAATCGCTGAGTGCTATATATATATATACATAAATAGAATGAATCAAGACAATGCACCGTGTCACGAAAACGAGGGCAAAATTCCATCAATTGGGCTTCGGAGGGCTTCCGCAGCCACCGTAGTTCCAGACTTTGCGCCCAGCGATTTTTTCCTGTTCTCAGACATGAAGAGAATGCTCGCTGAATTTTACGCTGATGAAAACTGTATGAATATTATTTCTAGGTTAGCCTACGACCTTTTCAGCCCACCAGATAAGAAGGATTAGACAAGTTCATGTATTCAATAGTTTTATTTATATTTTATTGCAAGTCAACAATTAGTAATATTGTCGCTCACGCCACATTTGAGTTCTAGAATAGATAAAAGGTTTTGCTGCGAATTATAGCAAAGAAAGATAAAAATGCCGTATTCAAGTGTAACAAACTTACTTACTTAATGTCATTATTCTTGCCTTTGAATGCCAAATGTATGCTCAATTGGATTCAAATAGAAACTTATGATCAATTTGTGTGCTCCGAAGCGTGGAGTACCCAAAATTAAGGCTTTATCGTAGCAATTGGAGTGTTACGTACATACTCTGCGTAATGTTTTTTTTTGGATGCGATGTCAATTGTCAATAAACACTATCTATGTCACAGAGTATATAAATATGGTTTGAGTACGTATTTTATAATAAAATTAAAGCTGGTAACTAAAAATAATACTTATTCAGTGATAAGAAATTTTGAATTCGGAGAACTGAGAATCTTTTTATGATTTGGCATTCCGATAAACAATAAACTACAAGCACCCAACTTTTCAGAATACCAAATCATAAAATGACCGCCGATGCGAAAACCGCTGTGAGAGTTCGAAAAGTGAGTTACAGAATCACAATCGCAAACTAAAATTATACGTATAATTAATTATTCAATTGACACGTGCTAAGGACAGCCCTCCTTCCTTACTAGTTTAAACAAAAACAATTGCCTAAGGGCAGCATAACAAACACCAAAAAATATTTTTTTTTAGTAATAGTAAATTAAATAACTAAACTGCTAAAATATAAATAAAAATACTTACACCACCATTATGAAATAAAGTCAAACAAGTGCGTCATTTAATCGTTAAAATAAAATATTGATTCAAATTAATTTATATTAAATAATAATTGAGTTAAATTTTAATATTATATTATGATCTATGCTATCGATATACAATCGCTTGTCAATTATCAAAGGGATATTTTTTCTAACAACTGTCATATCAAGTGTTTTTGTATATATATGTTATGTGTATTGAGCACAACACATTCAAGATACAGTTAATCACTTTATATTAAACGGTGCAATCATACTGATTTAGTTTTTGTATTATGTATAGAATAAATAACAAATTGTAGAATAACATTCTCTTTTGGGGGTTACAAAACAATGGAGACCTGCCATATCCCCTCTTGTTATTATCAATGACATGGCAATGTTCAATAAACTTATACACACTAACTAGACTTTTATCTCTTTCCGTCAAATTGAATTAAAGCTGTGATGAAAAGGGACGGGTTGAATACAGATTATAAGCCAATTTTTGTCAGCTTAACCGAATAGTAATAACGTTTTTTCTTGTACTGTTAATGCCGTCCATCTCTTAAATGATGTAAAGTTATGAATTTATGCGAGTCTCTAGACGTCGTTGCAATTTTCTTCTTCGAGTGTTTGCGAGATGGCTTTCAGGAATTGGGGATCCGGTGGAAATTTTCCTAGTTATTTATATTCATACAAATATGTTTCTAGTTTTAACGATTTCTACAATAGTAATAATAATTACCATCTTTTAAACTTTTGAGGTGATTCCCAGTTGTGTTATTTATATTTTTATTGAATCAGATTTACTCAAAATTAAAAAAAAATACATATACAAGTTTCCTCTATTTCAAAGCACTTTTTTTTTTTTTTCCTTTTTTGGCCTGCACGGTTTGTGCGTCAGCCATGTAAAAAAGTTAGGAAGTGCGTTATTAGATTTATTTTATTGGATTAGAAATTGGAGCGGAATTTGGAAAAGGATCAGATAAATTTATTCAAAGCACTTGTTAACTTCCATCATTTTCTGTCAAATTATGATTTATATTTAGGAGGGCATAGATGAATATTTTACTTAAAATATTGCAATTTGATTTATAACTTATTTATGAAAAAAATGAGATCAAATTCTCTCTCGTCTGACTAAAGTAAGCATTTCTGCTGTTGATAATGATTTTGAACTACCGGTTCATTATTACAACGACATTTTTAAAGGAATTTTATTAAACTGTCAAAAAAAGAATTGACAACCGTGAGTTGTTACTATGGTAACCATATAAGAAATATCGTTAGCATGATTGTGAATAAATAATTTGATTTTAGAATTTGTTGCCAGCCATTCCTAGTAGAATTATTTTATTACATTTGTGAAACCTATTAGAATACAAAACGCAGTAATTTACGTCCTAGTATCTTATAATATTTAGAAATAGACCATTGTGCGCTGCAAAACTCAATTTGTAAAACGTAGATGGGTTTTTGATAAAGAACACAATACTTTCTTAAAAATACTCGTATAAAAGCGCATCTGGCATCAAAATTCTGTCTAGGAGTGCAATAACTGTGAAATATGGTCGCTTTTGACTCAAAAATGATATTGTTTCTGGAGATGTGGTGTAATTTAATTCTTATAACGATGTCCTATGATAGTTGAATTGTTAGTAAAGTATAGTATTAGTACTCCCAAACCCCAAGTGACAAATGGTGCAGAAACTGATCGACTATTGCATTGTGTAGATGTAAGTGCTTTTTCCTGGAAGTCTAACCTTGATTAACAAAAAAGAAATGAACACAAATTATCAAAACTTAATGGAAAGAAGTACAGCAGCATAAAAGAAGATAAAATAAAATTAAGCAATATTAAAAAAAAAAAAAAATTTAAAGACCCTAATACCACATACCCAAAACTAAAATGGAGATGTATTTTTTGTTTGTTTTTGAAGTTATACTTCTTTAGGCGCGTTATGTAAAATTTATGAGAGTGAAATTTTACGATGCGCGCGCACCGTGACACAAAATTATCAGTATGGGCGCCGAGCGTGCGCGAGCGAGATGGGAATAAGACAATCTACAAGTAAAAAGAAATAGAATATGCGGGACGTTAGCAGCTATGCCAAGAATTTTGAATGATCATAATGACATTTGTAGTACCTTTTAAACAAATAAAGGAGTTTAAGTTATTTTTTCAAAGAAATTTAGCAATGCTTTTTCACAAAGACCTATTGTTACTTAGTTAAAAGGTTATGAAACATACCTAGTTATTAAATTGAATTAATAATATAATAAAATAATAAATAATAATTATTATTAATCTTAATTAATAATTGAATAATATACTAAATATTAAATATTGTTAAATTATTAACGCTAAATATTTATTATTAATTATTTAATATTTAAAAAAAATAAAGAAAGCCAAAGAAGTATACCTTCTTACGCGCGTACATAAGTACACGCACCTTTTTTTTTTATAACCTTGCCAACGCTCGGCACACTGATGCATTGGTAAAAGAATCACAACATACAACTTTTAATGTGACAAGCTTATAGGCAATCATGACATACACGAAGAGATAATACAAATATTAAACAAAACAATTACTAAACGAAACAATTAACACGAAAACATCGGTTTTAAAGTGTGAGGGAAGCAACTATGGATATCCAGACCCAGCTCGTTTAACACAATGCTCAATCTGGACATCACTGAGTTTTGGCAAAATCGCTTTCTTCGGAAAGGAGGGACAAATGGAATGATGAGATGCCTGGGGTACATAGAGAGTATAAACAGAATCGGGAAACGAAAGGGTCCCTCTTTCGTTTTCAGCAAATGAGAAGGGACGATGTAAAAATGGTTGCGGGTCCAATATGGATTCGAACCGCTAGAGAACGCCAATATAAGATAACTTTTAAATAAGAATGATTAATATAAAATATGGTTTAATGTTTTCAAAATGGTACAGAACCAAAAACATTTTTAAATATTCAGGTGCTTTTCAAAATATTGTTGGCGTCGTCATATTTTCTCTACCTTTTGTCAGCTACGTATTATTTTCGGCTTATTTCCTTTATGATATCATAGTGTTATTACATAATAGCTTTCATTAAAGTAGTTTAGTAGTTACGAAACCAAATAATGTTACGATTAGTGGACACAAATTGCTTTTGAAAATAATTTATCTTGACTTTTGCGGTCGATGCGTTTCTTCGTAAACATTATTAGAGGCAAGTAGGCGATCAGGCTTCTTTGTTTAAAGACCTTGAAAATTTCATTCACGGGGAATCGAACCAGGGACGCTTTAAGTTTGGAAGTGTCGTACGGGGAAGAGACTTTTTTCGGGGCGTTCTAAGCCTATTTTATCGAAAAGTTTTCTTTGCTATGCTTCAATATACAAGTGTTGATGAGCACGATCTAAGGAGTCTTACCTAAGGAGTTATAGTACAAAAATACCTGCCTACATATTTGTCCACTTACAAGTTACCGTTTCCAATCGACTTCCAGGAAATTGGTTATTCAATAAAGGCTCACTAATTTGGAAAAAGAACACTAGGTATAGGTTTCAAGTTGCCGTTAGCCTACTTTCTGAATAGTGCATTGTTCCACAAACTAAATACGAGAGATACAAAGTTAATTTTTTCTCTGCCCGATGAAAAGACCCTATTGGCTGTTAGGTTCAATAGATCGATTCAATGGCGGAAAAAGTGGCGTATCTGTAAGGTAAACAGCCCATACACTGGCCAAGTAATTTTGACATTAAAGTTAATGTTATTGATGTATCGTACAAAATAGCATTGAAAAGTATTTTTGTATAATACGATTAAATTGAGTTTTAAAGTAACGTCTGCACTCGATTCTTCCCAAGAAGTTGAGTAAAACCACATAAGATAACTTTACATGAATATACAGGGTGTCTCAAAAGTCGACGTCAAGTCGAAATTTTCTCATAGGTAATGCCACACCAGTTATCAGAAAAAAAAAAAAAAAATAAGTCATGTATTTTTGAAGTTATGGATATTTTTTTGTTATTCCAGAAAATGCACACCATGTGACAGTTTTTTCATTCCTGTTGTTACAAATATTTACTTTTTGCCAAATTTTTTTCTCTTACGTCATCCTGAATAGTGTTTTATGTAACCTATGATCCTAAACTCTGTGCCGATTGTAAGTTTCCTGAACTAATAACATTTCGGTCGCAGCCGAAGCCTTGGCGCAATTACGTGATTATTTCGTAAACGCGGACAATTCGGACACGTATTTGATAAAATTTAAAATTAAAATTGGATTTTAAATTTTTACTATTTGAGACAGACGTATATTATGAGCGTTGTATATTATACAATTGGTAACTAAAAAAAAGGGTGCGTGTACTTATGTACGCGCGTAAGAAGTTATACTTCTTTGGCTTTTTTTTTTTAAATATTAAATGATTAATAATAAATATTTAACGTTAATAATTAAATAATATTTAATATTTAGTATATTATTCAATTATTAATAAGTATTGCATTAAAAGCATTGCTAAATTTCTTTGAAAAAATAATTAAAACTCCTTTATTTGTTTAAAAAGTACTACAAAGGTCATTATGGTCATTCAAAATTCTTGGCATAGCTGCTAAGTTCACGCATATTCTATTTCTTTTTACTTGTAGATTGTCTTATTCCCATCTGGCTTGCGCACGCTCGCCGCCCGGCTGGTTTAAAAAGAATTCGTTAGTGGGCAACTTTATTCTGTTAATTTTGTGTCACGGTGCGCGCGCTCGTAAAATGTCACTCTCATAAATTTTTCATAACACGCCTTAAGAAGTATAACTTCAAAAATATTATTAACAAATTGCAGCAGAAATGAATACAAGACAATAAAATAAAAGTTAATCTCTCTAGGTACCCTAGGGGTTTTAAAATCCATATATATGACTTTGTTTCGTAATATTGTAGCCATTCAAATGTGTGTCATAAAAATACATGTAGAAACTGTAATTAAAAACGTCTAATATCAAAAGCGTGCGACGCTAAGCCCTCGTACGTATTATTTTAATCAAAATTTTAATGAAACGCACCTTTGTATCTCGTTAGCTCGTTTCGAGTTTCATAACGTTAAAAATGAACGTAATAAATTGTCACTAGTAACAAGAGCACTTACCCTATTCCGTATACTGACTATGATAGTGAAGGGTTGAAATGACGCGGAGAGGTAGTTAATTGGCTCCATTCAGATAACTTGTCGAAGCCTTCATTTGTGGAGTTATCTTGTCAATCGAACGGAATGGATATCATCGAATATCTCTTGTATGGTACTCTTTGCATACAAATTTGTTGGTTAGAAAACCTTCACCGATGAACAAATTTATCATTGTGATACGAATAATTAGTTAGTGTTCATATATGATAGTAAAAAATATATACATTTTAAGAAATATCGTATAGAATACAACTAAATTTAGGCTTATTAATAAATTATTAAAATTTTGGGCTCGATTCTTGACGAATGATTTTTCCAGATGGCAGATGTTTGAGCCCGAAATAAAAAATATTAATAATAATATATTGAATTATATGAACTCATGTCTACTACCCAGCTTAACTTATGGAAGCCAGACCTGGAAATTCTCTACACAAGCTGTGAATAAAATCAATGTATGTCAAAGAGGTTTAGAGCGAAGCATGTTGAACATAAAGATAATGTACAAAATAAGACACACAAAGATAAGAGCCGTCACTAAAGTTACAAACGCTTTAACTTTTGCCCGAAAACTGAAATGGCATTGGGCTGGCCATGTAGCAAGAATGTCTAGCAGAAAGTGGACCAAACGAGTTACCTAATGGAAAGGACCACCAGGCAAGAGGCGGAAGGGGAGACCCTTAGACCGCTGGGAAGATGATCTGAAAAGATCAGCTGGCAAAAACTGGAACTCCATAGCACAGGACCGACAACAATGGGCATCTTTGGAGGAGGCCTTTACCCAAACCGGGGTTCCTGTTAAATAAATAATATAAATATATATTACTAACATAATTTAAGCTAACCTACTAACAAAATCAATATTTTTGGTTACTTTAATATAACAACTACCAACTATTGTAAAACAGGAAATAAAAAGGCTTATAATAATAATAATTATTATTATTATTATTAAATAATTATGATTATTATTATTATTATTGAATTATATACATTCGAATAATATCGTTAATAATAATAATCGTAAAATAGTTAACAACTAAACTCAGTGGTGGTTTGTTAATCTAAATTATGGGTTGGATCCTTGCCGAACGGTTTTTCCAGATGGCTGATGTTTCGCAGTTTGCCCCCAAAGTATATCTATATTTGCAGTTTTAAGGTTTAACATCGACTACTTATCCTTACTGATAACGCAAGGTTTGTGTGTACGATTCTTGATGGTAACATAAAGATGGAATGCCAGAAAACACAATAGTACTGGTTTAATTAGATCCTTAATAATCTTTACTTAAACTATGAAACCGAATAGAAATAATGCTAAATGACAGTAACATCTTGTATGTAAATAGAAAATATGGCTTTTGTTTCGCTAAAATAACTAAAATAACTAAAGTGTAGCTAAAAGTTAAATTGGTTCATTAATTTTTTGAACATACAACGCGAATGGCGCGAGAGTGACTCAGATATATCAAAATCCCTCTATTAAAGCCGATGAGGTCATTATAAACAATTGTATTAAAAGATTTGTGTCCTGGAACGTACGCGGAGCAATATACGTATATTCTTAATTTCCGTAAACACACTTTTAAATCTGTCTGATTTGAGATTCATGTTCGTACACTGCCGTCCTAATTCTCAGAATGCGTCGTCAAATCACTAGTGGAGCGTAGCGTCGTTGGAAGCCGTGCGGCCATCTTGTTCATGCACTTTGGTAAAAAGGTCTAGTTTGTCCCACAAATCGCCTCATTCTTTAAAATCCCCTAAATTGTTTACAAATTGAGTCATTCGCCAATCAAGAGATTAAAATTGTTAATAAAATATAACAACTATACAATTAAACTATAGAGAACATAATATTTTGTAGTGATACCTACAATTTAGCTGCAAATCACTGCGATGTACTCTAAACCGCGCTAACGAAGTTATTCCGACCGCTAATATAATAGCTGGGGACTTTGTGCTGGCGAGTCAGTGGTCAGACTGGTCGAGAACCCTAGGGCGAAGGAAGAGCAGCCTTAACACATCTTCCACCATTTTGTTAATGTCTTTAAGTGTTGGGAAGTAATTAACGTATTTAATATATGCGGGTAGATTTAACTTTAGTGTAAAAGAACTGCAGATAGGTCAGATTACATTTTATATCCGTTAAAATATATTTCGTGGACGAAACAGTGTCCAACAATACTTAAACGGTCAAATATACAGGTCCATTAAACGAAGCCGAGTGCGTAGTTAAGTTTCAAGTTAAGCCGTTTGAATTCATTTGCGCTTAAATTATTCACTTTAATTGTTACAGTTTTTGTTCGAGAAACTTCTGTAATTATTTCCATTGCTCCCTTTTTGTCGCGTTCTCCATGCAAACGTTGGATTTTCGACTTTTATTTGTATAACTTAGGTTATTATTATGCAATGGCTCGGTATTGAACGGAAGACACAATTTTTTAGGACATTATAATGATAAACATTAACACACATTGCAATATATATATATGTTACAGTTAAAACCGGTTTTTAGATAGAACGCGTTATTCCTAGTTAGACGGCGTTTTTACTAAACGCCTTTGTTAAAACTAGAATTAACTAATGCTCACAATTGAATATCAGTTAAAACTAGTTATTACTAGACAAAACGCGTTTTTTCGAAGTTAGTCAGTTAAAACTGTTCCGACCAAGGCTACTTTATTCTGCAGGTATGTACCTACCTATGTGTTGCTTAATTGTTATATCATAATATAATTATATTGCATTTAGGTAAAAGCTAACTATTTAAATATTGCTTTTCAGGTCAGAATTCGACAAGTGCAAAGAAAAATTTTTGCATGAAGAAGACGTTCCGAATACAAATTTACCTTTGAGAACTGTTGCTAAGGAAGCATCCATAGGAACAGGCCAGGGATTTATGCGCTGCGTATGTAAGAAAGGATGTATGTCAAAAAGGTGTCTCTGCAAGAGAAATGGCTACCTTTGTAATTCAAAATGCCACGATAGTTTGTCTTGCAATAACAAGTAGATCGTCATCTTTTTTAATTTTAAGGTTGTTTGATTATTTTTTTATTAAGCTATTGCATAGATTTTATCGCGGGCTTTAAGCTTAAGCGCGGCGACCGAATCAAGAAATTCCGTAACGAAAAAAACCTAACACACGATGACGTAATATAGGTGCGGCAAATACCCGTTAGAGTGGGATAGAACGCATACTAGATTGAAATAATATAAAAGAAAAAACTTGAATTTATATCAAAGAAAACAAATACTGCATAAATAAATAATTATAACTGCATAAGTTGATAAAAAATGCAATGCAATAGCTTTACCGCGGCAGTCCCCGAGTGCCACACTTTTTTTTTTAGTGTATGTTTACCAATATCCCTTAAAAATATTATTATAATGTTCCTTTTTTAAATTTTATGGTTGTATTCTGTTGATTTGTTTGATTATTTTATTTACTTTTAATTAATGTTGTCACCTTGGCAACTACTTTATGCTGATGTTCCTTTAGTGTAAGTTTTTTTTACTAGGTACGGTACTATGTTTCTATACCCTAGATCTTTTTAATAAATATTTTTAAAACTTTATCTTGTTTTCAATCCCAAAATTCAAATTATTTTCTCTAGTGCTAGTTGTAACTAAAGCTCGGAGTGACAACTAGTTTTATCAGAAAATGAATTATATCAGTGGTAAATTCTAGTTTTCACTTGTTATTTCTAGTTTTGACAAAGGCATTTAGTAAAAACTATTTTTAACTAGGGAAAACGAGTTTTAACTAAAAACTAGTGTTAACTGTAACATATATATATATACACAAACATTATAATGTAAAACGTTTCCACAGATTTCTGTATGTTTCTTTGATAATCATTCTTTATAGGCAAGTAAGTGAGTAGAGGGAGTTTATATCGACCCAACCATGAG
This sequence comes from Pieris macdunnoughi, assembly GCA_905332375.1. Taxonomy (NCBI): domain Eukaryota; kingdom Metazoa; phylum Arthropoda; class Insecta; order Lepidoptera; family Pieridae; genus Pieris; species Pieris macdunnoughi. The sequence continues at coordinate 37,476 of CAJOBZ010000005.1, read as the reverse complement.
GTCGTGCCTCATGGTTGGGTCGCGCATTTCGGCAGTAGTCTGCACATTACACACATGCATACATAAATATATTTAATACAAATTATAACATTTAATTTATATATACAGATACTATTAGCATTACTTCATACAATACATTTACGTATTTGAATGATTACAAAGCCAAACAGTTGCTCACACCTAGTTAATCCATTGTTTTCACAGACACTTCGTGTTCCGATGACAGCTGATCTAAGCTGGGCCCTTGTCAACTGGTTTTAGTCTGTGGTTTTGCGTTTTCGAACTGTGTGTGATCGTCTATAATCTATATGATTAATTGCTTAGTAGGAATTTGTGTGAATCTTTAATATTCATAATTTGATTAGAGTTGATGGCTGGATGTCTTCCACGGTCCGCTTCATTAGACCTTCTCTTTTGCGAACTAGCGAACTACGGAATCGACTCCCTCATAGGCTGGCTACGTACTTTCACCCATTTTAGGGTGTACATGGGCTTTGACGACTGCCATTTTTGGGTGTCAAAAAATTGTTTGAAGTTCTGTAAATTCTCAGTTACATTTCTATCTATATTTTTTAACGATATTATTTTAAATTTGTGCTTATTTGAAACATTTGTTTTGACGGTAATAGAACCTAACGCCAAATTTAAAGCCGTGCGACAACGGGAAAGTTAGGGTGCGTCTTTTAAAAAAAATTACGATGGCATCACTAGCGTCTTAAGTGCTAGGAATGATGTGTGTTAACACGTACGAGGTATAGAGATACATAGAACCACAGTTTCGAAGAAACCACAGAACTGATAAATAGTCGTGGGTACAAGTGTTAGCCTATTGCTTTGACTGCGACTTTCATGCTTGAAGTCTTAGGTGCGAAACCCGGCTGTGCACCAATGGACTTTTCTTTTTTTGCGCTTTAAACACTTGCTGGTACAGTGAACGTAAACATGGTCAGAACCTGAAACATAAAATTTACACGGCGTGTGTAAGGCACAGAAGTGTGATCGCGTACTTAATGTACGTAAAAAATATGACGAAATAGAAATCGGAGAGTTTATGCCACTGGTGTGTTCTGGTGTGTTGCTGTTTGTGAAGCGAGCGAATATAAAGTCATACGTAAGGAGTAATTAACATGTACTCTGCGAAATAACGGTAGTAAAAGAGAACCCTTAGACAAAGAAGCTTCACATCTTAGAAACATCAATATAAATATTATCTTAACCCAGTTTATAAATAAAGACATAATAAAACCATAATTATCCAACCACGAATGGCGGTGTACTCGTTGGTTGCGAAAATTTTCGTTTAATTACACAAAACGAACATTTCTCTAACAATGGGTATTTCGTAAATTTAAAACGAAGTGAACCCGTAATTTATTACTTGGTGTCAAGTTGACATTGGGTCACTTTTGCAACTTTTCCCTTAACCTTTTCTGTATAATATTCATCAACACTTACACGTTACGTTTTATAGGCTATTTCAAAGTATATTAAATGTCTTTATAAATTTATAAAATAATTAATTATATCTTCAACTATTATGTGTTTATACTAAACATATAAAGTACAAAAACGATTCTTAAGGTAGGTAGATTAGATTATTATTACCCTTTGTACCCATCTGCGTTTTTGGTGGGCACGACGGGGTATGAATCACTACGAAAATAGCAATCGGCAATCTACTTTGCGCTGAATGTTTTGAGGAGTAGAACAGACTCCATGGGCCTCCTTCCGGAATTGCTTAGCCTATGTGCCTGAAAAGTATTTCAGATCCCGGAGGCATGCCCTGCTGTCTGAGTGGAGATTACGAACTGTACTCCGCCAGCAGTCACCGATTCCGCTTATGATCCCTGCTTATCCGTTTCCTCAGTTCTGCACCTCTACAGAACAGATATTTGACAAACAGGTTTGGGAAGACTGAGAGATGTTTCTATTTTTTTGTAAGTTATATTTTAGACTTATAATTATTGTTTAGAATGTACGCTGCAATTGAATAAATAAATAAATTATTTTTCAAGTTTTAAGACAATATTTATTTACATATTTAAAAAAAAAATCTACTGATATTATTCCTGAAATTAACAATAAACTGTTTCCTCACTTTTATCAAGTACTACCGAGTTGGTAAAGTTTTTCTCTTTACTTTCAGTTGAGTTCACTTATTCAAGCTCTCTTGTATGGTAAAGGACGAAACCGGCATATCATAGGATCAGATTTGAATCGAGCTACTCACACTACTTGGGATTACGGCTCTCATATGTTAGAAATCAATACATTTTTGCCACGGCCATACTGAATGTTATCTTAAAACTTACTAAATCTTTAAACAAATGAGCTTTTTTTAAGACTATGTGGAACCAGCTGCGCACTGAAGTATTTCCGACTAATTCGACTTAGGGGTTGGTTTTTGTTACCACATGTATGAAGACGCACATCAACGGTATACATTCGCTTGTTAAAAACACATAGTTTTACTTGGCGCCTGCTCTAATATCGTAAAATAAAATTCTGCAACTACGCGATGTTACGTACAGTCGGAAAGCACAGAATCTGACCGAGATTGTCTTTTATTATTTTTCATTTGTCATCATTACGGTGTCTTCTGCTCAACTGACTGTTAGTAGTGTTATTGGACACTTATTTGTTAAATATTCTTATTAATGTGGCTTAACTTAATTATTAGTCTTACTCGTAAACTAGGCTACATTAGGCCCAGAATGTCTGTCGAGAGACACTTAATTAAGAAAATCTTAAAGTATAAAGTTATATTCTTCTTTTCGGCTACACAATTTAGGAAAACGTTTCTTGTGTTTATTCAAGCCATACCATTGGTTAAATGAAGCCTTTACAAGCAATTTAGGATCCCGCAAACTACTCATTTATGTATCCCAAAGCCATCCGACTCGTAAATAGCGCGTTTTACTGACCCCTCATTACAGGTATTCGTTATTTGTCCCTTTGACCTTACGACGTAGGCTGGGCCAAAATTGTAATCGTAAGATATGTTCCTTTAAAAAAAATAACTTTGACCTTAATAATTTAGGCGTCTGATTAAATTACTATTGTTTTGTACCAGGCGTTAAATAGTTTTTACATGTGTGTGTACACAAAATTAATGTAACACATATATTTTAGTAATTTTTAAATCAGGAACTATTCATAAAAGGTCTTTCTGTCATGTATATTTCAAAAATTGCTTATCACTCAAGCAAACAATTCGATGCCTAAATTTAGTTTTATTGGAGTGTAAAATTATTTCGTTTCGCAGTGTAATGGTGGAAATATAATGTACAATAATTCGTATTCTTTCCACCCAAAATGGTTTCACTTGTTACTTTTAATTAAACACAAGTCGTATAAGACAAGGTATGCGTGTATGTACGTGTATGTTTGATGAATAGACAAAGTGAGCCAAAGTGCTATTCAAACTGCCGATCGTCCGAATCAAATGCTGACTCATTAAACTATAGGATTTCTCAGATATATTTATAGTAGGAAGTATGGAAGGAAGTCGAGAAGTATGTTATTCGAGGAAGAACTTGAGGCGTGCAAGCGAAGTTCGGGACTCAGTCCTCAAGTCACGTATGACCTGGTTTCGCCAGGTACGTACCTTGGGTTTTAGGAGCCCTGGGACCGTTGCAAATTAAGAGCGGGCACTAACCAAAATTACTCATAGTAGTGATGTTTCAAATTAAAAATATGTCACTATAATTTTAATAGCTTAGTCTAATACAATATGAATTCCTCGATATAAAAAAATGCGCAGTCACCCCTAATTTTAGCCTAATTAATTTTTATTAAATCAAGGCGAGTATTATGGAGCCAAAAAATAAAACTATAGCACATAAGTTAGGCCAAGAGCTAGCGATTTTATTAAATATTGTATGTAAAAAGCATTTACTTCATTTTTGTTCCGTGAAACACTGTGTCGTTCGTCTCATCTCACGCGAACTTCAGGCATAGTTGTTTCACTTGTCACTAGAGAAGGCAGAAACGCGCGGATGAAACCATGAATTTTGCTTGCCTAATACGCGCTCATAAGGTAAGTAGTTTAAAATTTGTCTAGTGGTTAGACCCCTGACTGCGAATCCATGGGTCCCGGGTTCGATCCCGGCTGAGACGAACATCGATGTGATGAGCATTTGGTGTTGTGCTTAGGTATTGGGTGTTTCAATATGTATTTACATATATGTCTATCTATAATATGTATGTATATCCGTTGCCTAGTACCCATAACACAAGCTTCACCAGCTTAGCATGGGACTAGGTCAATTGGTGTGAAATGTCAAAAAAAAAAAAAAGTCCACTAAACTAATGTCAACAGTCCTCCAGGCTGATTTGCCGAGTCGCCTAATATTTATTGAAACTTAAATTTACACACGAGTTAAAGGGCATACATATAAGTGCTTACTATTTCAAAACTGTCGTACCCCAATAGTATGAAATGCACCTTTTGTCGCTACTCCTCTCTTCAAAGACACTTTCCTTGAAGCCTCAGCTAGCATCGAGTATTCATAGGAGTTGTTCGGACTAATACCTGCAGCTGAGTTTCATCATCGGACGACAAGGCAGAATATAAAATCCGTATCACCTCGACGTCCCGATGGAACAATTTCCACAACTGAGATTTACTTACTTTGCCACCACTATGTGGAACCAGCTGCCCACTGAAGTATTTTCAAAGTAATTCGACTTAGGATTCTTCAAGAAAAGAGCGTACCAATTCTTAAGATGACAGTAACGAACTTGCGAGCCGTCTTGCAACTTGAGTTACCATAGGCGGCAGTATCACTTAACATCAGACGAGCGTCCAGCCCGTTTGCCGCTGTTACATAAAAAAAAGTGCTTGAGTACAAAGTACACATGTCAGAAGTGAAACTAATTTTTAAGTCTTGTTCATATTTATACAACTCTGAAACTTTAGATTTCCGAGACCTAGAGGGAGGGAAAAAGGAAGATATGGTAGGAAAAATATGAATTTAATTGTCATCAAAATATTAAAAGTGTCGAAAACTAATACAAATTATAATATTTTTTTTCGATAATAATAACGAGGTATTTCAATTTACAATTCGTCATTTGAGACGTCTTAATAGCTCTCTCCCTTTTCTCTCCCTTTTCTTCGACAAAAACGCTGCACATCTACGTGACGCTAATATTATTTTTATTGCGTTTCATCCGTAAAAAAATTACCCTCATGCGTCTAAAGAAGTTTGTGTAACGCGAGAGTAGGCGCTGGACGGACATCGCTAATTCGGATGTAGGGCTACATACAAAGCAAAATAATTTAAGGCCCTACCCAAAATCAAAAGATAAACAACGCATCATTTCTACTTAAGCTGGGGCCCCGTATTTACATTCTATGATTCACTTAAGTATAAAATTTCAGCTCTGGTAAGTTTGGAGCAAGTTTATATTTGAGTGCGTCTGCGATGAATTTCAAATAGATTCTTGCATTCATGGATTGTCGATTTCGACTAAAGGACTAAGTATGGTTAGTTTAGTAGGAAATTTATGCGCATTATTTATTATGTATGGCCAAATTTCAACTAAAAATATTAAGTATACATTTTTATATAATTGAGTTATTTTTATGAAATTTACAGAAAACCAACAAACAAACAACCAAAATAGCAAATATTTCAATTTGTTCTAAGAACATTTTATAATCATAGTAAATTACCCCCCATACGCTTCACAAACAGGTCGCTTTTCTATATATGTATTAAATGCATTTTTATATTCAGTACTTTAGTATTATTATTATTAAAAGAAATCTGCGCTTACAATGTGTTTCTTAGGTTATAGGCATAGGAGCCGGCGCTAAGAGTTAAGGAAAATGCTCTTCTCTTGAGATATGAGAAAGATAATGCAGATATTGTAACATTTCAAAAGTGTTTTTTTTAATATTTATAACTATGTTAATATCAGGTATAGGGGACAGCATTACGCTAATAGACCAAACATGTTAAACTCAAAATATAGTAAAGAAGAATTGGGAATATTTTATTTATTCACGTTGTTGAAGAAAGCTCAGAATACGACAGAATCTCCCCCAAGAAAAAAATAAAACAAAAAGCGTCCGGTTTTTTGTATATGATGCGTCTATCCCGACATAAAGGCACTATGCTACTTTTAAAGATATTTATGTGATATCGCTTGTTGCCCTTTTCAAGTACTTTCGTAACGCAAAAATAGACCCAAACTTTTATATCATAAGGTTGCTTTTACTGCGAACGATATCTGCTTGTTATCCAGCTATTATTTGCTAGTGTTTATTGAAAACCAACTTTGTGTAGTATGACATAAAGTGTAAATTGGAATGTAATAGATTATTCCAGGATGTACAATCCTGCACCAGAGATGTTTGCAGTCTATTCAAGATGACGAGACGTGTAGGGATGGTTCATATAAGTCATGAGCGATTCTAAAAAAAATATATATATTACTAAAATCAGTGGCACAATAAGATTATTATTAAATGTCTAGGATGCTTCGACAATATTCACAAAAGCTCTAATTACAGTTACTAGACAATAATCTTTCTGGTGAATTACAAAACGCTTAATTGCACTTGCAAATTTGTTGGTTCAGAAGATTTGTTTATATCCTTTAAATATGCTTTTGAATCGATTTTGGTTTAACTGGATTCTTGTTCAGATTAATACGTGCAGCTGAGTTTCATCACCGGACGTATGTGGAACTCACAGAAGTAATTCCGAACAAATTAGACTTAGGGTCAAGAAAAGAGCGTACCAATTCTTAAAAGGCTGGCAACTCACTTGCGAGCCCTCTGGCATTGATTGTCCATGGGCGGCGGTATCACTTAACACCAGATGAGCCTCCGGCCCGTTTGCCCCCTGTTCTATTACAAAAAGTGTATTTTAGGGATTTTTAGTTATCCATACTACATTTTCTGTAAAGGAACCAGCAGTTTTTATAAACGGAAGTCGTTTATGTGTCCCATGGGAAATTGGGTATCACAAAGTGTTTAATGTAAGGTTATTTCCGATTGGCAATATCGGTCGAAATTTTATTATTGCGACTGAAACCAGGGCTGATAAAAACTAGATTTTTCTCTTATGTGTACGTTATTTGACTTAATTTTTTAAGAAAATTATTACCAGCCACGAAGCTGGTGGCGTCTTTCATCCTACGCTAAAACGCTCCTCCTATGTACAATGGCCGAACCCTTACTCTCGGCTAATGAGTGAGTAGTGAGTACCTGACTCAGCGGTGAACACTAATGAGTAAGAGTCATACATACATCTTAATACCATCAAAGCGACTTCCGCTGAGATGCTGCTTAGCCGTTATAATCAAACTCTATTATCATACAAGCATTAATGCGTTGCGTATATAAACTATTTTTCTATCCTTTAATATAAACTTTTAGAGAGCTTGAGAGGCTTAATCGGGTACAAGAATTAGACCTTTTGAATCGCTTGATAAATGGGCAATAAACTTACGAACTACTAAACTTATTGGTAGGAGTGGCATTTGAAGTATAGAATATTATAAAAATACATAACAAAACAAATAAATTCATTCAAATGATTCTGAGTTGAAATATTAGTCATTTATAAATTTATGTAAAAAGTCGATTTCTTTTCGAAATAACGTTATCTCATCCCAGAGGTCGTAAGTTCGATCCCCGGCTGTGCATCAATGCACTTTCTGTCTATGTGCGCATTTAACATTCGCCTGAACGATGATGAAAAACATCGTGAGGAAACCGGCTTGCCCTAGGCTCAAAAAGTCGATAGCTTGACAGCGTCACCTACTTGCCGATAAGATTGACAAATGATCGTGGAACAGATGCAGATATCTGAGGCCCAGACCTCAAGGTTGTAGCGCCACCGGTTATTATTATTATATCTAGAAACATATTCACCTTGATACTACGCGCGTGATATTCCCACAGTAAGTGCAACCTCCTATTTCACCATGCCTTGCTGACAGGTGAAACGATTGTTTTTTTAATTTATTTGTTCAATTTTTTTTATTTAATTACGTTAAATTACCGTGATCAGGAGAATGATCTAATTGTTGCAGGTGCTTACAAACTTTTTGTTAACAAAAGCCTCGGCGATTTAAAAGAGTGACGGGGATACGGGGGTCGGAGGATAAATTTATACATACAACGTGGAATGCCGTCACAATAAGACAACCGATTATTTTAAAGCAACATTCCCAACTAACGTTTGACCCGATCACAATAACAAAGGTCTTAAGGACACACAAGGACGCACAATATACGTATAACTCTTTCTGCGTTCTTGGGCCATCTCTTCCTTAAGTATTTACAGTGAAAATAAAAATAGCCGTTTTTAAATTTCTTAACAGCCTTGATTTCGGTGCAACAGAAAATTTGTTATCTATAGTGAAGTAGACTTTGAATGCAATTCTTTCACACATATTCACACACCCACGTTTTGTTTGTTAAGTCATAGTATGTAGTAATCTCTTAGTATATTTTCTCGCCCCGACAGGACTTCTATAGTCCTAATAAAGGCACCTCTCGCATAGATGGCCAATACCTGCAGAATGTAAAACTGTAGAACGCAATGTGAAGAGACAAATATTTTTTTGTCATTATGGTTGTTCTCAACCGTTCTACGTGATTTGCGATCTGGCAGTATCTAGCTTGTGAGACCACTAATAAAATACATTTGAAACATTGAACCTCCTTTTTAGACACAGTTAATAAAACGAATGGGATTTTAAATAGAGAAAGCAATATTATAAAGTAGCAAAAGATTCCGCAGCTTAGAGCGGAATCACCCTGACAGTTCAACATTAAATACCTCCCTCGGAGGATCTCAAATGTTTTAAAGTAATGAAAATGGAAGATTTTAAGCCACCGGGATTTGTTTTAAATTAGAATCATTAATATTTTGTTATTAACTAGCGTTGTGTGATATTAAAAATTATAAACCTAATTCATTTCGAACAGAAATCTTGGTATCTGGTTTGGATAGACGCCCATTCTATAAGGCAAGTAGGTAATCGGCGTTCTGTACTAGTATTATAAAAAAGTTATTAAGTTTATAAGGGTAAATAATACCTACATATCAATATTTGAATATGTATTATACGTTAAACATTGAATATGTCAGTATCGAGGTCTATGTGTGTTGGTTTTATGAGTTTCATAAAGTTTAGCTTTATTAATAAGACCTAATGTACCCTTTTAAATTAAGTAATCTTTGGTCTCTCTCTATCAAATTCAGTTTACTCTGTGATAGAAAGAGACAAATGAATACATTAGTTAATACGTTTATAAGAATTATTTAGCTTTTATGAGGGTATAATCCTAGCATACAAATTATCTACAGTTAAATGATAATTTTTAATGTAAGAATGATTTTTATACAAAATCTAGTATTTTCATACAATAGTATATTTTTCACACACGTAAGATTGTAAAAATATATATGAAATGGTGCCGTCATATATCGCACGTCAATCACAATCAAACGAAACGTTTACATTACCGCTTTTTATATTCTTTCTGTCCTCCTGATCACGACAATAATATTTCATAAATGCCGGTACCGCAGACGCAAGTCACTGCATTGTATCGGTGGCTATCATTACAAAGTAAAAAATATTACTAAATGGCTTTCAGCGAGACTCTTCAATAGCTCAGTTGTCTTTTACGTTTTCTTTTGATTTTTCCATTGAAATTTGAATAGGCATTCAAGTTTCGCCGCATTCATTCTCCCAAAGCTGGTAATAACTATCTAACCTATTCGTTACATTCTGAATTTGACAGATAATTGCAATTCATAGTTAAATTTTGGTTGAATGAATTCTATGTTTGTCTTACTAAATGCGTTCGTTAAAGCTCCATTGTTAAATTAGAAATGGCTCTGTTCGGTAAATGTTACCGTTAGATTATGACGAATCTGGTCGAAACTTAAACCAGCCGCGCAACTAATTATAACGTGGCCATGCGTCATACTCCTGAACGTGTGCTACTTGTAGTGATTGGTCGTACTTGAATTCTTGTATGCGGTGATGTTAGTTATTTCGACTATGTATTTGCGTATTGTTCCCACGAGAATATAAGTTCGTGCTTCTACTTCACTATGCCTCCTGCTGATAGAGGACAAATCTTTAATTTATTTTATTTTTATTTAATTTTTTTTATTTTTATTTTTTTATTTTTATATTACTTAAGATGTCATGTGGAATATGGTGTAATGGTTGCACCTCCTTAAAAACGTTGTGTAAAACAAAATTAAAATCTGCATGCAGTATTACAATCATCGTTTTACACATGTTTAAAATATTAAATATTGTAAATAAAATTGCATTATTACTTTAGGATCCTTAGTTGTAGAAATGTGGTTTATTGAGTTTCAATGTGCAGTACTTCCGCAAACCAAAAATGAAATTTATTGTGGTTTCACTACTTTATAGCAGGTTTCATTAAAAAGTTTAAATTTGAACGCGATTTATCGTAATATTCACATTTTCTAATTGAGCGGCAACGTATTTAAGCTTTTGTGAGCTTTTGTTTTAGGCAAATGGCCTATGTAAATATAAAAGGATTTTTGGAAAGTATTTGTATTCTCATTCCCTTTTTAATCTATTTAATTAGCTTGACTGTTGAACTAGTTTATGAACTCGGTCAAAGTACATCAAAAGATTTTGACCTTTTTATTTATGGAACAATAAATAATATTAGAAACGTATTTTGCTTTAAGCGTTTATGCTATGTTTAATGTATTATCACTTATATATATTCATCATATTATCTTTCATATAGTATTTATAATAACATCAAAGTATCCACTCTTCGGTGCAATATTTTTCTGATGTGAACTTAAGCTATAATCGTATGGTTATACTAACATGGCGCTGTAGTAAAAATAAATCTTTAAAATTATAAATATGCAAACCTCACAGAAATCTTTCAATGTATTTTGAACGAACCAATAACTACATGTTATAAAACGGATTTTCCAGCAGTCTACCCATTAAAAAGATTCATGCAAAGGATTGGAATATACGGATAATTGGAAGTATTTGAAAAGTCAATCCTCCTGGGAGCTTTCATCGAAGACGCGTCCTAATGCTTTTAAGATTAAACAAAATAATGCATGATAGGGTATTTCGTTTTATCTATCTACAAAACTAATTAAAATAGAATTGAAACACGTTAGCTAGTTTGCATGGGCGGCGATTAATATTTCGATGTCCCATAAAAACAAATGAAGGCAAAATATGTACCCGTGAAGCCCATCGCTATTACCTAATAATTTATACCTTATACCAATCCGTTTTAGTATTTGGAACTTCGTTTCAATTACAAAATGAACTTTTGAACAAAACTTTGGAATGCGGATTTTTTGCTGGTCGGTCACAACAATTCGAGTGAATTAAAATCGACTCTATCCATCGACTTGAATGTGACTCGTTAAAATGAGAAAACTCGTTTCGGTTTCAATCCCAAGTTAACTGTAACGTTGTTTTTTCGTTTTTAGATTGAGATTTCGGTTAGATTCTTGTTCAAATAGAGTTTATAAGGGTACACAGTATCATAAAATTCAGTCGTTGTGTTGTGTGTGGATTTGTTTGTATAATATATAGGTTAATCTAATTTGTAATTAATTTTAGCACTCAAATAAATATATCAATACGGGATGATATTCTCAACCCAAATAGGAATAATAATATTAATTAGAAATTGATAAATAGAAAATTAAAACAAATTTAAAAAGTTTGTATAATAATAGGTATATTATAGGTTTGTTGTTAGACTGTATTCGTGACACTTTTGTCGCCTTTGTAAAGGACGGTAAGTAGGAGTTCAGATAGATAGTAATGATGGATTCACCGTTTAAGAAAAGTTTACGGGCAAATTTTTTATAATACATTTCTTGATAAAAGGGTAGCATGACAGAGCTTTATTTTGCAATTTCAACAGATATTTCGCTGTGATATTGAAGATTACAATTTCACTTCATTATATTGAACTTTCCAACGTGTTTATAACGTTTTTAAACATTATACTTTAGGGTTATTGCTATTTTTAAAATACAGAAGGAACTGATGTTCCTTCTATTACTATTTTATAAGCGCAAGGACCATTACAAAAAAGTTAAATTTAACATAGTGTTGTCTTTTATTAACATAACTTTTACACATTTAAAGAAAACACTTTTTCAATGGATTTGATTCAAAGCTATGTATAATAAAATTATAATTATTTTACATAATTTTAAATATTTCCGATATTTCGCGTGCTTTACAGCGTGCGTGGTCACGGTGACTGAAGACAAAAGGTGTTGAATGTCAAAAAGTATCACAGCTGTAGAAAAAGTTATATTATCTGTATTTACTTCCCCGGAGTTGATATCGACTAAAAGATGAAGGGTTTTTGCAGAATTGATAATACATAGCTTCAATCCGTCAAAAACGGGTTTTCTTTAAATGTTAAATTTAAGTTTTCTTTTTGTATATTAATGTACATACTTATGTTTTCTGTTTCATATATCTTTTCAATGTAATCTGTTTTGGTTTTGTATATTGTCTAAGTGTTTTGTTTTATAATATCTATATTAGCGTTAGATTACTAATAAATTAAATGCTACATTCGGTAATCTATTATAATCTAAATCAGGTTATTTATGGCAGCTATTGGAACTATTTGGAACAACCTGCTACGAACTACGAACTTTTCCGCCCACCTAATACCTACGTCATCTCACAATATACGTACTTCAAGCATTCAAAATTCTTAAATAAATTTATTCGCTTCTGTTCCCGGTCAGAAATAATAAATGTATCTTTATCACAGAAAAAGGACTTGTTATCGCAACATAACCTAAACAAGGCTTTTAATTTGAATGATAAATGACATTTTCCATAAATAGCTCGAGGGTGAGAATAATAATGTCGTCCTTGGTAATTTACGCGGTGACTTGCATCTGGTCTCAATCTTCCGCCATTGGCTTTAGATCCTTGACATACTTAGTATTAAGTAGGCATTTTTTGAAGTTATACTTCTTTTGGCGCGTTAGGGAAAAGTTATGAGAGTAACACCGTCACTAAAAACTGACACCCTGAAGTTAGCATAGTCAACATTTTAAAATAAAAAAAATAAAAATTTTCATTTATTTAATTATGTAGAAATATTTTTTGTGATATTTTACTAATCTTTAGTTAACTATATAATGCGTTATAATAAAACTTTCAATGTATTAAATACAAACGTAGAATAAGGCGAAAGATAAAAAATTAAAAAGACTTTTATCTTGTTACGCCAAAGAAGTGTAACTTCTAACGCGTGTACCTACTTGATTTTTTTAAATATATGTTAAATGGATTTAATACCAACACACAAATATACAGTATTTACTATATGCTGAACCTATATCTTAATAATAATAATTTAAAATTGAGAAATAGAAAATTAAAACAAATTTAAGAGTTTGGTCCTTCTGCTACCTTTGATGTGGGCAGTTCTAGTTAGTTAATTAGTTTCACTTTATGTTTTTTTTTTAATTCATTAGATTTTAACCAGTTGCCCACTGAAGTATTACCGAGCCACTGCAACTGTGCCGGATACACACCGTCGAATTTTTGGGTATGAGGCAAGCCGGTTTCCTCACAATGTTCTCCTTCACTGTTCGAGCGAATGTTAAATGCGCACATAAAGTGAAAGTATTAAGCCTTGGATTGAATCTACGACCTCAGGGATGAGAGTCGCACGCTGAAGCCACCATACCAACACTGCTCAAACAAACAATATCATTTTAACGAAATAATTGGAAACCACATTGCGTGTTTTAACTATAGTTTGTTTAAATAGCGCTTAATATCAACTATTATTTTAGTAGTAAATTAATGATTATGATAGAACGTTTTACATACTATAAATAAATGATTAACTAGGGAGTACCTTTATCTCAAAGAAATTAGCCGACCCATAATTCATACTCATGTTACATTATGTGAATATTAAAAGCGTATCTTATTAGCTACGTTGATAGAAGTGGGTCATAATAGGTATGTCATTCAGTCGCTGTTACTGTAAAATCACTGTGATAAAATACTAGCTAGTTTTTCGATCTAGTCTTAGTACCTTCATATAATTTTAATTAGTTTCCACTGTTGCATAATTGATATTCTGATTTCTATTTTCAATAAGATAAAACAGCTTAAAAAATATAAATAGAACATACCTAGAATGTGGTTAGTCAAGATACTTTAAATTTTTTGACGTAATTCATATAATTTTTAAAGTTGTACCGTTTTGAATTATCCAAGGATAGTTAAACAGTTAGCTGTTCCCTAGCACAAATCAAGCTCAAGTTATGACTTTTATTATAAACAATTTTTAAGTCTATGCTCGCAGAAACGGAACCAATTATCAAATATAATACTGATTGACTGATGACAATGAAATGATGAAACCATACAAAAATTGGTAAGTTAACATTTCTTAATGTGAGTATTAGTTATGTTATTATAAGTTGTAAAAATTTAAGTTAGTTTATTTAGCGGTCTAGTATTCTATGGCCCCTTTTAGAGTAAAAGCCTCCTCCATATGTTTCCATTTCTTATGCCCATTCATTATGTCTTCCTTGTGTTGCTGTTTATTTTCAGATGGTGATTTGGATTGTCATTGTTTCCTTTTAGAGTCTGTTCGATCCCTTCTCCTTTACTATTGTAATGTTCTTAGTATGTTAAAATAAATAAATATAATTAGTAAAACATTTCCATGTGCAGATATACATATGCAACAATAATGATGTTTGTTGTTTAGTTTGATAAATGTTTAAAGTATTGTTTGTTTACACAAAGTAATTATCAAGTATTAAAAAGGACCTCCTTCACAATTGTAAGAAAGTGAGTACATTCGTAACTATACCTACTCACGGTCGTAATACTAGTAGTAAGCGACCACGAATGTCTTTTGTTATTAATTAAATATTGTAATAAGTGTGTATTGTGAGTACCGAAATAATAAACTTTTAATATAATATTAAAAGGCTATTTGAATCAAGTCTCCCACTCCAAACATTACACTATCAGCTTATCATACCTTATTATTAGGTTATTTATCCACTTTTCTCTCTTTCTTTTGTTTTAGATCCTTACTTTTCAAGATGATATCTTTACTCTGTCTTCCGTTGCATATACATTTGGAAGAAAGTTTCACCATAAAGTATTATTTAGTATTAAAGTATGCTATTTGTGTCGTATTGCACATCCCTATTATCTTAGCAAACTACAAAGGTGTGCAAATAAATTGCAATTTATCTACATGATATAATATTCTAAGAAAGGGGATTCTTTGTCGAGTACCTTGGCTTCATTTTACGTAAGCTTAACCTTTACGTTATTAGATTTCTGCAGAAAATGTCGGATCCTTATCTAACGGACGTTTTGATTATTCTGTTTGAGACTGCTATATGAAAAAAAGGCGCGCGTGACTCTTAACTGGATTTGTTTACAGCAACAATTTTGTCTCGACCAATCTAAAAACAATTGAATAATATATAAATAAGCTCTTATTCATTTATTAAAGTACACCACATAATGCATTATCTACAGTATATGTGTATCTATTCTAAAATACATAGCAATTACGGTGAACATAAATTTTACAAAAAAGAATTGAATTACAATATTACACTTCAAACTATAAATTTTTGATTTTGCTAGTAATTTTCAGCTTAACAGTGTGGATTAGGTACAGATAGGCACTTTGACAATGCTTCTTTTAAAATTGAACGGCCCAATACCGAATATATCAAGCTCTGAATAAGGAGCGTTTATTCTGTTGTATTCAAGAAGAATTCGATTGAGAGGCGCCTGAACTCCTAAGTTGAACTCTTCTTGAAGCGATCGCGATTAATTTACAGTTTTACTGAAGTCTGAGATATTGCGTGTAAGTAGTATTTAGATTGAAAGACGTTATAAAAACAAACAGTTTAAACCTCTTTGTGACGAAATAGTCTCCATACTCGCCCTGTGTTGTGGGTGACTAGTTATAGTTCTTTCGTAGTATTTTGTGCATATTTAAAAAAAATGAATAAAAGTTATATATGCACATAATATTTAAGAAAAGGTAGTCTTAATGTTAAATCTAATAAAACAAAATATCGTGTAAGACAAGTATGCGTGAGTGTATGCGATTGTGAATGTGTGTCCGTATATATATAATATAATATACGTTGTATTTGTGAGTGTAGCCGCGATTTGTTATAATGCACTGTCTTGTACTTAACTTCAATATTTAAGGAATATGCATTTTCACAGAGTTATGAAAAGTTCTTAGGCTGGCACATAGGTGGCGCTGCTAGTATTAAATTAATATGATTTTCAGTTAGCCCTAACCTTAAGAGACTCGTGTATAAATTTGATAACTGTCATACTTTTAGTTTTTAAGATATAGTATTTTGTGTGAAGGAACTTTTCTTTGATAAAAAGTAATTTTGTGTGTTAATAATTTGGCGAAAAAAATATTGGCTTGATAAACATTATTCGCACTCGGCGTCAGGAAAATCTACCGTTGAGAAGTGGTTTGCTATATTGTCTAATGGGGGCTACTACTTGAGTTGGTCACAATTTCACTGTAACAGTATGTTAAGAAATAAAGGATTATGAGTACAAACAATATTAAATTAGCTTAAAATTTGGCATATTCTTACTTTACCATATTGTTAATATTTACTAATTTTCCCTATTATAGTTTCTGTTATTAATATGAAGACAACGTGAAAATATGGATCTAGAATGACAAATTACACGTTCATATTAATTTTGTAGTTCGCCAACACGATGTGTTATGGTAACAAGTGAAGATACGCCAAATTGGACGTGAACCACAGTCTACAAAACACTACACGCTTTAATCATAATTCAGTTTATTAATGAAAGCAAGATCAGTTCGTGTTCAAGAGATCGAAGTACCTATTAAATGTCCTTTAAAGATCCAATTTAAATTTAAAATAAATGTCAATTAGATATTAAAATGATACATAGTATTACGAGACTCCTAGGGTGTTTTAGAGTCGTTATTGTAAGACTGTTGCGGCTAAGCCAGATAATCGTAATCAGTTTCTTCTAGTAAACCTTCGCTAAGTCTGGCTTCTATTGGTTTTGGTATGATTACAGAGAAACAAAAAAGAGAGCTTTGTTTGCCTATTTTTCATAAGCACCCGTGAGCCGCGCGTAAAACTTATTGTTGTGTACAATGCTAAATGAAAGAAAGAAAAACTTTAATATAGGTATATAATATAAAATATGTACATTAAAATGAGAAAGTGGATTAGCCTCTTAACTAGGGTTCCCAGTATAGCGAGCAGCTAGTCACTTCCATTTGACATACTTATGATTACAGGTCCTTAAAGTAATAAATTCGACAACACTTTTAATTTTTAAGCTTCCAAAGTATTTGGTTCCTCAAAGAACATTGTTTTTAAATCAAGCCCATCTTTCCGACGCCATCTTGAAACTTTGAAGAGTTTCGGCGTTAGCCGCTAGGTGGCAGAAAATGGAAATAAATTCAAATGAACAGTCAACAGGCTAGGAAAGTAATAAAACGTCATCAATTTAAGGCATTTGCCTAGCTGTTTGATCAAATGGCTGAATATCATTCAGGTCGCTAGTTAATCGGCGCTTTTTAGTTAAGAGGCAAGGCTGTTGATTGAACAGCTTATTTAGCTAGTTGGCTGCGACATATGTACAATGTACATGTAGGCAACATTTAATATAACTATTATTGAACTCACTGATTAAGCGAAAACATTTGTAGTACCTAAATTGAAATAAATTTTAGATTTTAAATTTTTGTCATCACTTTCTCACATAGTATTTTTTTGTTGCCATATTCAATTCCCTTGTTTTATGCGTATATATATATATATATAATTTACTTGACAAAGACTTGACATCTCTTAATAAAAATATGAATGTAATTGATGGATTACATTATTAGAAATAATTGGGACCAACTGCTTCGTTATCACACTGTGGCAAAAGCCCGTATACTAATACGAGCAAATAAAACCGCAGGGCGTACCCGTTGATAATTTATATCTCGCCTCACAATACCTTGTTTAGTTAAAAGGGTTGCTACTTTAAATTAAGGGAGATATTTTTATGTGACAACACTGTAGAGTTAATAACTTGTGACAATAAAATGGCTATAGAATTAGTTACTGTATGTAATAAAAACGTGAGAGTTGACAGCTTTGTGCCTTGAGCACACGCTCATGTGAGGTGGTAGGTTCAAATCCCGGCTTTTCTTTCTTCGTTTTCGACGTGCGCAATTAGGTAACTCTCGTCCGCTCGGCTGTTTAGAGCAAAAAAGCAAAGTCGACAGCATGAATCAGGCACAGAAGACTGATCACCCTATTGCCTATCAGAAACAAATAGATAGAGAAATCTGGAGCCAAGACCAAGGGCTGTAGCGTTACTATCTAGGATTTGCAACTTGGTGCCACATTCTCCGTGTTAAAGATTAAAGGTTTGTGGACTCTGTGATAAGGAGGGAGCTTGTAGTTTATTGTTTATCAGAATGCCAAATCGTAAAATTACTGCTTTACGACTGATTTGAGCGCGACCGCCGCTGCGAAAACCGCTGTGTGAGTTCGAAAAGTGAGTTACAGAATCGCAAGGCACTTTCCGCACTGAGACTCTCACTAGTTCCGTTGTGCGTAAAGTCCTGGCTAACTAAGCCAGCCTAGCTCCTTCTAGAAGCACAGAAGTGTCCTGGGCACTTCGCAGACTTTCTGTACTACTCCGAGGATTTCTGTACGTTGGTTAGCCACAGCCTCGCATTCCAGGACTACGTGGGTGACTGATTCCTCTGCACTGAAACAGGCTCTGCACATGGGGCTGTCTGTTGCGCCTAGGCATATTAATAGGGTGTGCTACTCAACCCTGGTATCCTCAATTCTGAAACCATCTTTAAAATTTCCATTAAACAGTGGAATTGAACTTTAATATTTAATATATTTAATTACCCCTAAAACAAGTGTTATAATCCAGTGGCGCTACTATTGATCTTGGAGAATGCTAAATCTTTTTTTAGTAATAAGAGGCCATCGGGCAGGAGGCTCACCTGATATCAAGTTATACCGCCACCCATTGACACTCACATTGCCAGGAGGCTCGCAAGTGCGTTGCCGGCTTTTTAATAATTGGTTCGCTATTTTCTTAAAGGACCCTAAATCTCTTTTATATTTTTTTAAAAGACATGAATAGAATACTGTACTATGTCGTAGATTTTTGGGTTTTAAGACTTACCGATTTTCTCACGAATGCTTTCACCGTAGGAGCAAGGTTTGTAAAAAAAATTTAGGCTTGTAATACTCAGGCTGAAACCGCTAGGCGGTAAAATGATGAAACTTATTATAAATAATCAAACAGTATGTAGCAAAGATATATTTCTATATTTTATATATTTCATTAGCTAACAAAACGTTCGTTGGTGAAGTATTTTTGAACACATGGACTTTCTAACAAAGCTTTCCTTCAAATCCATTTCCGCGAATTAAAGGATAATACTTACATTTGTGTAATAAATGAAAGGATCACTGATGTTTTGAAATCGCTATCTTTGTGTCAAAGGAGTCTTGAGGAAGTATATTTTTGTACTTGGATTCTATTGAAATATAATATGTTGGCTTTATTGCGTAACAAACATAGGCAGAATACAATTTTGATTTAAAAGATTCAATATTCAGCTCTTGGAAATTAAGCCCACGACCAAACAAAGAACACATAGTCACGGATACCAAAACCTTAATTGTTGTTTTAATTTTATCATCTTAGTCTAACAATGTATAGAAGATTTACTCTGTAACACAGCCACTCGCCCACACATACACACACACACACACACACACACACACCCACACACACACACACACACACACACACACACTAACACACACCAAGACTCCGTTTGTAAAGTTCTCGATTGTGTATTAACTAATTATTGAGCCATAGAAATTGTTTTAAAGGCAGAGCAGCCATAAATAATTGAACTGGAGCAAATCAATCCCAAGGATTAGGATCATTTAAATAATCGTCAAATTTATAAAAAAGCTTTATTGTTTAATTTACGTTTAACGAGAATTTTGAATTTATTCAGTGAGAAAAAGCAATTGTTTATTGTAACACAAATGTTCCATGATCATTTATTCATTTGTTTTTTTCTAATCGGCAATTCAACCTTCTATGCCTGACACACGCCGTCGATTTCGCAGTCTTTTTTGGGTAGAAACCTTACCGGTTTCTTCGCGATGCTTTCTTTCACCCGAAAGTCCATTGGTGGACAGTAGAGGATCCAACCTACAACTTTCAGTTGTGTACTGATACCACTAGCCCAATACTACTCTTTCAAGGTTTTTAATAAAGTATTCTTGTTTATGTATTTAGCGAAATCTTTTTTAATTCCAGATAAAAGAACATTAAAGACAATAAAGACTGTAGTAATATTTTAAGTTAATCTCTGTACCAGCAGTGCACTGAAAGATATCAAGCGGTATATGAAACAATAAGGCAGTGGATGTTCTAATATCTTGTATTCTGCATTTGAATATTAACTTGCATTTGTGGCAGCTGTGGGTTATACCCAGATGTAACATTTATGAAAATTCATAAAGAGTTATTTGCCTTTAATGCGAGCGAATATAAGTGAGATCTATGGCGCGATTTTAACGGCAGTTTCATCAAGTATTTAATTGTTTCATTAAACACTACATCACATATGCAATTTTCTACTGTATACGTTACAATATTTTATACTAAAATATATGACAATCACAGTGAAATAGTAAGTACAAATTATATTTTTTTTATTTTATAAATACTTTTGCCTTATGCGGATTAGGCACTTGATAGGTGAGTAACAAGGCTTTTTTTTATTGATCTACTGAGTCTACTAATTAATATATAGTAAAGCTTTATATACCGAGGCTGTACAAATAGCGTACATTCTGTTGTATTTGCGAAGAACCTATACTTTAATATAATAATTTTATTTTTGACGGTTTAATATCGGTGGCGTATCAGATTTCTATTACATACATTAATCTATTCAAAGTCTGCATGTTTCACCTGCCAGTTCCAAATACACATGGAGGGTTTTAACATTTATGATGCTGTTTAGGCCAAAAGATTCATATTTTATGATTTTTTTAAATGTAACAAACGGGCAAGAGGCTCACCTGATGTCAAGTGATGTTGTCGCCCATGGACCCTTACATTGCCAGAAGGCGCGCAAGTGCGTTGCCAGCCTTTTAAGAATTGGTAGTCTTTACTTGAAAGACCCTAAGATCGAATTGATTCGGAATATTTCAGTGGTAGCTGATTCCACATAGTGGTGTTTTAAGAAAATTGCCTTAAGAAACGCTCGTTGTGTAGCGACGGACGTCGAGGCGATACGGTTGGTATTTTGTATTCTGCCGTGGCGTCCGATGATGAAACTCAGCTGCAGACGAGTTTTGAACACCATCATAAGCATCGCAATTGTACTTTAGCAAGAGTCTTCAGTCTGTGGTATATAAATCTAGTATTATAAAAACATAATTATTCAGGAATAAAGTTTTATGTAATAAATAATTTTACTAAAATATTTTTTTATATTATACTTAATGTCTTGCTAATTTCTGACCATCAAATTCCAAGTGAAGTAATTAAAGTCAGTTCATCATTTTGCACTTTTCTTTGTTTCGTATATTTGTATCTTTTGAGAGTCAAATCTTGCATCTTCCCTTGATGGACACGTTTTTTCGACAGACCTTGTGAAAAAATGACACGCTTTTTAGTCAGAGTTAAGTTGAGATGTATGAAACTAGACTTTGAATTCATTTCTATTATTTCCTTTACAATATTTATATTCATTTTGTGCTTTCAATAAAGTCGTACAACTATTGAGCTCCAAGAACCATATTTATTAATTTACCTGCAATGGACATTTATTCCGCCGAATGAAATATATTGTAAGGATGAATATGGCTTTTAAACTGATAAATCGTGCTATTGATCGCAATTATAGGCATTTCCTGATATATCTTATGAACTTCTCAAATACGGTATTTTAACATGTACGTACAATTTTCTTATTGTTTAGTTCTTTACGTTTACATATTGTTACATATTTAATATTACCTTTATTATATGTTAATATATAAACAAATTTTAGTTAAATAGCATTAATAGAACATGCTTTCTGATTAAAATTCGTTTAGATTTCTGTTATTAACCCGTTGAATGAATTATGGGTGAACTCTTTTTTCCATTAACATTTTGTTCTAAAACTTGGTTCTGTTTTGCAGGAGTGGGCTGTTTATACGCCAAGATTAGCCAACTACCTGTATCATTGGTGCGGCGGAGCCCTAACAGCATGCTGGCGCTAACAGCGGGAAGGCTGGATTGCCCTTACATAGGTCATTGTAAAAAAAGCTGTGTGTGTGGTTTTGTAGCGGTGATGTGTGCAGAGTAATTTTATTTTTTATGATTGAATACATATACCTTAAAACATTAAGTATTATTGTAACTAACACAATAAGTGTTGGCCTAGTGGCTTCAGCATGCGACTCTCATACCTGAGGTTGTAGGTTCAATCCCCGGCTGTGCACCAATGGACTTTCTTTCTATGTGCGCATTTAAAATTTGCTCGAACGGTGAAGTATAACATCGTGAGGAAACCGACAAGTCTTAGACCCAAAAAGTCGACGGCGTGTGTCAGGCACTGGAGGCTGATCACCTACTTGCCTGTTAGATTTAAAATGATCATGAAACAGATTCAGAAATCTGAGGCCAAGACCTAAAGAGGTTGTAGCGCCACTGATTTTTTTTAACACAATAATAACTATATGGACTTATAATTGTCTGCTTAAATAAATACTAATTATTAGAAAACTATCACAAACCAATTAGCCTTACTCTTATGAAAAACATGGGGAATTCGACTTATGAATACTCCCCATGTAAGCAAAAACCGACATAAGATGAGCGTCAAAATACAATATCCCACATACGCCTAACTTAGTTTGTTCGAAAGAAATTGGTGGAGTTCAGACATCTATTACTCCCTTTTGTGATCGACAAACTTTTGTTATTGAAAATATTTAGATCTATCGCGAGACATGCCAAGTTCTATTTGAAGTGTGCCGAAGTTATTCCCACGTGATATTTGGGGCATATAACTTTGTGAATGTATTCACTTGGTTCTTTAAAGTATGCGAGTAGGTTTATGAAGCACACGGCTCGACGAATATTTGGTTGTGCGATTTACGACATTCAATTTTTGACGACAGATATCACGGTGATATAAAGTTACATGTTGCGAAACTCTACTTACTCTACTATGTATTTCTTAAGATCGGTGTAGCTAGCGTAGGGCTCTGAAATACCTTTTCTTACTTAGATTGAATGTATGAATATTTAAAGTGGGACAGAGAGCGTTTATAGTACTCTTCCATCGCATGCGGTACTGGGATTCACCACGCTTAATATCTCACCAGCTATCTTACTCATCTGCAAGTATGCATTGATTGTTCTATAACAGGACTAACAACAGGACAGAAATGAATTAATAAATTTATTTCCAACACTCAAATATACATTATTTACAAGATCCTTAACCATATAGATAAAAATTAAAAATTAATAAATATAAATTTATAACAAATTTAAAATGTTCGGTCCCTGTAGCAGTGTACCTTTAATGCTGGCAGTTTTTTCTCACTGCTTAACTATTAGTTGAGTAGCAAAGCACCAGCTCTGGGGTCACCAGTACTACCTACTAGGCGGAAACTTAAACGGAGCCCTTGAGTCTCTACTCCAAAAAACAGAATCAAAGTTGGAGAAAAGATTTTTATTTGCTTACTTTATATTTGAGCCTCTTGATTTTGTATTTAGATAGTGTATAAACTTTGATGCCGCTATAAATCTAAATACGGCTAAAAATTTACTTACACATGGTCGAAGTAAGTCCGGTGAATGGGTTTCATACGTTTATTTCAATATAATTCTTGGGCAAGTTGTCTTGTTTGCCTTCAAAACGGAAACATTTATTGTGTTTCCCCGAGAATCGAGACGTCCGGGCATTCAAAGCATTTAGCTTTGAATACACTGAAGTTATACAGAATTCATGAATACTGAGATAGGTATAAAGAGAATTCAGTTCTGACCACCTAAGATACTAGAACATTTATATAGTATTAAATTGCACATAGTATTGTCTTTGATTAACATAACTTTTATTCATTTAATAAAACACTATTTTGACCGGATTGAAGTTATGTATTATTATAAATTTACAACTATTTAACATAATTTAAGCGTGCGTCACCATGACCACGCACGCTGTAGGTAAAGCACGCGAAACGTCGGATAAATTTAAAATTATGTTAAATAGTTGTAAATTTATAATAATACATAACTTCAATCCAGTCAAAATAGTGTTTTATTAGTATTAAATTGATTAATATTTAATTATAATTAACCATATCATAGTTTTTAAGTAAAAGAAATAAAAAAAATGTCTTGCTTTATTATAAATAATAAATGTTTATAATGAACATATAAAATGTTTTTAAAGTGCTAATAAAAAAATCCTATTTAGTATACATATTCACAGTTTCGTATAGTTTTTTGATCGGGGCATCGTACTGACACTCTAGGCGATATTTTACGACCCGAAACAGTTATTGTTTCGTCAAGAATAGAACCGCAGACTTATTAAAATTAAAAGTTTATATATAAATAAAAACAAATGCTACAAGAAACAAAATGAGGTTCTATTTAATCGACACACTAATAAGTAGAGCGGAAACGCTATTCATACTTTCAACGAGCCGCCGGTATCGCTTTTCACCAATTTTTATTTAAAGGCATAAGTGGAAAGCAAACGACTCATTTCCAAGTAAAAGTCCGGTAAAATCTTGAAGCTCTTAAATTTTTAATGTACCTACCTGGATTATTAAACAAGCGCTGAATTTTCCAACGGTATTTTATTCTGTAACTTTTCGAGTCCCCGAGCGCAAGCGGGACCTCCGTCAGAATTCTAGATTTATAACTAGCATAGTTATTTATATACCCCAGTTCTCAGATGTAACTTTTACAGGGTTGAGAACATTATTTAATGGCTAAGAAATAGGTTTTCAGTTTTTAACGTCCCTTACGTTACACAATTAACCTAAAAAAACTGCAGTGTTGGCCTAGTGGCTTCAGCGTACGACTCTCACCCCTGAAGTTTGTAGGTTCGATCCCCGGCTGTGCACCAATAAACCTTCTTTCTATGTGCGCATTTAACATTTGCTCGAATGGTGAAGGGAAACATTGTGAGGAAACCGGCTTGCCTTAGACCCAAACAGTCGACGGCGTGTTCAGGCAAAGGAGGCTGATCACCTACTTGCCTATTAGATTCATAAATAATCATGAAACAGATATAGAAATCTAGCCTAGACCTAAAAACCACTGTGTTGTGTGATTATAACTAGATTTATATAATTTTCACAATTCCAATGCATAGCGAAGATTTCCGTCCTTTGGAATTTTGCATATATACGTATAATGTGGAATGTTATGAACTGCGCTGATACACTGTAACTTCCAATGGCTCTACTGATTGCAACGTGTTTTATGCAGTTTCGATGTAGTTTTCTCAATATCCGTAGAGCTGAAATCGCAACCTTGTGGTACAATTTCAACATTGAAATCCGGATGGTAATCGCTGACGGAGAGCTACGGAGTACGGTCTGGTTTATGATAAACAAATTGTCATACTTGGAACTAAAAATGGGCAAAATTTCTACATATCGATGCGATGATCACTTCTATAACGAGGTACCTACTGTTAAGTTATTTTATTTGTCATAACTATAAGGGCACATCCGCTTTTAAGCTTAAACTAAATTTGTTTGGAGGCCTGCCATTCTCCTTTGTTTTATTGTAGTTAACTATTAGCTCTTGTTATTATTTTCTTTGCTCCTGTATATGTATTTTCAGCGTTTATTCGGCAATGCTTGATGGACTCATGCGACTTCTTCAATATAAAGAGTCCCCTCGTGAGTTTGTGTGCTACGATATTGCGGGCTACTCGATTTATTTATTTATTTAAACGTCCTAAAACAATGTGTATGCCTAAAAAATACAAGAAAATATGACTCAACAAATTTAACACACATACACATCAATTACATTAGAAAGCTAAAAATTAAAAAGTTATAATAACTAAAACTAAAAAGATAAAATAAAAATAACAATAATAAACTAAACTAAATGAAAATTTAAACCTCATTAAGAGCGTGATAAACAAGGTTACGGTAACTCGGCAGACTGTTGTAAAACACATTAATATTTTCATCGATGTTAGTAATAAAGTTGTAAGAGCGTGAAAGACTATTCACTGGACCATTGAAAGTAGCATTCAAGATTGTGAGGAAGTTGCATGGATTTCGTTAGCGCTGTCTGTGCCTTCTTAAGTTCTCTTTTTATTTTGACACACATACAGGATGGTCAAAAAGTCGTGGATCAAACGAAACTAGGGGATAGATGAGGTCATTAGCTGCAAAAAAGTTGTAAAAAAAGTAATTTTTCTTATAAAAACACAAAATAAATTATAACTCTGCAGGGGTTGAGCTTAGAGACCTCCCATAGAACAATTTTTTGCAGCTGATGACCTCATCTATCCCCTATTTGCGTTTGATCCACGACTTTTTGGCCACCCTGTATATCCTCTATAGCTCTATAACTATTTCTAGAAATTTGCTCAAAATTATTGCTGTGTCGTCGAGATAGATCTGTTCGCTTCAGTATTGTTCGAGGAATTTAAGTAATTAGGTTTCCTGGAAGTTACCACTTATTAATTAATTTAATGTTTTATTTAAATATCTGGTTTTACGATTTAATGAATTTAAATCGATATTTAACATGTTAAATTATAATTTTAAATGACAAAACGAAAGTATACTTGCACTATAATTGTCTCGTGCATTTTACATATTGTGTCAGCGATTTTTTATTCTAAACTATAACTGCTTGCACCAAAATGTATAGCCTAGCTAGACTGTTTTAGAAAATGGAGTTATCCTTATTGACGTGTCATGTATGTGAATAGTTAGGTAACTGGCCTGTCTTGTACTTTTAATAGACGTTAATATTGATACCATAAACAGTAAACAGTACTAATAAAATGCTAATTAAAAATGATGTTTAGTTTGGTTCTTACTTGGATACATTTAAACAATAGATAAAGAGCATATAATGTAGAAATTAAGTAGACATTTTGTAAGAATTGGTGTATGTATTTTGGTGCTGCATTACTAATTTATTTGATTTTATAAAACTTACACATTTTGTATGAAGCGAATGTTGTGTAAATTTAATTGAATAAACTTTAATTGAATCTATCTATAACTATTGTCTTTGTAACATGTGATGTTTAAAAGCAAAAATAAAATGAAAATATATTGTAAGTAACTGAAATAAATGAAAGAAAAATTATTACGAGTTCCTTTAATTTCAATTAAATTCTTAACTTCATCTATTTGATACCCAAAAATCTAGTCGAGTTATTTCAATATAATTTTAATATAAATTTAAGTAGAACCGTCAAAAAACAAATCTAACTAAACTTTTGTCCAAAATTTCGATGTAACTTCTCCAATTCAAAAAGGAAAATTAAAGTTAACCAAAAAGTAATTTGGTGAGAATTTTATAAAAAGGGGCGAGGGTTGATAAGATTTAGTTAGGATTGTGTTTGAAAAACTTATTAAAATATAACCTTTTGCGTTATGATTCGATCTTGAAATGTTATTCTCGCCAACCTTTAAATAGATTATATTTTCATGTATATCTTGGAATTCTAGTCTACGTGGGATTATGTTATGACAAGGCATTACCTAGAACTAACTATAACTAACTATTTTTATCGTTATTTCCAAAAAATATCAAAGCATGTCTATTGTCTAGTATAATAAGTACAAACATACATTATTCTAACCTGTTACATATCTATTGCACTCCCTTTGCCCCGCATAAGCAATACCTGCACCTCTCTGACGCAACACGATTATAAAATGAAGCGGACCACATAAATCGATCGATTTTTAATCGGATATCTCATATTTGACCGGTCAATTCTCAACTAGTAATAAGTCTATAATATATATTATTGATCGTGCACCTCATATCGGGCCGATTAAATAGTCATATTTAATTAAGTCTCAATTATTGTAGTAATTTAATTATATTTTGTTTTTTTTTGCAATAAAACAGCGCTATAAACGGTTAATAATGGATCAACCTGATTACTGAAGAATGGCTATATCATGAAATGACCATGCAATTAGCTGTTAATTCGTTGATATGGCCTGGTCAACCATTTCGTAAAATCAATTCTACGATCGGGCCAGGACTATGCTCGTAAGTAACAGTTATGTTTTACGTTCAAGGAATTTCATTATAAATTTCGTAACCAATGCGATACCTTACTCAAAGGACCAATTGAATTATTCGAGTTCGAAGTGTAGTAGTCTATAGGGAGTGACATATTACTAACTAATTAAAAAGTAATTCACCGTTAGAGGTTTCCCAGACGAGACGAGTGGGAACAAAGCCTTTAATTAAGGATACCCCTGTATATTGCTAGAAACAGACATGTGTCGACCTACCCTTTTCATTGTTTCTGACGTTGGCAGTACTATGGACCTTTGTAAACGAGTATTAATCGAAAATCATGATATGATACATATTAAATTATTCTTAATAATTGAATCTATTAACATTTATATTGGTTTGAGCACGTAATTTACGCATTGGCTGTCGGACAGTCAGCTCCAAGTGCTTTATCTAGATCGTCAAAGCATTATCTTGTGGCGAAGGCCTACCTTTAAGTAATTCTTACTTTAAATCATAAACACGTAAAACTCATAGGTCCAAAAGAGTGTCATTGATATTGAAATCGTGCTTTAAACTCTGGCTGAGCATCGTTTTTCATATACTGGAGGTCAGTAATCGAAAAGTAATATTAGTTTTATATGGAACATATTTTCGAGAGGTGGATAAAGCGAGGCAATAGTAGGGGTAAACCTAACCGTCATGTCACGTTAACTGAATATTGTTTAGCCGAACCATAGATCTGCGCGAAATTTAACTACGCTTATCCTAAAACGGCATTTTAACATTCATAAGGTTTAAGACGTGATGTTGAGTTATAACAAT
This sequence comes from Pieris macdunnoughi, assembly GCA_905332375.1. NCBI lineage: Eukaryota > Metazoa > Arthropoda > Insecta > Lepidoptera > Pieridae > Pieris > Pieris macdunnoughi. The sequence continues at coordinate 8,271 of CAJOBZ010000005.1, read as the reverse complement.
GAACATGAAAAACGATTATAATGAGCATAATTAAGTACCACTATAGTACCTACTTACAATCTAATAAAATAAATATTTTAATTTAAAAGTTACTACTTAATTTCTGTTGTATGGGGAAAATATTTTTCTGTATTTCCGGAGTAAGTAGTAAGTAGTTTCCGGAAACACTAAACTCAAAGAATTATATCTTTTTTTAATAAAATGAAAGCCCAAATTTTGAAACTATGATTTTAAAATATTATTTTTAAAACTATTGTGTTACATCGAAAGCACTGCCTTTGAGATATATTATGGCGGGATACTTTTGTTCTTATATCTACAAAAATGTGTCTTTAAAGAATATCGTACTCTACCTATTCAAACTTTTAAATATGCCACACCAGTCGATTTGTAACCTAAACATAAAATAATTTATAAAACAAGGTACAGGTTATATTTATATAAAATGCAAAATAAATTAATATTTCTACAAACTGCTATGTAATGTTCATTTTCTAACGTTCATTCAGCCTTTCTAACTATTTTTATCGTATTTAATCAAAAAAGAAAATAAAAAATACCAAAATATTACCAATATGATGTACTTATAAAACAGCGTAGTTAACTGATTATATATTGAACATGTAAAATGTATTACTAAGTAATTTATATAAAATAATCGCGTATAATTCTCTATAGAAAGGCTATGTTAGTTTAATTCTCTTGGTGGAAACGATAATATACCACTTCACTTTTGCGTTTATTATATGGAATTAACTTGGTTACTCAATCAAAAAGACTAAATAAGTTATTGTTTACCTTACTTAAATCAAAGCGTATTAATAATAATAAGGTGTATTATTTGCTATTTTATCAAACATTAATTGGTAACTGACACTCATTTGTCAAGTTATCAATTAATGTTTAAAAAAGACATATGATGTGCAGTCACTTTTTGGACGGCTCATTGGTCTAGTGGTTAGTACCCCTGACTGCGAATCCATGGGTCCCGGGTTCGATCCCCGGCTGAGACAAACATCGATGTGATGAGCATTTGGTGTTGTGCTTAGGTCTTGGGTGTTTAAATATGTATTTATATGTCTATTTATCTATAATATGTATGTATAATGTATATCCGTTGCCTAGTACCCATAACACAAAAAAAAAAGGTCACTAGAACAGTCGTCACCTCGCGCTCGGATCTACAGCGGACTTTCAATGTGTCTGGCAAGGTGTAAAAACCATTAAAACTGTCCGGCTATTGAGGTAACAGTTTTTCATACGTCCCCAAGTAACATATATAAAATTTAGCTTTTATACTCTAACGAAAGTATAATTATAATTTATTAAAGTTTGGGGGTCTGGCAGGGGGTAGCAACTGTCATAAGTATCTGGCAATGGATATCGAGATTTCTAAAGTTATCCCTAATAAAATATAAAAAAATTGAGCTTTATACTTTAACGAATTTAAGGTACTATTTTATACACCTTTACTACTTACCCAAACTTTACCCAAACTCTATAGTCCCTGGTCGTTTTTACCTGTATAGGGGACACGCACAGATGAACTTTCAGCTTTTATTAAATAACGAAGGTCTGGTGGTCGTGGGCTCTTAGGCTATTATGCTTTTTACTTTTTTTTATATGGCAGCTTACGCAACATTGAGTAGAAAAATAAATAATTTTAGTATATTAAGCATAAGGTCGGTGTAAGGTCGCTACTATATAATACTTAGATGGTTAGAATGAAGTAAAGGTGAATGACCGAAGAACGTCTTATGCTGAGAATTCTGTAATATAATTTTAATGTCAAGAAAATCTGTCTTCATTTTCATACTTCTGAGACATATATTGAGCGAAGTTATATATTATGCGAAAAGGGAGTTATTTACTTATAGCTCTAATGTACAGGAATTTTGTTTAGAGTTTACATCTTACACATCGTTTAAGTAAAAAAAATTATGTTTTATTTATCACCTAAATGAACTTTCAATGCATCAGAAGTGCATTAGAAGACTACTATACCGATATGTATCTTTGGTATAAATAAATAACATAGAAACTAATTGTTTAAGTAAAAGTGATCGGCATTTATTAATAGTGTTTATTCATAACACAATGCACTGTAAAATCTAATTTCACAAAATTCGAATCAGCCCAATCAGACTAATTGTACTCCTTTAAAGAACTCTTTCGGCTTGTTCTGTCAAATTGTATTTACTCTGTGATGAAAGAGACAAGCGCTTTATTTAAAACGGTGCAATTAGTTTGATTGCACGAGAAAAAATCCCCGAGTAGTTAATATAATTTTACAATGCAATATTATGTTTGTTTTAGATACATTGAAGCTCGCTCGGAAATGTTTGTACAGGTAACAAACGAGAAAAACAAACATCTGTAGGTACCCGCAATTTGGTTGATTGCTGATATAACATATCATTTTACGTGAAAACATTGGCTTAATATAAAATTCTTACGTCGTAAAACATTATTTGTGATGTTATTATCATTATTTGTTACATTGACACACGAAGTATTTGACGTTAAAACCCAGTTTGCAACTAAAATAAACATACTTTCTTCTAATTGAATTCGTGATTATAACTTTTACATTCTCTGCAGTGATGTGGTGTCTATAAAAAACATTGTCATATGTTTACGTCTTTAAACGCGAATATATTAAAAAAACATTGTCATATGTTTACGTCTTTAAACGCGAATATATTAAAAAAACATTGTCATATGTTTACGTCTTTAAACGCGAATATATTAAAAAAACATTGTCATATGTTTACGTCTTTAAACGCGAATATATTAAAAAAACATTGTCATATGTTTACGTCTTTAAACGCGAATATATTAAAAAAACATTGTCATATGTTTACGTCTTTAAACGCGAATATATTACAATTGTAATATATCGACTATTCGTGTGACTTTCAGCAATCGTGGTCACACATGGCCGTCTCACCGTTAAGTTTATTAAAATATAAATTATATAACTTTAAAGAATCGTGATTTTATCGAGGTTCATTAAAAACTAATTAAAATACATAGTTTACATCAGGTAATATAATACTTGGGTGGAATAAATTATTATTTAAAGTAAGGCTAAGCAAAGTTTCATTAAGCTATACCAGCTACCAGCGCACGGTGAATTTACAATTTTCTTTGCTCTGGAAAAACTGCAAAATTTCAACCACTTCACTTTTTCGCATTAAAAATTAAGTGAGGAAGTAAAAGAGTTTAAAGTAAAAAAGAGTAAAAACTGCAAAATTTTACATAATACGTTTTTTAAGTATATATAGAAAATATACAATACATTAACTAAAATTACAAATAGTACTAAGGTGACGGTGCCCCTTGCGTACAGGTTATAAAAAAATAGTGTTAAAAACTAATTACCATCATTCAGAGACATCTGACAGGTGTGTTCTTGTGCGAGTAGTTTTATAATTTACTCCTCCGAAACGGTTTGACCGATTCTCATGAAATTTTGTGTGCATATTGGGTATGTCTGAGAATCGGACAACATCTATTTTTCATCCCCCTAAATCCTAAGGGTAGTCCACCCCTAAATTATTATTTTTAATTTTTAGATTATTTTTTATTTTTTTATGATACAACATTAAAAAATACATACAACCCCCAATTTTCACCCCTCTACGATCAAACCCTATTTTTTATTATAAATGATATACATGGCAAAACGACGTTTGCCGGATCAGCTAGTATAACATAAAAGGACACCCGTGTTAGTGGGTGCGTTGCCAGCCTTTTATTATAATATTGCTTTTATGGCATTTACTTCGTTACGCACTGTTCACTATCACAAACATGAAATACAAAAGAAATATGTACTAGAAATTAATAGTTTACAGTTAAACGATTATTATTTCAGGCGAAGTAGCAACTGATTAGATATACTTATTGATAACTAAGAAAATTTAGAGCCTTATTCAACAAAATAATGTTTTACAAATAAATTTAACTTCATTCCTAGTCGTTCCCTACATCCACGCGATCGACCAGATCCGTTGCCGAGAAGAAAGACTACCCTGAGTGTGTCGCTTCTGCTTTTAATAAAAAGGGACTTCATTAACTTAAGCTAGGTTAAGGGTTAAACCAATTTCACAGAACACTTTGAACGATTTTCGCAAACCGACACACCACATAGACAAATTTTATTATTTTAAATGCGAGTTAAATAAGAATTCAATTTAGCTCCCGAAATAAAACAGTAAATGCAAGCTTGTCCTACTTTCAAAACTTTATATGTAAATGCAATAAAGAGAAAATAAAGAAAACAAAAACGAGTTCACAGTTAGCAAGTTGTAAGATCTAACGACGTGAGAGGAATTACAAGAAACTTCGAGATACTGAAAGTTACGTCAACTATGTTTACTTCAGTATTTCTCATATGATAATAGTTATAATTTCTTCCCGCTTAATACTTTTTTTTTAAATATTAATCATACAATCAGTCTTTGCGACTATAAGTAGATACGTTGAGTGCTTCTTGGGTGTTAGGCGCTACTCTCAGCCGAGCCTGACTATTCTTATTTAAACTCAGTCTGTTCGGTTGTCCTGGTCAAAAATGTCTCACCGCTTTTTTAGTCGTCGAGTAGTTTCTGGTATAGTTAGCTGTCCTGCTAGCTGATTGGGGTGCTTTTGAAGTCTTAGTTTGTAGTTATACCCATGTGTGAGTATTTCCTCTTTTACCATGGGCATATTAAGAAATTCATGGACTTCTGTTGTTTTGAACCATGGGGTGTTTGATATTTGCTTGAGTATGTAATTATGAGCTCTTTGTATTATTATTATATTTGAGGCTCTAGCAGATTTCCAAAGCTGTATTCCATATGTCCATATGGGTCCCGCTAAATACTAAGCATCTTTAATTTCACAGATAAATTTAAGATAAATGAACATAAACACAGCATTCAGATCTATAACGACTACAATCAGTACGATGACATCATCTGATCTATCAAACATTCTGACTACTGACTGAGCCGGATCATCCATTTGTGGGATGTTATGTCCTAGCTACGAAGTATTTTACTTATGTGAACCTATTAAGAAGGTCGACATTTGCATTACATCATGAGCAATTGAGAGACTACGCCCCAACTGTGTACTTTACAGTATATTACCATAAGTTTTAAAACATTTATATTAAAAATTTAATACGTAATAATATTCGCCAACTATTGCGTAGTTCTGTTTACTCGGAAACTATTTGAACTTTTGTCTTCCGGTTGAGGTTACCAATCAAATACCGGGTGTGGTTGTGATAATATCAACAATATATAATTATCCAGTATACCTACATTGTGTTGTTTTCTACAATTTAACTCTCATATTAAAGATAAAATCATCTATTGAGACTAATAAATCGTACCGAACCTCATTATTAGATCAGATATTTAGGAACGCATATGTTTTTATCACAATAAAATGAAGTAATAAATTAAACGTACATTTTAATTTTTTTTTTTATGATTGGACAATTCACACTAATTGACCTAGTCCCATGCTAAGCTGGTGAAGCTTGTGTTATAGGTACTGGGCAACGGATATACATACATATTATACATAGATAGACCAAACACCTATAAATACATATTTAAACACCCAAGACCTAAATACAACACCAAATGCTCATCACATCGATGTTTGTCTCAGCCGGGGATCGAACCCGGGACCCATGGATTTGCAGTCAGGGGTACTAACCACCACCAATGAGCCGTCAAATATATATTCATAATATTGTATTGATTATATGTTAAGATATTCAAATATAACAGCAGCTATAGGCAGCGGCACGTAAGTCTAGCGCTGGCCGATACGTGGAGGGGATTGCTGCGCATGTGTACTGTCGCGCGGGGGACAAAAGGCGACTGGAGAGCCAATCGACGCTCTTCATTCCGCTAGCCTCCCTCAGGTACCTTATTTTTTACTTCTGCGCAATAACGGTCAGCGCTAGAGTTTCGTGCCGCTACTTGTATAATACTATATTTTGTCATTTATTTTTTATCTTGTAGTATAGAGGGGAAATAAGTAAGAGCTCACAGCAGAGCAGGTTCGTAAATCCCTCGATGGGCAGCTGGTTCTCCTAGCGGTGGTGCGTGGTAATATGAAACGTTCAATTGTCGAATCACGGCCGCGGACGTGGAGTTTCAACGTCTGCCTATACTTCAGTTGATGAAACTTAGCTGCAGGTACATTTCCGAACAACTCCTCTGAGTACTCATGGTAAATGCGTTAGAAAATGCAAAGTGAATCGAAGTAAAAGGAAGTATTAGGGAAATCCCGCGTAGAGGTGAGGAACTCTATGTGGTGATGTTCGTATTTTATACTACGAATAACGTGTCAAATCTAATTTTTACCATAAGAAAAGTGTGAAAATGTTTTTATACTAAATTAATGATGCAACACAGGTGACGCTCACATAATGATAACACAATATAATGAGGCTGAAAATTAATTATACACTGTAACATCATAAAACCACAGACTATATTGCATCAAACATTCAACGTGTTCGATGTGTTCGGCAGTGAAGCTCTCTAGGGGGTTTCTAGGTGATTTGTAGAGTATTACAATATCAATATTCCCTTTGTAGCCATACACATCATATGTATGTAACAGGATACTTGAGCCCCATAATATTTCATGCATACGTGGCAAGTCTGAATATAATATATACCTCTTAATAAATAATGCCGGGGCATATAATTACTGTACGTAAGCCTATATTATAAATAGTAAAATTATGAATTACAATTTTTAGAAGAATGGATGAAGAAGGAATGGATATTGATGAATTACAGAAATATATATGTTGAATCATTTATACGAGTATATAAACCAGAACGCTGGTTTAAAGTAGAAGATTATGAAAATTAATATCCCTAAAGGGACGGGGTATCTTGACATCCAGATGTTATTAAAAACATGACTAACTAGCGAATATTATGAAGCGAGTGAACCGCGTTTGTAAAAATGTAAATTTTATTGCCCGAAACTGCCCGCGTCGGAATAAATATTTGAGCCAAGCTTCGCTGCAATCGGGCATGCGCACCGCGTATTTGACGGGCCGTGTTTACACCGAGTTTTATATATTATTAAAATTATAAAATATCGTGGTGTTGGAAGCGACCCATAGGGTTACATAATAATGTCGCATTTTTTATTAAAAATGTTTGATTCTGTCGAACTTGACTACAATATACTAAATCAAATTATAAATAGGTTCTTTGTATAGCCGGAACAACAAATGTTAGCAAGTAATTAAATAAATAACCTTAATGTTTTGTCACGTAGTTCAATGCAGCCATGCTATTGGGTTGGTCGTATCACAACTTTCATACATAGTATGCCGACATCCAGCTTTCGTAATTTTCGTACGTTTACGTTTTCGTACTAAACAAAAAAAAACAGTGACACTACTTTATAAATTTCTTTCGTATCAGACTACCTATATATGTACAAAATTATTCATATAATAGATTTAATTAAATATAATCGCGATACTTGCCCTATCCATAAGACACATTCTTTTTCACTAAAATGTTATGTTATGTAAAACTCATGGAATTATATTAGATACACACACTTTTCTTTGATTGCGAAGAAATATTTATTATTAAAATATAATTAAGGTAATATCGAATCTATCAAACTACGGTGTAACAGTGAGCCACAATAGCATGTGCATTTATATCACTGTCCATGAAACGTGCCTCCTTATGCGTCGTTAATCTTGTTTATTATACTATTTATTATCTTGAAACAGCGCAGACGCATCCCGGCCAAGACGAGCCAACTTCTAACTGCAATTGTTGAGAAACATAATGACATGACTTTGAACGACTTTCAGTTCATTTTATACGTATACAGAGCTTTGCTTATTGTAGTAAACGTTTTGATTTATTACGACAATATGGCGATCTATAATTACATTAAACAAATTGGTGGTGAATAACAAGTTATTACTGAGAACAATAAATTATCTCAAACATTCAAAATGAAATTGACGAATTAGAGAAAAGTGGAAGAGCATGAATATTGGTAATAATATTGTCTTTCATTTACGCAAATACACACTGTTAAATAACATTTCGATTAATTACAAACTTAAAAAAACTAAAAGAGGCGTCTTCCCGCAGGCCACATTATTTTTCAACTTTTCATTTCAGATCTTTTTAATAATATTGTTTATACTAAGTATATGGTAAACACAATAAGTGAATATATCACAATGAATATGAAACAGTTATGTGTTTA